>JAVLUX010000013.1:24787500-25387500 GCA_032164185.1 Moxostoma hubbsi
GCAGTAATAAAAAAATTAACTTGCAGAAATGCACACACTGCAAAAAAAAAGGTGCTTCAGTTGGATGCTACATCAAAAGCTGCAGACAAGTGGTCCACCTTCCATGTGGAATCGAGCAGGAGTTTATTTTCCAGTTCACTGACTCTTTTCCGTAAGTATCTCTTAAAAGAAAAATGATAGAGAAGACCCATTTTAAACCATATCTGAGATTGAAACGAAAATTCAGAATCAGGTGTCCATTTTTCATTAGCATTTAAATCAAAGACAGGGGCTGATCTTGGAATAGGAAAGTGCAGCTGAGATATTGATGATGACAGTTCTTGTTTACAGGTCTTATTGCAAAAAGCATGCACCTACGCAGACTTGTCCCTCCAGCCCCAGTCTGCCACTGTCCTGCTCTGTGTGTCTGGAGCCCATTGAACCCATTCTCTCCTTTAATGTGCTCAAGTGTCCTGCATGTCATGGAAGCTGGTTTCACAGGGACTGTGTCCAGGTAACAAACCATACAGCAAATTCAAGCATGCTAATAAATTAACACATCCTATATCAGGAGCTGGAAGTTTAAGCCTGGTTCTCAACTCTGTTGTTCCAGCAAAATGCATATAGTGCTGCCATGTTTTTCTTCAAATGCACACTCTGCAATAACAAGGACCAGTTCCAGCAAGAAATGCTTAGAATGGGAATATATATACCAGAGAGGTAAATATACAAATATTTCCTGCTGATATTGATTAGGTGTTAAACACTACATTCTCATTGGCTCTTTTTCCACCTTATTATTTGATTTGTGCTATCCTTAAAGCTGAAGTGTGTCATTTATTAAATGTTAAAATACTTCCTCAACAATGAAGGCCAAGATATACTTCATACGGAATCGAAGTACGAATGGGTATGGTGTCATTTAAAACTAATGCTGCCTTCACGTGCTATACAGCTGAGTTTCCCACTCGGAAGTTTCTCATGAACGACCCCTCTAGTTGTAATTACGACTGGTAAACAATGAGATAATTTTCATACCCAAGTTTCCACGATGGGAGGCCTCCTAAACTTTCAACATAGTGGAGGAGAGTACGGATTCTGTAGTGAATGACAGTTTGTATTAATTTTTCTAAATACAGCTAATTGTTAACACTTATAGTTTTGGTCATATACATATATGTATATCAGCAACCATTTGATGCATGTTGTACATTTTTACACTGTAAAAATAGCTCGTATTTGACCAAAATTCCATTATGGTCAGCGAGTAATATTTTTTTATGGTGTCAAAATTAAAGTTTCTCAGGAAATATATATGTATTAAAGTTTTTTCCTTCAACAAAGCACTTCGGAAGTGGGAAGTAGGATAACTCTTTTAGCACAAGAAGGCAGCATTAATCTGACCAAAAAAAGAAGTGTTTTTGCATTAATTTTGGTGGTCTGTAAAAGCTCGCCAGGGCAAACTTTTAGGAAAAATTCTAACCGGCTGCTAAACACATTCTTGCTGCCATTGGTCCACATCTTTGGTGACCTGAAGCTCCACCTTCCACTTTGTTTACGTTATCAGTCAGTATTTAACATGAACATAACTGCGTGCAAGACCATGTCATGAGATTTTTTTGTTTAATTAGTCTACAAAAGGAATCAAATCTACTCAAATACTCTCAAGTGCCCATTAACTTGTCTGCCATCTGCAGCGAAAGCCATTCACTTATCTGCCAAAGATATGCCTCTATCACCATTCTTTTGTCTGTATTCTGAATTTTAACACTCTTATAAACCTATCTTTGCAGTAGTATCAGTGTCATCATAAATTACAATAACAGAGTGTAACCGGATTGCATGTTAGTGCATTAGCGTCATGAATTCATCTAAACAAGACATATTAAACATTTTCTACTGCATAAATATTACTTTAAATCATCGAGTGGTTAAAACTGCTTTGTTTTTACGGATCTCATTTGAATTCTAGAATGAGGCATAAAGTAATTGATAACACATTTTAATGTCACATTAGTTAAGGTTTTACTGCGCGTCCTCATATTTAAATGTAATTCTAAAAGCCTCCCACAGCAGTGTGACTGGTGTCTGAATGTTTGCAAACAGTTCCTTGGCTGTTTAGAACTTCTTTTTACCCCTGAACAAAGAGGAACTTCTCCTGAAGTATATCGGGGCCTTAATTAAGAAATTGGTAGCTTCATTTCACAGTTGAAGCACTGTGGCAAAATCAAAATAATGCAGCAACATTGGCTCAACCAGTGGTATGAGTTTGGGTGGGATTTAGGGATGGGTAAAAATATAGATATTCTGATCTCGATATCTATTCTTAAATCCCTAGATTGATCTTTTACAATATGCGCAACCCTCCACTACAATGAAAGGAAATCACTTACATTTGCAACCAAATTTCTCACTATGCGAATAAAATGCATATATTTGGCAACTGGCTGGTAAATGTTCCGATTTCACTCACCAGTAATTGTGTAGTATAGTGGTGGAATCCAAAGGTGAAATCCATGTGACCATTTGTCATTGAATAATGTATTTTTTAAAGGAATAGTTCACCCAAAAATATCACATTATTTACTTACCCTAATGCCATCCCAGATGTGTATGACGGTAGTGGTGGTGGTGGTGGTGGTAGTGGGCTAAAGCACATAACTGTTAATCAGAATGTCGCTGGTTCGATCCCCACAGCCACCACCATTGTGTCCTTGAGCAAGGCACTTAATTCCAGGTTGCTCCAGGGAGATTGTCCCTGTAATAAGTGCACTGTAAGTCGCTTTGGATAAAAGCGTCTGCCAAATGCATAAATATAAATGTAAATGTATGACTGTCTTCAGCAGAACACAAATTAAGATTTTTTAGAAGAAGATATAGCTCTGTCAGGTCCTTATAATGGATGTACACGGGTGCCAGCACTTTGGTCCAAAAGTCACATTTAGGCAGCAATAAAGTAATCCACATGACTCCAGTCTATCAATGAATGTCTTCTGAAGCAAAGTGATTTTGGTTAAAATAAATTATTAAAACGTTATTAACTTTTAAAAAAGCGCTTCCATCCAGGGCTCTGATGCAGTTTGAAATGGCCGAACTCACGCGTGACGTTCGTTCTTTTGTTGTAAATCAGCGCCGCTTCTGAATTCTAACGTGAACTCGTCAGCTGCTGGAAGGGAGTGCTTTTTAAAAGTTAATAACATTTTAATTATCAAATTATTTATTTATTACACAAACTTATCGATTTGCTTCAGAAGACGTTAATTAATTGATCGACTGGAGTTGCAAGGATTGTTTTTATGCTTCCTAATTGGGACTTTTGGCCATCAAAGTGCTGGCACCCATGTACTTGCATTACAAGGACTTTACAGAGCTCTAAGTTCTTCTAAATATCTTCAATTATGTTCTGCTGAAGAAATACAGTCATGCACATCTGGGATGACATCAGGGTAAGCGAATAATGAGAGAATTTTCATTTTTGGGTGAACTATCCCTTTAATATCCTTTCAGTTCTCTACAGTCGATTAAAAAAAAAAAATGTAATTCTAATCATACATGGCTCAGATTTAGAATCAGCCATTAGAGTCGTCTCTCGTTAACATGCGCTTATTTACACATGCTCTTTACAGAAATGCCGGTACTGCTTTTAGCACATCTTCAATAAATCAATGTAAATACTTAAACTACTGTATATACATTTAAAAAAATAATATATAAAATATAATATCTTATTGATTGATTGAATACATTGATTGTTCATTTTAAAAAGCCAAACCAAAATTATGAAAAACTATTAAAATATAATTCGTAAAATGTATATTTTCATAATGTAAATAGTTAGAAGGTCTCCTGTATAATTAACAGCACTAGCTGGGAGAGAATTTCTTTCATATGTAAGCAAAAGCAACATTATAACTGAAATATACCCATATGAATCGATTTTTGAATCTAATCGAGAGCTTGTGAGTTGGAATCGAATCAGGAAATCTGTATCAATACCCAGACCTTGTGTGCCTTTTGGTTTATATGACCAATGGCAGATGGAGGGAGTGTTTGGAAAACCTGTCAGAAATGACACACTTCAACTATTACTACCAATATGTTGAAACAATGTATATTTGTTGTAGGGATGCATCATGGGAGCTAGAGGAAAATGCATTTGGAGAATTACTGCAGGTGTACCAGCAATGTGATGCTGCAAAGTGTCGCTTTTCTGGAGGTCGCACACAGAGCTCACAGTCAGGGTAACTCAATCATTCAAGCATAATTAAACAGAAAAGGTTTCAAACTAATGAAGATAGTAAGTACTGATTAAGTACCACATTAATTAAGGTTGGACATGTCTGTGGTTCACAGGCTTTTTGAAATCATCCTTTGTAAGTTCTGTGGATCCAGCGGAACTCATCGAAAGTGCTCCAACCTGAGGCTTTATGATACCGACTGGAGCTGTGCTGACTGTAAAGCTGCTGTTGAAGGGAAAAGTAAGCTCTCCTGTTCTTGATCATCCTGTAACAATATTTGCTATTTTTCTTGTAGAAATTAATTATTCCAAAAATACTTGCTTGGACATGGAATGGGACTCTCAGAATTGTTGTTTGTTCACTCAGTAATTGATTTTTCTTCATTACAAAATGTTTTACCCCAAAAGAAAGAAGAATTTTTGAAGAATATGTTTAGAATCATGTACACTCAATTTAGATAAAGACTCAGTCATATAATTAGCCTTGGTACTGGGAGAGATCACATCGCCAGCCGAATATTGCTTATTTTATTTTTGTTAACAATCCAATTGATGGACATTTTAGGAAGACTGTGAAATGGAGCATTTCTACAATGACATTGTTAACCAAAAATGTATACGTTTGCATGATACTGCATCTACACTGATTTCAGATGGCTGCCATAATGCAACATAAACAGAAAATTACTGTGTTCACCTTTAATACTTAAAAAGTATGTTCAATGAAGTAATCAAATTATTTAGAAAGAAATCTAGATTTATGTTTCCCACAATCGTGGAAAAACGGGAAATATAAGGATATTTTAAAATGGAGATTTTCAGGCTTGATAAGTCATACAAATTAGTTAAATCAAAATTCCATGAAACACTTTACAATAAGGTCTATTCGTTAACATTAAAGCATTAGGTATCATGAACTAACAATAAACAATATTTTTTTTTTTTTTTTACAGCATTTATTAACCTTTGATAATGTTAGTTTATAAAATTGTTCATTATTAGTTAATGTTAGTTCATAGGCCACTATACTTTGTTATTTTTTAGTTCATAGGCCAGGTATACTTTGTTTTTGTGCATTCCAGATGGCTCGTGCCTGATCAATCGTGTTGCATTTATGAGTTTACTCTTCTGACCATGAGCAAATACAAACGATTTTGACGCACCCAACTTTGAGATACTCTTTTAGTACAGTCTCAATAGGAGGCACATGCATCAGCAACGCGCACAGCTTAGGACCACATCAAGAAAATCTAGTCGGAGCGGTCAAACTGATGTTCAATTTTTTTAAATGAACATTAACCAATATTAATAAATGCTGCAAAAATTGTTTAAAGACTAATCCTAATGTTTATAGCACTTGCGCAATAAGGGGTGGCAAAGAGCTGATAGACTGTTGTTAGATTTGACAGATTAGGTGATTAATCAAAAGTATGACAGCCATTATAAATACACAAATATTCTTAGCTATACAATTATAATAATGATATGAGTTAATAACATATCTGTAATAATGTTCGCTTTATATGTTTGCTGCAAAGCCATGAGTTGAAATGATCTCCTCAGTCCAGTCAGCTCTGTTGATGGCATGAAGCCACAGCTGTCTATAAGAACCCTCGAAAACATTTTTCAACAACGGAATCCGATAAAATGTTACTGTTTGCAGATGGTTTCTGCCACCACTTCATGTGTGATATAAGTGGTGACGTTGCCATAGGATTGATCCTTAGTTCATGTATTCTAATGTTGTTAACAAATGAAACCTTATTGAAAAGTGTTACAGAAATTTCATCATTGACATTTTAGTAGCTCTAAGTAGCTTTAGTAGCTTTTGTTCAGCTCTAAAATATATATTTTTTTGTGGCTTTAACTTGCTCTTCGTGAATGTGATCTATATAAAAAGTTTTTTTTTTTTTTATTGTATCCAGTAATCTGAACAATTAGAAAATGTATGGATAAGTCATGGAAATTAATTAGCCTCTTTATATTATTCCTGTGTTTCAGAGTCTGTGCCTTTGCCAGACTATGTTGCTTCCCCACTGGCCAAAATACAAGAGAGGAAGAGGCTGTTGCAAAGTATCTCAGACCTTCACTCATCACTAATCACTAAAAGGTACTTGCTCAATCACTAGCTCTTGGTTTTGATAGCGAATATTCTGGGTAATTTCCAACTCAATGTCTACGTACAGCATCTGTTGCATGCTGTCGATTTCCACAGAACATTCACTTAGTTTGTAATTATATGAATAAAATGTATAAGTATTCATTTAGTTGCATTTCATCAACAACCAAACATAACATTAAGGACTTTTTAGTTGTAAACAAATCAGAGGTTAGCAGAGAATAAGACACTTGTCGACTCTATTCCAACACACACTAAAGCTGATCCAGTAGATTGTGATTTTTGCAGTATTGTGTTATTACCTTGACTGTTTTTTTAGGCAGTGTGTGTCAGCCACTTCTCCAGAGATCTTAATGGATCTGGCCTATCAGATATCACAGCAGCAGTCCACAGAGGTGCTAGTGGGAGTTGATGATGATAATGAGGTGCTGGAAGCAGCTCTGCGGGTTCTGCGGCAAAATGACTTTAATCCCTGCTACACGCTTTCTGTGAAATTCTCCAAAGACAAACTGAACAGCAAAGTTAGGAATCAGCATCTGTTCCTAAAACGTCTTATTCAGGACTTGCAGATGTCAGAAATCTTTGAGGGGCCTGATGGTGCTAAAAACCTGGTTCTAAACTCAAAGGGTAGGTCAGGTTTTTATTACATGACATTTTTCAATTTAAAGGGATAGTTCACCCAAAAAGAAAATACTGTTTTGTTTTGTTTTTTGTTGTTGTTTTTATCATCATTATTTTTTGCTCACCTTCATGTTGTTACAAACCCATATGACTTTCTCTCTTCAGCAGAACACAAAAGATGATATTAGCCTCATTCACCTTTCACTTTCTTTTGAATATTTTTCCATATTGAAATGATTAAAGTGAGAGGGGACTGCAGCTAACACTCTGCCTAACTATCTCATTTTGAGATCCTTATAAAGAAAGTCTTGTAGGTTTGGAATTACATGTGGAAAAGTAAATAGTGACTGAGTTTTTATTTTTGGATGAACTAACCCTTTTAAGTTTAGTTGATTTCCAATACAGTACCACTCACTGCTAAAAACCTTGAAAACTAACAATTGTTTTATATGAATAGCCCTGAGGGATGATCTTTACTTTGAGGTTGGCAGCCTGCTGGCTCTCTCTTTGGTTCATGGGGGTCCTCCCGTGGGATTCTTCTCTCCAGCACTGTACCATAGTCTGTTCCACTACCCCACAAACTACAGGCCTGCTTTAGAAGACCTTGGAGACACTGCTTTAGCACACAAAATCAGAAGGGTAAGTATTATTTTGATTTTAGGATTCAGAGCCAGAAATATGAACATTGGAGGCACAAATCATGATTATAGCAAGCAAGAACGCAAATGACCGTTGTTGTACATATAGATTGCAGGAGCAAAAACAATGAAGGAGTTGAAATACGCAATGCATTCAGCATCACAATATTTGGAAGCAGCCGGCTGCTTGCGAAATATCAGCAAGCTGTCTGAGAAAAACATGTTGGTGGAGGATGTTCTAAATTTTTACCTGATCATCAGAGTACAGATGCCTCTTCAGAGGTTTGTATCCTAAACTGCCTGTTTCTCTATGTACACCTATATAAAAATAGTTATCCTAGCAAATTCAAGTTCTCTTTTTATTGCCTTTTTCAGATTTCGTGAGGGTCTGAGTACACTTGGACTGTTTGAGCGAGTTCAGATGTGTGCAGAGGGTTTCTATTCCGTTTTCTGTGGCCCCGTGGAGAGTTTGACAGCTGAATCCGTCATGGAGCTCTTTACTGCCCAATTTTCAGAGGAGAAAGAACAACAAGCAAAGGAGAACACAACTTTAAGCTTTTGGAATCAGTATCTACATGAGTGTGAGGGTATGTTTATTACAAAACTTAGAAATAGAATTTAGAAATTCTATTTTTATTTGTATGATGAGTCCTGTCCCAAAGCAATTGCATAATATGACATTATATAATATTATTTATTATAATACATAACATAATGTTTAATAATGTACAATATTTCTATTAACAAAACACTAAAGGTGCTATAAGTGATTTACCCCCTCTTTCCAAAACCCTGTACTCCAAAGATACCCAATGAGCTTTATTGAGACCAACACTGAGCAGAAGCGGTTGTCAAAAGCAACATCAGCAAAATAGCGCCCTCAACTGTCAACTTTAATGAACAAAATGGCATAAAAATGGCAGTAAACCTCAATAATTCTCTGCGATTACAATACTATGAGAACCCGCAAAATTATTGATAGGCAGAAAGCATCAGAGTCCACGGCCCGCGGACACATTTTGTTTGCTGTTTACAGAGTCTAGAGCTGTCAAAGAGACAGGTGAGATATCTCACGACACTTATTTCTTTAATATTTTTCAGGGAGTAGGAACATTCTTTGCATACCTTTCCATGAAAAAATCTCTTTCAGCACCTTTAATATTGAGTAAATTACAATTTGAAGCCACCTCCAGACTAATATGTTTTCGTTTACAAATGCATTCATTTCGCTATATTACGCCTCTCATCCACACTAGAATGCCATTTTCCCCCGTCGAAAATGGAGACTTTCAAAAAATGCTCTCCATTACTCCTTACTTTAGAAAACTATGATGTTAAGGCTTTTTCAAACTTAAATGGTTTAGTGTGAGACGTTTTCAAACTTAAATGGTTTTGTGTGGATGTGGCCTTAGCCACTATGGTCAGTTATTTTGTTTATTTTTGCTCTGCTTAAGAAAATATTTCCAAACAAAGCCAAAGCAGGACTAACCATTGCATTTTAGAGTGCAGAGACAAAAAAACAAGATACAAATAGTAAAGCATCCCAGTGTTGTTATACTAAGTATCAGCACTCTTTGAGCTATCTTGTCCAATCATATTAGTGAACCTAACTGATGTATAATTGCATTTAACATATAATTAAATTTTCACCATAAAATGATATGACATCACTTAAAGGAATTGTTCACCCAAAAATGAAAATTCTCTCATAATTCACTCACCCTCATGCCATTCCAGATGTGTATGACTTTCATTCTTCTGCTAAACGCAAACAAAGATTTTTCTGAGAATATTTCAGCTCTTTAGGTGAATGGTGACCAAAATTTTAAAGCTCCAAAAGCACAAAAACGGCAGCATAAAAGTAATCCATAAGACTCCAGTGGTTAAATCTATGTCTGAGTTCAGAATTGCATACTACTATGCTAATACTATTTCTTCCATAGACACATATGGCAGACATAGTAAGATTAGTATGTGTAGTATGCTATTCCGAACTCAGCCTATATCGTCTGAATATGATACGTGTGGGTGAGAAAAAGATCAATATTTAGGTTATTTTTTACTGTCAATCATTTTACTGTCAATTCCCTTTTATGAATTTCAAATATATATTCAGATATATATACACTGGAGGACAAAAGTTTGAAATAATGTACAGACTTTGCTGTTCGGAAGAAATTGGTACTATATTTCATTAAAGTGGCATTCGACTGATCACAGAGTATAGTCAGGGCATTAATGATGTAAAAAACAGCACCATCACTATTTGAAAAAAGTCATTTTTAATCAATTCTAGACAGGCGCCATTTCCAGGCTATACAATGCTTGAAATTGCCAAAAAACTTTCATACAAAGGTGTACAGTACAGTCTTCAAAGACAAAGGACAACTGGCTCTAACAAGGACAGAAAGAGATGTGGAGGGTCAGATGTACAACTAAACAAGAGGATAAGTACATCAGAGTCGCTAGTTTAAGAAATAGATGCCTCACATGTCCTCAGCTGACAGCTTCATTGAATTCTACCTGCTCAACACCATATACAACAGTAAATGGAAGACTCAGGGGTGCAGGCCTTATGGGAAGAATTGCAAAGGAAAAGCCATGCTGTTCATGCTGTTCTTGTTCATGCCTAAAAGGGTTTTCAAGCAATGGGGGATCACCAGACTAGATTGCGCAGCCTTAAAGCCCAGGGCTCCCCGGGCAGTCAAAGGCCTCTGGACAATGCCCCATTGGCCCGGTCGGTAATCTGTCCCTGCTCTTTGGAGCGCTCATGTTTAGAACCTGACTGGAACATATTGAACGCCCCTCACCCACTTTAAAAAAAAAATCTAAACAGTGTATTAAGAGGAAAGGCAAGCAGTTTCCATCCTTGACTTTGTAACATTGTTCTAACCATTTGAACACCTAAAGTTAGCTCTAATGTTATCCTCTCTCCACCTTGTTGGCAATCCAGTTCTCCAGTGCAGCGATTAGTCATAAACAATTTAATTCGTCTTAAATGACTGATTTATTGTACCAGGACAATAATAATGTGGATTGTATACATACTTTGTTTTTTCTCTGTCAATGTTTTAAACACGATTTTGAAGCATCTGTCTATAAATAGGCTATTCACCTTGCATAACAAACTCAGTGATTGTCTTTATTTAACCTCAAGAGGGTGCTGTTATATTACTCAACCAAGGAGTTCAGACTATAGAACCCTCCAGCTTTGGCCACAGAGAAATGAAACCAAAAATAACTATCGGAAACTATCAGTTGATTTTTCCAGATAGTTAAAAAATGAAACTATCGGCCCCGATTAATCGGTAAATCCAATATATCGGTCAACCACTACTTCAAAGTTCTGGCCATCATTCACTTGCATTGTATGGACCTACAGAGCTGAAATATCGTTAAAAAACTTTTGTGTTCAGCAGAAGAAAGAAAGTCATACACATCTGGAAAGGCTTGAGGGTAAGCAAATGGTGAGAGAATTTTCATTTTTGGGTGAACTATTCTTTCAATCCTTCCCTTGTGTTTCAGAGGGCCGGTGTGCAGCATCATTTGAGGATGTTCTAATGTTTGCCACTGCTACGGATGTGGTTCCTTCCATTGGATTCAACCCTGCTCTGTCTATTTCATTCCTAAACTCGCAAGACCCTTCCTGTGCCTTTCCTCAGAGCAACTGTGACACCAATAATCTCATTCTGCCAATACTACCCTCTTATGAGATCTTCAAGAAGCACGTGGATTACACTGTGTGTCAGTTTTCAGTTATGCAAGCCACTTGAAGAAACTCTTCCCCCAATCTATGGATATTTCAGTAGATTAATGGTGTTGATTTATCCAGTAATCTGCAATGGTGCTACATTTCTGTTTCTATTTATTGGGGTTATTGAGTATTGTTATATGAACTGTATTTTTCATTGTAGCTCACATAAGCATTACTTTGATTACCATGATCACAGTTTGCTCCTTTTCCAATTTAACTTTTCACATTCATCAGAAGTTTCTACCAGGTATTTGGTATTGTTCTCCCTAAATGGAGAACATAGATGATGGCTTGGCTCTGTTATAGTTTACTAACATTTACAGTTATATCTGGATTATGAAAGAGCAATTATAGGTTAGTCAGCTGTTGTCACATTTCATAGGAATTCACAGACTTGATTTGAGCTGTTAAAAAAAGGCAATGCAAGTTCTTTACATTCATAGACTTGTGTTAAGGTTGTTTGTTCTTTGAGCATTTTCAAAAGTATTGTTGCATTTTTTCCTAATGAAGAGAAGTACTTTCTATTGTAAATTTGGTCTTATAGAGAGGTATTAGAAGTTCTTGAAAACTAGTGATTTATTCATATGCAAGTACATGAATGGCTCTACAATTGTGTCTTTGGTGTCAGAGCTGATATGCTACCAGCCGCACATATCAGAGGTGCACTGGTTTTCGTTTTTAGTGCAAATAAAGTGTATGTTGTTGAATAGGTAGTGTTTTATATATATTCTGTCTACAGCACATGTATTAATCAGAGATTGGAAATTTTCACTCAACAACAGTTCACAGTATACAGTATAAAAACAGATTGTGATTTTCTGGTTGCCACAAGATGGTGCAATTGTTACTTGATGCCAACATCCAGTTGGCCTAAAATGGATATGAATAAGCAGTTGCTGAGTTCTTTGGTTTCAATCAGTTTGTTACTGAGACCAATGTAAGGATACACGAGAAATGTATATATTTTTTTCTTTGTATAGTGTTCTATTTTTCCTGGTTTTTGTTTGAGAATATATGATGGCTTGCCTGTTCTGTAATTGTCATAATTTATTAAACTCTTTCGCTTTCCTGTTTCACTCACTGTTTACCCCTTGGGTTGAATAAATCATTTTAAATCTGTCTTGCAGGGGCTTTAACTCAGGTTAAAAAAAATATATGAACACCATAGTAAATTTTGGAAGATAATAGGTGGATGGATGGATAGAGAGAGAGATTCTGGGCCCTATATTGATTTTAAATGCATAAGGGTGTATATATAACTAATCATATAGTTCTAGTATACACTCTAATATCAATATAGCACACTGTTTCACTGATCACCTGTAGCGAGGCCTTTTACACAGACAGTGGTTCACCGGTAGCCACGTCACCATCACAGTCGTCATCGCATAAACAGTAAAGATGGCGGCCTCCATCCGGGAAAAACAGGCAGGTCTGTTCATAAGTTTAATTTTATATCGAAATAATCAAAATTGTTGATATTATGTAAATTGACGATTTTCACTAGGGTTTCAAACCTTATTTATTCAAAATTCATGACATGCTGACGAATAAACAACAACTGTTCTAACAATCTAGCTGAGGATGCTAACAGATTTGTTCACCTAGCAGCTGGTTAACATCAGATGGATGAACGATATTTTAAGCCTGCATAACTAGATAAAGAAGTACTTGTGCTTTAATCGCTACATACACCCAACCCGTTCATTTATGAATTCTGCGGGTATTCAAATCCTTGAGAGCTGTCAAGAATCACATGATGATAACACAAGCTTAGCGAAACTATTAAACATAATATTAAGTAGTATAAAATAATTGTCATTATGTTAAATGGGTACTGTTTTCGTGGTGAGCTTTGTATTTTATTTTTCGAAGGCTGATATTTTAATTTATGGATGTTGACACTGACTATCAGTTTCGACCATTTAAAAGCTTATTGAGCTTTTATGAATGTGCAATAGATGATCTGTAACTTCCTAAAATTAATTAATGACTTGTGGACGGTACATTAACAAGTTTTAAGTCCTTTGAATCCTTTTTGAGTCCTTCCAAGGAAGTTCATCAGTCATGTTTTCTTATTTAAAAAAATAATGGAAGTTGTTTTAAATAGTGATGTATTCACATGTGTCTGTCACTAGCTGCTTTAAAGCGAATGCTCAACTTCAATGCCCCACCCCTGAAAAACACAGCATCTGAGCCGGTATGGAAGGTAAGGGGACACCACATACTCCAAGGGTTTTCCTCATGCACTGTCCACATTGGCACAGTGAAACTTTTGTAGTTATCATTTGCATGCACACTCACATTTTGCTAATCTTTTAGGTTCTTATTTACGATCGCTTTGGCCAAGACATCATATCTCCCCTGCTGGCTGTAAAAGAGTTACGAGACATGGGCATCACTCTGCACCTGTAAGAACTCTAATACTTATTTGTTTTATACTGATGGAGTTTACTGGTGAAGGAAGCCTTTTATATAATGCATATGTGAATACATTTTTCATATTTCAGATGTACATTTGTGGGGGGGGGGTTTTCTTTGAATAATTGTTTACATTTGATTTATTTTGTTCATACTCTGTGTTTTATCTCTTAGCTTGTTGCACTCAGATCGTGATCCCATTCCAGATGTTCCTGCCATTTACTTTATAATGCCCACAGAGGAGAACATTGACAGGATATGTCAAGTAAACCTTAAATTATTTTTTCTTCTTTCACACTAAATGATTGAGACTTACTGTTTGCATTAAAAACATTAAAATCCCCTCCCAGTCAATGACTCTAGTAATGTTAAGAGATGACATGGTTGCAAAACTGATAGTTACTTTTACCATTGCAGGACCTGCGAAACCAACTCTATGAGTCTTACTATCTGAATTTTATCTCCGCAATCTCCAGAAGTAAATTGGAGGACATAGCAAGTGCTGCTCTAGCAGCTAATGCAGTAAACCTGGTGACCAAAGTAAGTCACACACATATGTCATGCATCTGTCATCTTGATAATGTATTATGAGTAATGGGTCAGGTTGACAGTGGATTAATAGTAACTTGCTTTTGTGATTTTTGTTGTTGTTGAGAAAATGTGCCTATGTGTGGACCAATTATTTTATATACAAAAACTGCTTAAGAGCGGTAACAGCCTATTATTGATTTGATTCCGATTTTTTTAAAACATTTATTTATTTTTTTTAGGGAAAATCCATATATATATGTATATAAAAGACAAGCTTTATGAATGTCAGAAGAGAAGCAAATACATGACTGGTTGTTTTTAAAGCATATACTGGTCCAAATGCCTGAAGGTGCACTTCAATATTTTTAAAGGCTTCTTTCTAAAAGCTGATCTGTCTCTCTGCAGGTTTTTGATCAGTATTTAAACTTCATCACACTTGAAGATGATATGTTCATTCTCTGTAATCAAAACAAAGAACACATCTCCTATCATGGTATGCTGCCAGAAAATCCTGAATTATTTTAAACCTAAATGAAGTGATTAACAACACAACTGTTCTCTACCTTCAGCAATCAACAAACCAGATATCATGGACACAGACATGGAGGCCATAATGGACACTATAGTGGATAGTCTCTTCTGCTTCTTTGTCACTCTTGGTAAATAATGGCAGTGTATTGATCCTCCAATACATTTACTCTGTCAACTGGGTTGTTTTGAATTAGGAGCGTTTACATATGTTTAGGTGAAGTGTGTAATTTCTGCCCCTAAATTTCACACATTTTGGGTAATCTGATCACAAACGGTCAGCACTAAATATATGTGTAAATGGGGTCCAAAATGTTTTTTTGATCGGATCACAAAAAACACATTCGGAAGTAGTAAAAACCCCCCGCATATAACCACATTGCATTTGAGATGTAAACGGTAATCCGTCCTGACAACCGTGAAGCACCACCTTTCAATCAAGCACTGTGCTAAAACCTTTAAAAGGAAAATACCATCTGAAAATTTGAAAAAGTGCATACATATGCAGCGACACAGATGAAAAACACACACATCTGAAGCTCAGTAAATGTAGGTACTCCACTAAAATAATGGAGAATTCTGTTCTTAGTGTTGTGATTATGCTTTGACAAAATTTTACCTTCATCTGGGAGAAACGGTGTGTTATTTTATTTTGCGTGTTGTATTTTATGACTTTTTTTTTGTTTGTTTTATTATCATGCAGGGACACACTGACATAGTGATTGATGTATGTTGTCATGAAATCAGAGACCCTCCCCTTGAAACTTAAACAAGTGCTCACAGGAGACACATTTGAGCGACCAGGTCTAAACAGCGATGTTTTGCATGACAACGTGATCGGATCACTCGAGATACATCTTTAAACCATTTGTAAATAGGACCTATTAAAGCTTGGAGTTGAAATATCGGTCCACTGAAACAAAAAGAACAATGTTTTAAAAAGGTACCATAGAGCCACAGTGACTACGTTTATATGGACACCAGAAAGCTGTTTATTGCGAGAAAGCAGTGTTCTGGTTTACATGTACTGTCCTGTATAAGCGGCACACTCTTAACTCCCGTATACATACGGATCAGTCATTAAGCAGCTTTCTCTACACAACGTAATTACCCAGGAGGAACCTGGAAGTATTAAACTGCTTTCTCTTAACCCCTGAAGTGGCGTAATAAAATCAGCATTCTTGTTTACATGACATTTCAGAATGCCGCTTTCTGCAAAAACCCTTGAATAAACAGCTTCCTTAAGTGCATGTAAACGTGGTCAGCATTTACACTCTTTGGTAAAATCAAAATACATATAGTTTACTTAATGTTATGAGAAAGTATTTTAACATTGAATTTTTTTTTACACAACCTTTAAAGTGGAAAATCCCAACTAACATTCATTCTGACTGAAATATCTTTCCTCACGTGGTGATGTTGTCATTTTTGTAATCCAGATGTTGATAGATGATAATTACTCTCATTGTAGGCAAAGTAACTGCTAAGATTATTTTATGAAAACTTGATATTTAATCAAGATAGAAAAGATAGTCATTGCAAAAAGCCACTAGGGGGCAGAGCTTTACTTAAATTGTTCAGTGCATTTCTCAAAGGAGAAAAAAACATTTAGGTAATGCGTTGAATATTAACATTAGGTCAGTTTACAATTTACTTTATACAATTTGTCTTTCATGCTATATAATAAGAAGAAAGTTGAAAATGGAGATATATGAAAATGTGTTTCAATTACATTAGTCTTAATACAAATCAGAAAAAAGGATTTTTAAATAATAGAAGAAGAGTTTTATTTGATAGAAACTTAACATTTCAAATTAATTAAAATAATCTAGCCTATATTGCTGTGTTTTGAAGTGCGAGCGAAAGTCTCCTGAACATTCTTGTCTGTCTTGGGAGACTTTGTGCTGATGCACCCTCCTATTGGCAGTAGAATGAGCTTTCCTGTTATCATAGGTGCCGTCCCAATAATCCGATGTCCAAGAGGGAATGCTGCAGAAATGGTAGCCGTGGTAAGAGACCCACTGATCTGTTATTTAATGTTCCTCTGATACCTTCTTTATGAGTAGTCTGAGACACCTTTGTCATTTCCTGCTCAGTAAAGAGGGTCTAATGAACTTTCGAGTGCTATATTATGGCTGTGGTAATTCGATGATCAAACCTTCTACTAATCTCTGTTACAGTGCATTTGTAAATTTTCATACTCAAGGTGCAGTGTGCAAACTGTTAATGTTGCTTAATTCTCTTGTACTGATGGCACAAAGTTCTTCTTTGTTCTTCTTCGGTCCAACCGCAGCTCGTTTTCTCTAGAGAGCTGATCTTTTAGATTATTATTTTTAGCAAAAGAATTTCCCTCTGTAATGTGAGATAAAATTAACACCTTAAGTTGCTCAGTTTATTGGATTAATTGATTTTATACATATCGTACTACTCGTTTCTACAGGAAATATTAGTTTAACTCTGTTTTTCACAGAAACTTGACAAGAAACTGAGAGAGAATCTGAGAGACGCTCGGAACAGCCTGTTCACCGGAGACACCATGGGCACTGGCCAGTTCAGGTGGAGCAAAACACACTCGTACAACCCATTTAAGAGTATATGAAGAGACTGTGTCTATCAGTTTAAGTTATAAGTCTTTGTGAAGTATTTAATTCATTGAGACAGACAGACAGATAGATCAATCGATCCCTGCTCTTCTCTTTGTTTAGAGACAGTTTGAGTCATTTTTTGTACAATTCTAGAAGAACATTATGGTTTTAGTACAACTCCATTATCTCTCTCATTCTTTCCCTCCACCACTCCTACAGTTTTCAGAGGCCGCTGTTTGTTCTTGCTGACCGTAATTTGGATCTAGCGACTCCTCTCCACCACACATGGACGTATCAGGCTCTCATTCATGATGTGCTGGTGAGCAGAACTCAAAGAAACTCACATGACCCGCGGTTAAGGCCCTATTACTTATTTTCCCCCTTTTTTTCTACAAGCGTTAATGGACATTTTTCCCCAAATGGAAACTCTTAAGTAGTTCCAAGTAGAAGCTTATGGAAAAGTTATTGCAGTTATCATATGGATAACAAAGAGGTTTCATGAAATGCGGAATGTACTCGCAGAGTTGCTTTTTTGTGCCAATGATCATTTATCCTTTGGGTATATTTATTTTCCCCATGGTCTCAAAAGTGCTACTGTTTAAATAAAGCATGCCTTCAGTCCCCTGTATGCCAATAGTACTCTGAGGGATTCCATCGTCCATACTTTCAGAGTAGAAGCTGACATTATGTTTCAGTACTGTTATGATACAACAAAGTAGTGTTGTCAAATGTGCCGGTACTTTGGTAACAAGTCAATACTAAAATAAAAAAGATGTAACAATACCAGTGTTTCTGCAGTACCAGTAGTACCATGTACAGATTCTATCCGGTACCAGCGTGCAGTATGACTGAAACACGACTGCTTTCAAATGCTCAAACTCTTATTTTGAACGTGTGCTCTGTTACTCGTTGTACACTGAAATTTTAAATGTATCAAATTAATATCGTGACATGTCCTAGTGTGATTTATTAAACCACTAAAGGCTGAAATCTTACTGTGGAAGATTTGCATACTTTAAATGAATCCGACTGCTCAGCCACTAGAAATGCCACAGACATTGAGAATCATTCAAGTTTTAGGAGATGACAGAGCAGAGCATTTAGTCATTGTGAACCACGCAGCACATGTAAAATATATATTTATAGAATTAAAGTAACTGCATTTGAGCTTTAATCTCAACTCAGCTTTATTTATATCACATGTAAAACTTCTTGGTAAAACAATTTAAAAAACAATTTAAAACATAACATTTCAAAATTACCACATACCCAAACACCAGTAATCTAAAATACAAACACTCAAAAACTGTGTCATATACAGGGTTGGAAGGTTTACTTTTGAAATGTATTTCACTACAGATTACAGAATACATGCTGTAAAATGTCATTTGTAACATATTCCGTTAGAATGCTCAAGGTCAGTAAAGTACTCTAAATACTTTGGATTACTTCTTCAGCACTGTATACATGTTAAAAATACATTCTCTGAAAAACTAAATATCTTACGCAGTGTTGTTTCTAAAACACGATCAATCAAACTGATCTTGTTTTAAGGGTTTTTTGATATTTTTACAGGAAAACAATACAAACATTATTATCAAGAATCAAAGGTCTTACTAGAAAAAAATTAATTATGATCTAATGTGAATTTTCTTGATAATAAATTATCGTGTCTGGTAATATGTGCATGTAAAATGGCTTGAAATAGCTTTTTTTTCTTAGCGTAAAGTTGACAATTTACACAAGGTTTATTTTGATTTCTTCTGCTCCAAACTTACTTCAAACTTTCTTCTCTGTCTGCATTAGGGTTAGGGTTAAATATAACACATCATAAGAAAGTGTTTCACCGCTGTTCAAATGCACTTTGGATCGCATCATTTATATGTATAAATGTTTTCCATCTGAATAGACTAAATATTAAATAAAACAAATGACAATAAAATGCAAAGTAATCTCTTCAGTAATCAAAATACTTTTTGAATGTAACTGTATTCTAAATACCAATGATTTAAACTGTAACTGTAGTGGAATAAAGTTACTTATAGTTTGTATTTTAAATACATAATCCCATTATATATATTCTGTTACTTCCCAACCCTGATCCTACATTTCATTTGTCAGACTCAAAGGCCAGTGTTAAGAGATTTCATACTGGATCATGTGTCAAACTGTTTATCCAGATATGTGAAGCATCCGGCAAAAAAAATAAAAACTCATCATAATAAAAGCACAATTCAAAATACAATCTAGATGCATGAAATTGATGGAATTGTGACAAATATATAACAACTGTATAATAAAATGTAATATTCAATGTAATATGATAATAATACTCTAATAATAACAATAATAATTCAGTATATCACAAGCAAGACAGCTGTTGAATAAAAGTTTGAAAAAATATATATTTTCACTTATTAAATGTTTTAAGCATTAATTGATTAGACACCATTTTGATGATGAAATTTAATTAAACTTTAATACATGGAGTTCTGGAAAATAATAATAATGATTAAACTGTAATTATTAAATTATAAAAAATAACTAAACTGGTGTGTGCAGTAGCACATTATCATATTAGCATATTTTTGCTGTGGTATCGAAATTGGTATTGATATCTGTGAAATTTCACTGGTATCGGTACCGACTACTGACATTTTGGTAACATGACAACACTACATCAAAGTATAAGAAAGTAATTTTGTAAATTTTATACTGTAACTTTAGAGACTGCATTATATTTGGGTCTTCTGTGACCTAGTCAAGAACATAATTTGCTATATATGTGTGTGTGTTTATATCAGGATTTCCACCTGAACCGGGTTAGCGTGGAGGAGTCTCAGGGGTCAGAAGCCAGTCCAGCAGGGGCACGACCCAAAAAGAAAAACAAAAAGAGCTATGATCTCACTTCTGCGGACAAATTTTGGCAAAAACACAAAGGAAGGTAAATATCAGCTGTTAGTGAAAGTCATGTGCCACAGTGATCAGTGATATGTCTAATTATTGTTTATTTTCAAAGGGAATAACTGGACTACAGCATACTGAATTCCAGTGTTTAGTATTCAGTATTTAGTATTGTGAATAAATGTAATTAATAAAATTGGGGATGGGCGAATCAATATTTAATATCAAATATTTATTATATATTCACAAAGATTTTTCTGTTTATATAAAATTCAGCAACAACATGAATATAACTTTGATTATATAAATGTTTCAGCGTCATTAGATTAATTTTTGCGATCTTTCCTTCTCTTGTGATTTGTGAGTATGAGAGTGTTAAGACTTCTAAAAACTTCAGTAGCAAAACACTGTTAAGAGTTGGGAAATTTGATTCATTTCAGCGGACAAGTTTCAGTTAATTAGTTCAAAATAGCGGTCGACCAATATAGGATTTTCTGTGGCCGATGCCCAAACCGATATCTGGAGCAGGATGGCCGATTGCCAATATTAATGCAGATAAACATAATACAGTTTCTCAACAGCAAATCAGATGTACACACATTTTTTAAATTGAAACAAACTCTTATTTTATGCGATATTTACTCAATTTTGCATAAGAAAAAACTTGAAAACAGAAAGTGTTCTAAATACTTCATATGTATTAAAGTGTATACATTTTTCGATTTATTCAATTGCAGCTTAACATGTAGACAACTGTAAGGCAGCCATTTGTTACTTGATTTCCTTGAAAACTGTAAACATTTTGTCTCTTTGGTGCTATAAAACTTTTGCTCTGTTGGAGCATCTTGACTTAACCAGTGGCATGAGTTTTGGGTGGTACTATTTGTTTTATCGAAAAACGGCAAACGAGGGAAGTATTCAGGAAAGCGTTTTGAAAACAATATTCATACAATATGCAAGTGGTGAGGAATTACACACTTCAGCTTTAAAACTGCAAAGTTTTGGTTTCACGACCTAAGTCAGGCTTGCATTTAATGTTTCTTTTTCTAACAGCATTGCATTGCCAACATTTTGCTTGTACTGGTAAATGTGTAAAGGTTTGATGGGCGAACATGCCTAGTTGTCTTAATTCACTGCATGGTATGTCTGCTGTTGCTGTGTTTGTTAATATTTACAAAGATTGGTATTTGCTATTAATTATTGGAAGATGAAAACAGCTGTAAGTTTCTCTCTGTTTGGCAAACTATTTTAGTTCCATTCCTGCTTTCAGAATATATCCACTAATTTATAGTTTTATTTAGACAGCTAAATTGCATTTAGCCTCAACTGAATTAAGAGTATTTAATTGATTTCCATTCACTGTTTCAGTCCATTCCCTGAGGTTGCAGAAGCTGTGCAGGAGGAACTGGATACATATCGAGCTCAAGAGGATGAGGTTAAACGCCTCAAAAGCATCATGGTAGGACACAGTGATGTGGTTTGATATTTGTTGAGTCTAAAGAGGGTGATACTGAATAATATATGAAGCAATTGTTGCATGATAGCTGTGATAAGATGCTACAGGTATGTGGTTTTCTTCAAAGGGCTTAGAAGGGGAGGATGACGGAGCTATTAGTATGTTGTCAGATAACACTGCCAAACTTACCTCAGCCGTCAGGTAAGAGACAAGATAATCCTTCGTACCACAAAGCAATTTTGCCTTAAGCACATTTACACATTTATATTGATAGATATTTTGTATTATTACATGTCTTTCTTTTACGCTCTATTCTGATTTGTCAATCATAGCATTCTGCGGTCAGATATTTTTGTTTACTGACCGCTAAATTGTTTATTTGTCAGCTGTCCCTGATAACCAATTTTGTACACTGCGCTAGTTCCAAGTTTCTTGAAGCATTCCACTTTCTTTCTTCACATGATCAAATAATTTTAAACTCATCAATATTTCATGTCCATGTATTGAATTATTTGTTTAGTAGATGTGTAATAAGCAGGATATTAAAGTCAGCTGATTATTATAACAAAGTTAACCCCTTCAGGATGATACAAGACCCCTCCACTTCTTATCTAGGTCCTGATCACCATGTTTATGTTAATTTAATGATAATGACCGGCTGACTGTACATTATCTCTACAATAGTTTTATATTAACAGAAAATTATATTTTATCTCAATAACATGGTATTGGTATTTTCTTGGCTGAGAGTGGCAGGTGAAATCTTTCAGTCCCATTTATAAGAAAAGTTGAACCACCCACCCGGAATTTAAGTTGGTTTTTATTCAGTTTATATATATATATATAAAATCTAATTACATCCAGTACTTGTCTCATGTTGCCGGAGAGCTGTTATAAATATGTATTAGTCATTGTATTCACAAAAGGCCTACTGATGTACCTCCGTCTGACTCTGTGCATATAGAGTTGGCTAACACTGTGCTCCTTTTTCTAAACAGTTCTCTTCCTGAGCTTCTGGAAAAGAAGAGACTGATTGACCTCCACACCAATGTTGCCACTGCAGTTTTGGACCACATCAAGGTCAGTTACCATGAGAAAAATGTTTTTCATCTCTTGGGTTACATATTCACAGTATCTTATTATTCCTGTGAGGTAGAGCTCCATAATGTTCCTCTAAATTTCCCTGTCTGTCTTTAGAGCCGCAAGCTGGATGTGTACTTTGAGTATGAGGAAAAGCTCATGAGCAAGTCCACTCTCGATAAATCTCTGCTGGACATTATAAGTGATCCTGATGGTGAGTCTTCCTTAAGTTTAGTCATGACAACTCTTGGAAAGATTTAGCATGTTAATGTGGGTATCACATATTGATAGAATATTAGCCTTTGCAGACTAGATCTGCTACACTGCTGCAGAGCAAGTACAGAGACTTGCTACAACTAGAACATACACAAACATACTAATTTAAGCATGTGGACATGCTGCTGTTGCTGCACAGTTAGACAAAACACAAGGCATGTTGCAACAAGTGTGTTTGATAAACAGACATGTAAACAATCCCCCAACATAGCAGAGAAGCTGCACAGATGCATAACACATACGCACAAAACACAACCCACCAACCAAGCAGATCTATCTCCAAGACTTGTGAACTACTGCTGCTCCAAGTAGCCATGTGCGCTGAGTATGCTACTGTAGATAGGTGTGCCTTGGCCACTGGATGAATGGTATAACACAATAAATGTTGATGTGTGCCTAGGCATGCTTGGCCAAATGGCTTAAAGAGCTAATGACCTGAACACTTCTTTCAATATTATCTCTATACCTTTGACTAGCATTGCTGTGCTGTTATTGTTGTTGTTACTGTTGTGTATTGTATTGTTGATTCATGTCATTATGTCTTTGTACAGCATCCTTGAGCTTGGAAAAGGTGTTTTAAAAATAAAACTTATTATTTATTATTTCCTAACTCATAATGTGTACCTGGACCAGGAAAGCCCAAAACGTATTTAACTAGTGACGTAGCATAGCTATGTGTGCATTTATTTAAACTATATATGACCTAGTATCAATCATTTTAACGTAACTTTTCATCACAAACCATAGAGTAACAAAGGATTTACTTGTTTGTTAACCTTCATAAAATGGATGGTACTAGTGGTTTGGATGAGCCATATTTCAAAATCATGGTAAAATAGCCAATGTATGCAATCTCTTACTGCACATCAGTTGAATTTTATATTTACATGGCAAGTTGCTAAAAAATATTTATATTAAACCTTAGGGCCATCAATAGTATAAAATGTTTAATTTTAACACATTTAGTTATTGCATTAATTTCCTTTTTAACATGGAAAACTAAATATATGTTATTGCTGGATTCGGCAATTTGTACATATTGTGCTATAAAATGGCACTGGTAGATTTATGCAACTGTGGCCTTTCTATATTCTCTATATTCTTAAACTGCATCAAGACGAGGGTGCCTGGGGTTCGAATCCAGGGTGTGCTGAGTGACTCCAGCCAGGTCTCCTAAGCAACCAAATTGGCCCGATTGCTAGGGAGGGTAGAGTCACATGGGGTAACCTCCTCGTGGTCATGTTTAGTGGTTCTTGCTCTCAATGGGGTGTGTGTTAAGTTTTGCGTGGATCGTGGAGTGTAGCATGAGCCTCCTGTGTGGTGAGTCTCCACGTTGTCATGAACAATGAGCCACGTGATAAGATGCGCAGATTTACGGTCTCAGAAGCGGAAGCAACTGAGACTTGTCCTCCGCCACCCGGATTGAGGTGTGTAACTGCGCCACCACGAGGACCTACTAAGTAGTGGGAATTGGGCATTCCAAATTGAGAGAAAAGGGGATAAAATAAAATTTAAAAAAAAAACCAAATATATATATATATATATATATATATATATATATATATATATATATATATTATTATTATTTTTTATTTATTTATTTATTTTTAAATGCATCCAAATGCAGAAATGCAAGTCTGCAATAATTAATTGGTAAATTTTCCCAAACTTTTTGGATGTAATCTTAGTGTTTTTGTTGGCCTGCTATTTTTCATTAGTTTTCACATTACCATTTCTACGAATGATGGGGGGGCTTGTGGATCCTAAATAAAATTTCACCATACAAATTACTTTTGTTAAACAGCCCTCTGGGTTGTTAATTACCTGTAAAAATAATCAAATAAAATAATTCTCAATTTTCTGAGAAATGTGTGCCTCAAATTTTAATGATATTATTTAAAATGAAATAAATGTGTTAACGGTGAAAAATGAATGGCTATAAACATATTTAATTAATCGCATGCGTTAACTTGTTTTCTTTGACAGCACTAATGTAATATTGCTAGATAATAAAAATAGTGATGATGATAATAATTATATTTCATTGTTACATTTCTTGTCAACCTTGCTTAACTTTGAATTGTTCCTGACAATACCCCTTAACTCTGTTAAAATCACTGTAATGCATGGCCTCACATTGTTTATTGCTTTAATAAGCATTGAATTGTTAACTGGTCTTCAAGTGTGATCATATTCCAAACACCACTTTATCCCTCCAATCATGGCATTCTGCCTCTCTATTGTAAAATGTTGTTTTACCAAGACCAGCCTCATCATAAAAGAGATCAAACTAAACTAATTGAATGAGTAACTCATACCCCATTCTCTAATGAGACTCTATCCCACCCCTTATCATAATCCAGTCATTATTCCAGCTTAGAGGACTGAAATACATCACATCCTGGGGGGAAGCGGTCTGCTTTAAAGGCTGTCTGTGATGCTACCACAGGATGAAATTTGTTTTCTCTTCTGCCAGCACTAAGAGGTTTCAAGAGGACACAGCTTCTTGATCTCCACAGGGTCCTCTTTAGGTTCATAGGCTTCATATGAGTACACATGAATGGCCACTATGCTAACTATAATGATAATGATCAGTTATTTTTCAAGTGTTCAGAATACACAGTGTGTTATTGTTCAGTCGAGTTTAATGTTTGATTTGATGATCACGTTTCAGCGTTGGTGGAAAAACACTAACAAACTCTAGTTTGGTTTATTTTTGAATTTAAATGAACTTGGATGCGTTTTATTAATGTATAAATGTTTTTCTTATTGGTAGCTGGAACTGCAGAGGATAAGATGCGGCTGTTTTTGATCTACTACATCACTTCCCAGCAGCCCCCATCTGAGGTAAAGCCCCACACCAAAGAGTATCCATAAATAAGAAGTTAAAATATCCTGTAACAAGCTTTAAATACAGTGTAGTTGATTGTGGAGTCCCATAGCAACCTTAAAGGATTAGTTCACCCAAAAATGAAAATTCAGTCATTGTTTACTCACCCCTGTCTTGTAATAACCTCATATGATTTTCTTTCTTTTTCTTAACACAAAGGTAGAAAATTTGAAAAATTGTTGTGCTCAGCGACATCATACAATGGCAGTTTATGGTGATGACCTCTTCAAGCTTCAAAAAGACACAAAAGTAAAATTCAGAATCTAATTACTGATTGTATGCAACTCATGTCTTGTTCTGAAGGAATGCGATAAGTTTTGGTGAGAAACAAACCAAAATCTAATGTATTATTAAGCTAAACTCTTCACAGACTGTTGATCTTCTGTGCACGTTCACGAGTCTGCATGAGCTTAAGAGCGCGAGAGCAACGGTAGTTACGCTGCCGCTCACTAATTGGTGCGTCCAAGTGAAAACACTTTTTGATTTACTTCAATAGGAACTACAGCTATATTAACAACAGGAAACACAACATAGCTGCACACAAACCAGAGAGCAGAACTTACAAACATGTTTGAAGAGTTTGTAGTTGAAAAATAAATGCATTTTTATGCCCAGCCTTATTTGTTTGAACCTAAGTCCTCAATCAAACAGTGTCATGGAGGAGGCTGAAGGTAGCTACATATACACACCCAGATGTTACAGTATAGTCAGACAGAGAGTACAGGAGACCGCAGACCTTTGGAGTTTTTGCTTGCTGAAATAAAATTGGAGGAACCAGAGAGAATGGTGGAGGGAGCGGGAATGACTGTCACCTCTATTCTGAACCGGTGTGTGTGTGTGTGTGTCTGTCAGACCTCCACGAAAACAGTCGTTAGGTGTAACATTTTCGGCCAAAATCAAGTAGTTTAAAGTGACAAGTGAGACAATATAAAGTTATCATCAGTGGACAGAATTTCTTGTCACAGCTGCTTAAGACAAAAACTCTGATTAACATAGAAAAGATCACTTCTATTGTGTGTCGTTGTCGCGTGAGTAGGACACAGTGTTATAGGTAAATAAAGCATCTTTTCGTTGAATGGCACACTTCGCGAGCAACAGCGTAACTACTGTTGCTCTCGTGCAAAGAGCTCTAAAGCTTGTGATGACTCATGAATGCACACAGGAGATCAACGGTCGGCAAAGAGTTTTGATTAATAACGCATTAGATTCTGATTTGTTTCTCAACAAACCTTATTGTATTCATTCAGAACAAGATAATTAAATCACATACAATAATTTATTAGACTTCTGAATTATAATGTTGTGTCCTTTTTAAGCTTGAAAAAGAGGTCACAATAAACTGCCATTGTATGACATCACTGAGCACAATTACTTTTCACAACTTCTCCCTTTGTGTTAAGAAAAAGAAAGTCATACATGGTTATAACAATGACTGGATTTAAATGTTTTTGTGAACTATCCCTTTAACCCTTGTGTTGTGATCCCGGTCAAAAATGACCGGCCCACTAAGATTGTGAATAAACCCCTCATATTGCATATATTATCCCAAGATATTGCATTAGATCTTTTTGTCAACTTCTTTTTTTTTTTAGTAATTTTGTACTTTTTTTTTTACACATATGTATGTATGTATGTGTATATATATATATATATATATATATATATATATATATATATATTATTGATAGAACTGAGCTTGTACCAGGCTGGGGGGCACTCCTTGCTGAAAAAAAAAAATATTATTATGTAATCAATTAATAACCACTTGCTTGATCAAAACAAAGCAGGTATCATCTACCTATTCTTAAATAATGCTTTTTAATTTGCTTACAAATAAGAACTGTTTGGTTCTCATAATTTGCTAATTTGTTTTCACAACAATTGTATTCAGAGTTGGCAAAAACATAAAAAGATGACATAGCCATGTGTTATATATCACTGGAAAGGTCTCAGTTAGTTAAATGCAATGAGCTAATTTGTTTCACTGAAACTGTAGTGAGTGTTAGTGTATTAATTCCCATAGATGCAAATAAATATGATAAACAGGAGTGTCTTTTTGTCACGGTTTTCCTTATTACTTCCTGAAACATGCATATACAGTTGAAGTCAGAAGACATTTAATCGTAGAAAACATTCCCTGTCTTAGGTCAGTTAGCATCACTTTTATTTTAAGAATGTGAAATGTCAGAATAATAGTAGAGAGAATTATTTAGTTCAGCTTTTATTTCTTTTATCACATTCCCAGTGGGTCAGAAGTTTACATCCACTTTGTTAGTATTTGGTAGCAGTGCCTTTAAATTGTTTAACTTGGGTCAAACATTTTGGCTAGCTTTCCAAAAGCTTTTCTCAATTAGTTGCTGGAATTTTGGCCCATTCCTTCAGACAGAACTGGTGTAACCGTGTCAGGCTTTTAGGCCTCCTTGCTCGCACACGCTTTTTCAGTTCTACCCACAAATTCTCTATCAGATTGAGGTCAGGGCTTTGTGGTGGTTCCTCCAATACCTTGACTTTGTTGTCCTTAAGCCATTTTGCCACAACTTTGGTGGTATTCTTGGGGTAATTTTCCATTTGGAAGACACATTTGGGACCGAGCTTTAACTTCCTGACTGATGTCTTGAGATGTTGCTTCAATATTTCCACATAATTTTCCTTCCTCATGATGCCAGCTATTTTGTGAAGTGCACTAGTCCCTCCTGCAGCAAAGCACCCCCACAACATGATGCAGCAAAGCACCCCCACAACATGATGCTGCCAACCCCATGCTTCATGGTTGAGATGGTGTTCTTCGGCTTGCAAGCCTCATCCTTTTTCCTCCTAACATAACAAATGGCCATTATGGCCAAACAGTTAAATTTTTGTTTCATTAGACCAGAGGGCATTTCTCCAAAAAGTAAGATCTGTGTCCCCATGTGCACTTGCAAACTGTAGTCTGTCTCTTTTATGGTGGTTTTGGAGCAGTGGCATCTTCCTTGCTGAGCAGCCTTTCAGGTTATGTAAATATAGGACTCGTTTACTGTGGATATAGATACATGTCTACCTGTTTCCTCCAGCATCTTCACAATGTCCTTTGCTGTTGTTCTGGGATTGATTTGCACTTTTCGCACCAAACTACATTCATCTCTAGGAGACAGAATGCATCTCCTTCCTGAGCGGTATGATGGCATGGTCCCATGGTTTTTATACTTGAGTACTAGTGTTTGTACAAGTCTGGATGAACCAGACTTGTGGAGGTCCACAAATGTTTTTCTGAGGTCTTGGCTGATTTATTTTGATTTTCCCATGATGTCAAGCAAAGAAGCGCAGAGTTTGAAAGTAGGTCGTAAAATACATCTAGGTACACCTCCAATTCAGTACACCTCCAATCAGAAGCTAATTGGCTAAATGTCTTAATGCTTGACATCATTTTCTGGGATTTTTCAAGCTGCTTGAAAGCACAGTTAAATTGGTGTATGTATACTTCTGACTCACTGGAATTGTGATAGTCAATTAAAAGTGAAATAAGCTGTCTGATACAATTGTTGTGTCATGCACAAAGTAGATGTCCTAAGCGACTTGCCAAAACAATAGTTTGCCAATTTATGAAATCTGTGGAGTGACTTCTGACTTAAACTGTATCATAGCATAACATATCGTAACTTACAGCAGACTATGACAAACGAGCCCAAACACAACATAATATGATAAGTAGATCTTAAAATATACCTCAAAGAGTGTACATAGAAGGGGGCCTGGGTAGCTCAGCAAGTAAAGACGCTGACTACCACCCTGGAGTTTTTGACTTTGTGAGTCCCAGGGCATGCAAAGCAACCAAATTGGCCCGGTTGCTAGGGAGGGTAGAGTCACATGGGGTAACCTCCTCGTGGTCGCTATAATGTGGTTTGCTCTCGGTGGGGAGTGTGGTGAGTTGTGCATGGATGCCGCTGTGGATGGCGTGAAGCCTCCACACGTACTATGTCTCTGCGGTGATGTGGTGCCACGTGATAAGATGCACGGATTGACGGTCTCAAACGCAGAGGCAACTGAGATTTGTCCTCGGCCACCCAGATTGAGGCGAGTCACTATGCAACCACAAGGACTTAAGAGTGCATTGGGAATTCCAAATTGGGGAGAAAAAAATACATTAAAAATATACATGGAAAGACGATGCACAAAAGTGTGCTCAACACACTGTGTGTGTTTGCGTGCATGTCCGAGGACTTTGTATCCTTGTGGCAAACACACATATATATATATATCTAAAATTTAGTTTAACAATTATATTGGGGACATATATATATATATATACACACACATACACACACACACACACACACACACACACACACACATATTCATTATTTAATAAAAAATTGCAACACTCTCCACGCCTCTCCTGACATGCTCTAGCGCCTCCCTGGGAATGTGCGCCCCACACAATGAAACCCATGTTCTAATCCATTTATTTCCAATGGACCATCATTTTAGACTGGGAACACCACAGGTGTAACAAAGTGAAATAAAACTAATAGAATTTTATGAAAATTGTCTAAATAATTGTTGTGTTCAGATGCCCTGTGTGAACAAAGTCATGGAATTGTATTCCAACTGGATGAAATAAACTACAGTTTTCAGGATAAAAAATTGGTCAGTTTTGAAAATAACAATATAAGGGTTAAAGGATGAGTTATTCTTTCATCATTTACTCAGCCTCATGTCATTCCAAACCAGTGTGATTTTCTGATTGAGAATGTAAGTCCCTTAAAGTCTGTCTAGCATCTCCTCTTGTGATACACAAAGCAAAGAAAGGCTGGTTTGGAACCACTTGAGAGTGAGTAAATGATGACAGAATTTACATTTTTGGTTCAACTATCCCTTCAAGATTCCTAGATAAATAATCATAAAGCATAGATTGGTGGTGTCTTCTATTGAGGTTGATTGTGGTGGGCTACCCTGATGTGCACTTTCGGTAACACCACACTTTATTATAATCAGTGGCAAATGCATAGGGAAACATCAAACCGACAATATTCCAGCTGCTCCCTACGAATCTCGGCCCGGGTTCTTAAGCCCTGTACTTTCAGACTGTCTTCAAAAGTCTTGTTATTTTTTGGGACACATGCAGTGCAGATTTGAGGAACACTGACACCCTTTGATGCAGTGGCCAAAAGTTATTACTCTTGTACCTTGATAAAGCAGAATTGTTCTGATTATGGCAAGACATTTTCGGATGTTACTTAAATGGCCATAGGATTGATGTATGAGTTCTTCCGATGAAGGGGCAGACCCATGGGACCAAGCTGGGATGGTGGTTTCACCCCTGGAGTTTAGTCCTTTTACACTAGAAAACACACTGAACAGTGTTGTGGGCAAGGACCCTGCAGTCATTCTCTATCATGTTGATCAATGCAGGCTGTAAAAGCTTTGACTTCCAAAGAAGAATGGTGTGTTCAGAGTTGACTGCTGAAGTTGAGCAGGAAATCTTTTTCCAAGTCTTTCGATATCATTTCTTTCATCTGTGTCCTCCTGAACCAGCGGAGATTATTGTTGGCTAAGTATTTGTTTAAACTCCAAAAACAGCAAATTTTTGTTTGTTTTCTGAGGCAGAAATGAGATTGGTGACATCAAAACAGCCTTCTCACTCATGTGGTGCAGACCACTATGTCCCAAACAGGAATCTCCTTCTGATGAATACAAATGGATAATGAGCTATATGTCATTCTAGAAAAACAATCCCATTTGAACTGTTGTTTTTTTAGTTTTTTTTTAAATCTTTGACAGTCGAGTGTTAAATAAATGAAAGTTTGAGGCAAAGACATTTTGTTCCTTTTAGACGGATCTAGAGCAGTATAAGAAAGCTATGGTGGATGCGGGCTGTGACTTATCCTCACTTAACTACATAAAGCAGTGGAAGTAAGTGATGTCCATTGTCAGCAATCACATCATAACACACTTTCACACTTGCCTAGTTACTACATTCAATGAAGCAGAAAGATGAGAACAGAAGTGTTGCAACTTATATAATCTATTTTCCAGAGCGTTCACCAAGATGGCTGCAGCACCAGCCAATTATGGGAGCAGTGGAGTGAAACCAATGGGGTATAAGGCTACACCAAATTTAATTCCCAAAATGTGAATCCTTTTGTTGGTGCCATAGTATTTTGAATTTAAAATTATAATGGCATGCTTGTTGTATTTTAGACTTTTTTCAAGGGTGATGAACACCGGCTCCCAGTTTGTAATGGAGGGGGTAAAAAATCTGGTTCTGAAACAGCATGTGAGTATATAGACTTTTCATATACTTTAACCTACATTAACTTATTCTAACTATTCATATCTGCATTGGCTACTATGAACTACACCATAGTAACTGACTTAAATTAAATTAACTGCACCTATCACGTTAGATTTTTCCTCAAATTTAGTGGCTTCTTGATGAGAGGTGGCTATTTCCTCTAAGAGATCACAACTAAACAATTTTCACTTGAGGAGCAATAAAATGGGTGAAAAAATCCCATATACTTGAGTTGAAGGAAGGACTCAAACTATATCTAGGGACCAGGATATTATAGCGACATGGGGGTAGGCTCTAAGCAATGTAAAAAAAAGTCAAATTTAATTAAACATGAGGTTGGTCTCACTACTGAGAAACAAAACTTCTCTTATATTCTTTGTACATAATTTGCCTTTATGCTGCCTTTTACATGCTATCAGAATTATCCTACTTCCCACTTCTGAAGTCGTACTTTCAGTAAGTCACATTCAAATGCTTTGTTGTCATAGAGACATGAAAACATGGATGACATCAGGTTCATTCTTGCATATTTCTTTGATAACTCTTATTTTTGAACTGTAATATGTTAGTCAATTTGCTGAAGGTAATGGAATTTTGGTTAAATACATACTATTTCCTTTGTGTAAAAGAAATAACAATAAACATCAAATGGCTCCTAATAAATGTAAATGTATATAACTGAAACGGCAAGCAATAACAACGTAGCTGCATTTAGAAAAATTAATTCTCTTTATTTTTAATTTGTCAATCGATTACAATTTAATGGAAATGAATTCCATGAAATGCAGTTGCATCTCAATATTTACCTACAAAAAACCCCAATAACAATATTTCAATATATAATGATTTAAATTCAATAATTATAATATATATATTACAAATAGAATAATACAAATTATTATAAAGCATTGCTGCAGACAAGTGGCTTTAGAAGGCAATGTATTGTTTATTTCCATATTATTGAATACAAGCCCATCACTGGCCTTGCAATCCATTTTGCAAATTGAATTCATCAATCTGTTCGAGAATGTAAGGACTTCTCTGAGCACATCTCACCTCATCTCACGCATTGCGTCAACATACTTTTTTAGTTCTCTGTATAAAGTTAAACGTAGTTTGACGTTAATCTCGAAATCACTGCATTTGGAATTGTGCTCTGTCCAACAGTTTTTAAATGCAAGAACGCTTCCTTGTGCTGTCTCTGTCAAGCAAGCCTGTGTTTGGTTTGTTGTGTGTACAGCTTCACATTGCTTGTACAGCTGGAGTTTCACTTACTGCCCCCTGCTGAAAACAGGTTGTACTTCAAGCTTGAATTGCTCCGATGGTAGGAACATGCTTTGTTACGGTCCGGGGACATGATCAATTGCATAACATTTTTTATATTTTTTCTTTATATAATTAATCACATTGATACGTTTTAAATTAACAGCCCTTAAACCTATCATTCACTACAGAAACCATACTCTCCTACACCATGTTGAAAGTTTCCTCCCAACTCAGAAACTTGGGTATCAAAATTATTCAGTTTCCCTGTCGCAATTGTGACTCCAGGAGGGTATTCATGTGCAACTTCCGAGTAGGAAACTTGTATTTACGATCATTCGGATAGCATGTGAAGGCAGCACGAAGTTGACATGTTATAATATTGAGGTTTTTTAGCTTATTGTGATTCTCATTTGTATGTCTTGAATAGAACTTGCCAGTTACTCGCATCTTGGACAACTTGATGGAAATGAAGTCAAACCCGGTGAGCACCTAATCTGTTCTTCTTTCCCCAAGTAAACTCAAATATTCAGCAGGTTTTGCTTTTACTCTATTAGTGTGACTTACATGAAAAGTAAATAATAATCCTTCGTTTCGTGGTTGTTTGTTTTGCACAAACACCTGGCTATCTTAAATGCTAAAAGCCTTTATCCAAAAATTTATAAAGCTCATTTGGATATCTTTGTCCATCGTGCACATAGTAGTGTGTATCTATAAGGGTGACTGCTTTACCTCCCACTGCTGATTAATTCGTATGACACTGGAGCGCTATGGGACACTGAACTCACTCTGAAAGGGGCAATGAAGAAGCGCTTTGAGTGTACCCAGGCCTCAATCCAGGCAATCTGATCTGCGCAGTTAATGCAAATGTCTCTGCCAGGGAAACACCTGCATAGAGAGAATGCGAGTAAGAGAAGGACAGGCTTTCTAGTGAGCAAACCCCAAACAAGATGTATTAAATTTCTAGGGCTTGGGGATTTGGAAGCGCTCCATTTGGGCTTTTCACCTTTGTGAAATGGAACAAAGGTGCATACCCCTCTGAGCGCAAAGCTACATTTAAAGCAGGGAACTTCTGTATGCAAACTGAAGCTAATTCAACGCTAATGGGATTCTGTTCTGCTAGACTCAAGGGTCTCATCTCTTTAAAAGCTGCAATCGACTGTATATCAAGCATCAGGTACTTTAACACACTGGCTGTTTTCAAGTTATTGCTGGACCGTCTTGAAGGAAAAGTCTGCTTTGAAAATGCTTTGAGATCAACTAACTGCCGGGACTGTGTGGGGGGAATGATTGATGCTGATTGTTTTTATAAATGTGGAAATACTGAAGAGGATATGATGTGGCAATTCTTTGACAGCGGCCTCCTAATATGACTTTTAAGACTGCTCTTTTTTTAGACATCTAGAATTCTGTCTAAACACACTTCCAAGAACTATTCTGAATTGTTTTAAATAATGTAATGTAGATAGCGAGCTGACATATTAGCTCTTGAAATCATATGCTGGTCTAAAAGTTGCCTTTTTGCATCCCCTTCTCCCACTTTGACATAATTACTTTTTTCCCTCTAAAACACCCTCAGGGTCCCTCAGATCTTCTTGATCTCAAAAGCTGGGGTGGACAGGTTGCCGTATCTCTTTACCAAATGGAAATGCTTCCAATTCAAACCCTTGAACATAACAGTGTTATCATTTTCTCAGCTAGTGGAATTTCAGTGCCCCGCACAATAAAGTTCTTGTTGGAGAAACTGGGTGACTGTGGGCCTCAGAGCGATCCAGAATCTCCTGCTTCCACTACTTGTCCATTTGACCATCACTTTGAGCGAAAACAATAGAGCTGGTCTCATAATGGCTAAGAGTCTGTTCCACACTTGCTATTAATATTTAGCCTTGCTACCCAGGAAGGGTAAACTGATAGCAGAAAAATCTGGAGCATTTAGCCTTTTGGAAGGACAATGGGGCTCCTCTTTCAGAGAGTTGACGGCAAAGTCTTTTTCCAATAATGAAGTATGCGCCAGGGCTGCCAGGTCAGACTGACTGAGGTCCTGTGGGGGAAGAGACAGGCTTGGCCCATCCGATATGGAGGAAGAGGAAGTAGGAGGCCACTGGCCCCCATCTCAGAGACAGCTCTCCTCAATTTGTGTCAAGACTGTTCAAAGCAGGAAGATGATATCTGGGTATTTTAGTCAAATTTAAGGAATGGGAGAGGATTTGTCTTTACCAAGTTCTCAGACCGAATTGTTGCTGAGAAGCGTTTTATCTTGATAAGCATTTAATGTAGATGTATGTGGTGGGGAAAGTGCAGTGAAGGTTATTTCATCCTTAATCTATTTACGTGCTCTACTATCCCCAATGTTACGTGTTTTGATTTTTGTAGGAGACCGATGACTACAGATACTTTGATCCCAAGATGCTTCGTGGAAGTGAGAGGTAGGACACCAAAGATGAAGACTAGGCTTGAGAGTCATGAAAGCTTCTTATATTTTCTAATGATCCATCTCTATGTTTGACTTGGTCCTGCTGTATTCAAATATTATGTTAAAAGCATTTGCTCCATGGAGGAATTTGAATCGGTTGTGTCTTTATTACATACACATAAGGTATTAAAGTTAGGTAAATAACAGATCCACACTTTCTTGCCAATGCTGCAACTTTCCACTGAAAATATTTACAATATAAGATCTGTCATCTTTCCACAACTATTGGCTGTTTGCTCTCTCAGTGGTGATTAATTAATTCTAACTCTTTAACTTCCTCAGCTCCATTCCAAGAAACAAGAACCCCTTTCAAGAGGTGAGTATAGAAACCAACGCTGCTATCTGATGTTTACAATGAGTGGTCTTGATTCTGCACTGTGAAGATGTTGATATGGTATCTTCATGGTTTGGCACCCATGCACTGTAACCTGGCAGGGATAATCTGTGTTCACAAGGCACAGACAGTCTTCTGTTCCAAGTGGAGATTAGGCTCTGCTGTTGACAAAGTGAGCTGGAAACCCAGAGTGTCTGAAATTACGTCTGTAGGAGTGCCATTCATTTCAAGAAGAGTCCTTCTCTGAAATATGAATATATTTTTTAATAGAATACTTTTTACAGGAGAAAAGCTTTGAAATGTCAATTAACAGTAAGATCAAACAACTGATGTCAGCTTTTCTTATTTCACAGGCCATTGTCTTTGTTGTTGGTGGTGGCAATTACATAGAGTATCAAAATCTTGTTGACTACACAAAGGTATGCTTGACACATTTTGATATGTGAAATGACCTACTAGAACTTTTTTGCCTATGAAGATGAGTGTAATGATTTATTTTTTCTCTTCAGGCCAGGCAAGGGAAGCGGGTTCTTTATGGCTGTAGTGAGCTTTTCAATGCAGCTCAGTTCATTAAACAGGTACGATCACTTCCGCTACAGCAAACACCTGTAATAAATGTTTGTTTGAATCACTGTTATAAAAAAAGAACATGTCATTACAGACTATGGGCCCTATTTTAAGAGTGCTAGTGCTGCCCAGCGCTATGCCACAAGTCATGAACACAAAGATTTTTTGGTATTTTCGTGCAATCATTCACCAAGTCTAGGTACAAGTGGGTTTGGCAAAATTATGAGCACAAAGCACTAATGGGCTGGGTCAATTCCAATTGAATTCTGAAGTACTTCTCCGGTACAGTACTTTGTCCTATAAAATAGTCCATTCCCTGTCAAGCACCAGCGATATAAACAAAGACAGCACATTCATAAGAAGTCGGTTGTGTAAGTGGACTGTATGCAATGAATTAGAGGAATAGAAATATTTTATTTTGTGCATTAACTGCTTCCTTGTTGAATGTCTGGCATATTTCTATGACAGGGACATGTTCCTTTTATACACATGGAAAATGAGAACAGAGAATGTATTATTAATTATTAAAGTATTATTAATAATTTTCATCTACTGGCACACAAATAATGACTAGTATTACCAGTGATTGTATCAGAATGCACTTCACTTCTACCAGTCGAATCAAAACAAAATGACCAAACAAAAAAAATGCACATACTATAATAATAAAATCAAAATAAGTGGTCAAAAAAATTATACCAAATCCAAACAGTTTACTCTCTCCAACTTCTTCCAGCTGCCCATTTTGCAGTGACTTAAAATTCACTCTTTGACAACAGGTGGAAAAACACCAATACAAATTAGATCATAAATACAGTTGTAAATATAAACATAATAAAAAAATTTGGTATAAACCATAACCTAAATATATCTTTTTAAATTTATCTCATTAAAATTTGTTTCATAAAACGGCTACAGTTATCGTCAAGGACATAATTGAATGCTCCACTATATATTTAAGAGTTTGTACATGAACTTTATTACCACCGGCTGGTGGAATATCCAAACTGCAAATGCAGGAACTGAGTTTAGACTTTGGGCTGAAAACAGACGTGCTTTTGAAACATCTTCGAGCAATGATATATTTCCCGGGAAAATGGCAAATTGCACTTTTGCGGCACTTCATTATCATAAAATACACCCACATTTTGCGCGCAGACACCCACAAATAGTGCAAACACTTCCACTCACGCCCACTTGTGCTTAGAAAAAAAGACCTTGTGCATGATTTTGCACACTCACGAAAATACAGCCCTTTGTTAGGCATTTTGTGCATCATTCAAGATTTCAGTCTTGGTGTCACAATTTGCGTCACGTTTCAGCTGAGAGCTACAAATTTATCAACATATTTTCATATACATGGACAGAAATCCATGAAAAATGTGTTACTCTGCAATCCATCTGATTATCCCTGAGTTGGAGGGAACAACATTGCTTTGAGTGTCTTGGAATGCTTTTTGCTGCTTGAAGCAAATCTACTTTGTACTTTGTCTTAACAAAGTTGACACCAAGTCATAACGTGCCTTTCCCTCTGTAAATATTTTTGAAACATTTTGCCCAGTTTTTTTTCTTCACATAGAATTCTTGTTCATATACTTTTACCCCATATTCCTCTGCCTGAGTGAAAAAGAGGGGAAGGTTTTGTGTCTCGCTTCTTACAACGTTAGATTTTAGGTTATGTTTGTGATCTGTGTCTGGCACCTTTACTGCAAAACAAGTCTCCTCTAGAAGGATCGAAAAAGTTGAACAAAACTGATATCTTCACTTGGCCATGAATTTCATAATATGACTCAAAAATTATTCAGTAGTAATCCTAGTTTTGTTTAAGTATTAATGTGATTATGCAGTATCAGAGCTGTTAAGACTAAACCCATTCATTTCTCCACAGCTCTCCCAGCTTGGTCAGAAATAGGAGCATTGAAGTCCAGTTATCCAGCCTTTTCCAAACTGGAATAAATATTTCTTCAGTTATTGTCCATTAAATCCCTCTTATTTGAGAATCACTGATATTCCATGTGCTTTATATTGTTTTCCTGTACCATTTAATGAAATACTAAAGCTTCCTGACAATAAAGTCTTACACACGACTCGTGTACTGTTTTCTTTCTTCTGGATCACTTTGGGCCATCAGCACAAGTCTCAGGTTTATTGATGTCGGAAGAGTTCAAGAGTGGAGGTAAATGCCTTAACTGATTTGGTGACAAGTGCTGTCCCAAAATCTCAGTCTCTAAAGTCCTTAACAACATAAGAAGATTATACTTAGTCTTGAAATTATCAACACTGCCCATGCTACATAACACTTTAGATGTGTTCTCAAAGATCGCAAAGATTGAGGGCAGTGAGTCTGGTCTGGGTAGCCTGTGAATATCTGCTGGATGTGCTTCACTTCTGGTTGGAACATCAGAGTTGAGCCAATGAAGAGAGCAAGACTGTGTAAACCCAAGCAAACCTCACCCTGAGTTGAGTCCAATCTAAAAGTTTCACCATCATCTGAGACAACATCATTGAAGATGGATACGCACAATGATCTTCCCTTCAATGTCACAGTCTACAGAGTGTCGAATGGAAAGGAAACAGCTATTGGTTTATATTTGATTATATTAGGTCATTAAGATCATGTCGATTGTAAAAAGTTTGTTATAGTTGTCAAATTTGCTGTGCTTTATATGATTTGAAGCTTTACTACATTGAAAGATGTTTTGTGATAAGAGAGAATTGGTCAATTTTACATATAATTTTTCAATAGGATGGATCTCTTGTATTTGAAATGGGGTTGTGATATTTCTTTTAACCAAGCAAAGTCACTCAAACCACAAGATTTCTTGACACTCAACCTTGCAGTTTTGGATGCCAGCATTGCAATTTTTGTGTATTCTCATGGAATTCTTGAAGTTGTCAATGTATTCAGAAATTAGGGCTATCTTATAAGATGCTTTGGACATGCAAGTTAACAGCACGATTCTTCATTAAATCATTCTGTAGCTTCTCAAAATATTATGTAAAACCACCAACTGATGTGAGAAGTCTATCACTCTGGCAGGTGGTGTTATGAGGCAGAAGGGGCTGTAGAGATTAATTATTTGTACTCGTTCCAAGTACATCGGCATGTGTACTTTTATCCCCTAATCTTGCTGGCTTGCTCTCCAGGGCCTGGTTTTTGGGTGATGGAGACAAAAGCGATTACTGCCTCTGAAATACTGAACTGTTTGCAATGTATAAGATGTGTCTTGGCCAGGTGGATGGATCCCCAATCCTCTTTGGACTCATCAGCATCAACACGCTGACAGCCATCAGTGTCACCCGCTACATCAAATCTTGCCAGCCTCAGCTAGGTATGCATGATTTATTACAGCTTTGTATAGCTTAGGGTGCCCAATATACTCTCACTGAGCACTTTATTATGGCCCAAATAAGTGCCCGACATGGTCTTCTGCTGTTGTAGCCCATCCACCTCAAGGTTTGACATGTTGTGCATTCTGAAATGCTATTCTGCTCATTACATCTGTACAGAGCTAGACCAAAATCGATATGCATTCCCACCATCAGGCCAACAGCCCTGCAGCGCTGCCCTAAATCCGCCCTTAACACTCTGCCCTGGGGCGAATGTCACTTATCCCGCCCATTTCGCAAGCAAGAGGGAAGCTCAAGCTGGGGTATCATGTTTTCTAGTTATCTAGAATATGTCATTCCAGAGTTTATATCATTTGTAAACATATTTATAGCAAGTTAAGTTAGCATTGACAACTCACAGACTGTATGGTATAACCCTAGCATGCCCTCATTTGGCCTGATTGAGGAAATGTGGCTACCAAGATAACTTTTTTCCTCATTCTGATGGTTGATGTGAACATTTACTGAATCTCCTGACCCATATCTGCTTGATTTATGCATTGCACTGCTGCCACACGATTGGCTGATTAGCTAATTGCATGAATAAGTAGGTGTACAGGTGTTCCTAATAAAGTGCTCGGTGAGTGTATAGTCCAGATGCTCAGTTTAGTGGGGCCAATGAAAGCTGTTCTGCAATTACGTAATAAAAACGGTGCCATTATATTCAGGCATTGTTTTGATGGAACTACCTAAGTTCAGACTCGCTGCATTTTTAGGGTTAGTTTGTTAATCAAAGTATTTTAGCCCCCACCAATTGTACCTTGTGTAATAGAGCACAACAGTCTGGTCTCTTAAGCTAAAGTCCCGTTAATTTCCATTGGGGAATTGATTACCTTGAGTTCCAAGATTGTTAGTTGAATAGGTATGCTTCTTGCTGGTTTTTTTTTTCAGTCATGTTTAATAGCAAATCTAGTGAGAAACTACACTATCCCTGATCATGAGGAGGAAAATACACCAATCAGAGCACTGCAGTAAACTGTCAAAAGAACCCAGCAGAGAGTACCTACTGCCATGATGCACTGCAAATGACGCAACCGAGTCATCTCTCCTCACATTGAAACTACTTACATATTTTTATATATCTGAATATTTTGCCATACTTCCTACATATAAGGATCATTTACTTATAATGAACAACTTTAAATCAGTTGTTTTATATTTTTCCATTGTTTTTTTCCATTTGCAATGCTTCTTGGCATTGTAGTTCAGTCCCTCATTAAAAACGTTAAGTATACCTTTGACTTTTTAAATACTCTTTTGCTTCAGATCATTGTTTGTAATGTTTTGATTCACCTTGGAACTGGTTGGTTTGGTTCATGACTTGGAACTCTTTTATGAAATCCCTATGGAAAAAAGGGTGAACACTGTTGTGCTCCATTATCTCTTAGCAGATGCTATTTGCATCTTGTTGTAAAAAGTGGAGATAATATACTAGTCAGAATCAACTTCGGTTGTCCGCACAAATATACTAATGTATGTGCTCTTTCCTCCAGGCCACTTCTCTGACATCCATTTAGCATTTATCATACATTTGGGTGCAAAAGTACGAGCCTGTGTGGGCAGTGCTATTTACAAAAAGTCACTCTTATCTCCACCTTATCCATTACTCACCTCATCTGACAGTTGTGCAGTACTAAACTACCATATTCTATGACACCATTCTGGGAGCAGTGGTCAAAGAAACTGGCCCAAAACTAATTTGAACTTGCAGTCCCTGTTCATTACATGGTGTTCCTTTTATCGAGCCAACATTTATTTCTCGCTTGTTGAAGATGAGATTCAGGGCCAGATTCTTCCAAAATCTCTTTAACTGATTATTTGATAAATTACAGATTATTTTCATTATTTATTTTTAGAAGATCTTCAGACTTGGCTGCACAAATACTAGATAAATCAGCATAATTATATTGAGAGAACTGTGCTGATTCAAGTGTTTCTGCCATGTCCTCAGCTCATCACATCCGCAAGCATAACATCAGCATGGTCATAGCTGATTATTCATAGCAAAATTGTGATTTCATTACAAATTTCCTCTACAGCTCACAAATATGGGATGTGTGAAATTGACTGGGGACAAGCTCTGCACTCTGATTCCATGAAGCTCTACATCATCAGCATTTTCTTCTTCAACTTCATGTCAGTGTCCAAAATAGTTTTAACCTACGTGTCCATCATTTGGAAAGTCAACACCAGCCACAAGTCTAGCCAGGGAGGAGATGTCAGTGAGAGGCAGCGGAAGATTTAACGTAGCATTACACGGGTAAAACTGTTTCTCAAATCCCTTTAATTTCACCCCATAAGAGGCATTAGTCATTAACCCAAAGACTAACGGTCCTTAAATGTGGAAATGTGATCTTATGGCAGATTCTCTCCTATTAACACCAGTCTGTATTAACGTATGTACTAAAGAGTGTTTTAAATTCTCACTCAAGGTCTCCTTCATTCTGTGTGCGGCCTTCCTGTTGGCTTGGTCCTCATATGCAGTCATTTCCATGTGTACCGCATGGGGTTACCAAATCTCCCCACTCAAAGGCATCCTGGCAAGTCTCTTCGTCAAGTCAGCAAGTTTCTACAATCCGTTTATCTACATTGGCATGAGCTTTAAGTTCCGTAAGGACCTGCAGGCTCTGTTCTACTGCCTCAGACCCACATCAGTGCAATGACACACCCCTCCTATTCCAATGTCCCAGCTTTGTGATGTGCAGCTCAACAAGGACGGCTTCAAAGAGGATGAGCTGTTGAATCTGGACTCCAGAGTGGACATGGGCCATAATGCTAGTGAAAGTGTCCTGGAAGAGAAGTCGGAGAGCCTTGCTGAATCTGAAAGCCAGAGTTAGTCCCTTAATGGAGACTAGCAGCATCAGTCATCCATGACTTTTGAGGAAATCCAGAAACTCTGGAAGACTTTGAGCTTTTGCTGTATTTTTAATGTTAGGTTTGTTTTATGAATATTTATATAACGTCAGTGTTAAATGATAAACATATAATGTACATTTCATTGTCTGTTGCTACAGTATCTAAATATGTGAACATTGTGCATAGTTGAGTAACAAATGGCAACAGTCTAGGACACTGCATGTTGCTATAGTGATTCATATTGTCTTTAATGCTTAATGTCAAGAATCCAATGTGTGAATCATATAAAATTGAGATTAACACTCTTATGTAGTTTAATTTCTGTCTCTGAGGCTTGTTATTTGTTCATATACACATCTGAGAAAGCATATTATTTGACATACTTAGCGCAAACTTTAATCAATTGATTTTTGACTTTAAAACTTTAAAAGCCTTAAACATTTTTAGCTCTATGAATAGTAAAGAATGTGTAATAAGTACACCATCTCAAATTTAGTCAAATGTATTTGTCAGAAGGGACAATTTCTCTCAGCTAAAACAGAAGAGAGAATTAGTCCCACACAGTGATCACAAAATTAGAAGATCTTATGATGTGGTGCCTTCAAATCAAACCATCCCTCAAACTGGGGGTGACAGGGGTTCAAATTCTGTTAAGCAAGGACATTTTTTGCTCAAATTATACATGCTTATTTTAATGCAAATCATCACCTGGCTACCAGGTCATTTGAAAAATAATGAATTCTGGAAAATATTTATCAGCGTGATTAGACAGCCTATTGTGTAATTTTATGATTTACGGGAGGAAAGTCTTAATGGAAAGTCTTGCATCTGCTTAGAGATGAAGATGTTATTTCCCATGTAAACATATTATTAGTGCTACTGCCATTCATTGTCAAGCTATTGACACATTTATTGACAAACATACACATTCACATGAACTAGAAGTTCTAATGTAGAATACATAATAGGACATTATAGAGTATTAAAAGAAGATGCAATTATTTTGGTCACATTTTTTACTTTATATATATATATATATATATATATATATATATATATATATATATATATATATATAGTGAAATGTATTTCACATATCCCAGCTAAGCTGGAGTCAGAGTGCAGGATCAACCATGATACGGCGCCCCTGGCGCAGACTGGGTCAAGGGCCTTACTCAAGGGCTCAACAGTTGCTTCTTGGTGGTGCTGGGGCTTGAACCCCCAACCTTCTGGTCATCAACCGCTGAGCCACCACTGCCCCTTAATACTACACCACTACCACTTAGGAGGTCTCCATAAATAACCCTACAAAGCTGAACGAGATTGCCAAGAGCCAAAATCACATACAGCACACAAACACCCACAAGAAATATCTGGGAACTACCTTAATCAAAACTCAAGCTAGCTTTTTCAAAAACAGGCTTTCAAAAAGCTTTTTGAAGTGCTGTAGATCTTCATTCCTCTCACATTTAAAGAAATAATACTTCTGCTGCAACGTTTTCATTGAGAGACATTTGGAGCATGGCATACAGGGAATATTTATCCCAAAAGTAGAAACCTAATATTTATCTTCTCTTATATTAATAGTGAAGTATTGTAGATTCTGGTTAATGTTTCCAACATAGAGAATGAAATAAACTTTTATTTTGGGAAAATAAATGTATCTTTTGAGCAGACAAATCTGGGATAAAGCCTGCAACATTAGCCAAGGCTAATATTTGTGCAGGTAAAGAAGGTCGCCTAAATGAGACATCCATCGAAGTATTGGACACTTACTACTATTTATAAGAAGTGGAGTGGTAGCCTTTACATTATGCCACAAATGCTGTCGATTGAGCTTAATTGTATTGAACCCGGAACAATACAATTAATTATTAGTAGGAAAAGCAGTGGATCTCCCATGAAGTCTCACATGGTGGGAAACGTGAGAGTGCGATGCTGGCCTGGGAAGAAATGCGTGTGTCACTTCTCCTCAATTCAGCTTTTTTCATTTGACTGAACAGACTGCATAATGCCAGCAGAGTCAAGCCAACTTTTCCATATGACCATCAGCTGCCCAAGTGGGAACAAACTTGGTGTACCAAATAACAGGGTATTATCGCTTGCTTGACCTATTAATACAAAACGTTCTATTATATAAAGGACTGCAATGTTTTTCCCAGAACAAAACCAATTCTCAAAGAAAAAACTAATAAAACCAGTAACACTTCACAATAAGGTTTCATTTGTTAACAGCATTAATTAACATAAATTAAAAAAAATTCTTGGTTAATGTTAATTTCAACATATAGTAATACATTTTTAAAATCAAAAGTTGAATAGGTTAACATTATTTAATGTATTATGAACTAACAATGAACAATTGTATATTTATTAACTAACATTAACAAAGATTAATAAATGCTGTAAAAAATATATTGTTCATTGTTAGTTCATGATGCGATAATGATTTAACTAATGTTAACAAATGGAACCTTATTGTAAAGTTTACTATAGAATCTAACAATAACATGTAGTATATGCATATCTATCTACTGTATAAATAATATATGTAAAAAAAAAAAAAACAATAAAATAAAAAAAAAAAACAGTGACACTTTAATATTAGTTTCATTTCTGCATAATGCTGATTCGTAAATTACAAAAAATAATTCAAATATACTGTATATAGATAGTTACCATTCACTTTCATTGCATTTTTCTTTTTCAATGAGTGAGTATATATACATATGCATACACGCAAATGCAAGATATGCTATGCAGAATGTTATCTTCAGTCACCATGTATTTTCATTGTACTTAAAAAAGGATGTAATAAAAGTGAATAGTGACCGAGGCTAACATTTTGCAAATCTTGTTTTGTGTTCCACATAATAAGGAAAGTCAATGAATTTTTATTTTTGATTGAACTTTCCCTTTAACAAAACACTTTATAACATTATATAAAAATGTTTGTTAATGTTGTAGTCAATGATATTACAATAATAATGTTATAAGTATAGATATTACATTATTATAAATTATTATAACATATTTATAATGCAATGAAAATACTTATTAATGCTAATGTAAAATATTCTTTATTTGTGGGTTAAACTTCAATATTTCCCTTTATATTGTGCAAAATAGGATTTATTACTTGGTAATAGTTTATAAGGGACCAATATACTGTAACCTGATTGTGTTCTATCCACAACTTGAGGTGCCACCCTTTTCTATTCCAGTTGGCACAACATTAGTTAGCTTCTAAAACCTCTTTAACTGACACATTAATGGTTGTGTTCATCTAACCAAGCTTTAATTAAATTTGCACTCTGAAGCATTGATGACCTTCTCAAGAATTTCCTTGTGAAAGATTGCTTTAGCTTCAGATTGCTTTAGACGTTGTGTCCTGATATTAATTGAGACACTGGGAGAGTTCCCAGTAGTTACAATGAGCATTTGTTCAAAGAAGGCCATAACAGATGGATCAAGTATCATTCCCCGAGACATTTTTTATCTGTTGCTCTGAATAAGCACCTTGTCGCACACCACACACCCATTCAAACATCTTCAGCACTCAATCGGTAAATGCCAATGAGTTGGGAGATGCCACAGTCAACATTATCCTATCATATTCTTGTTTGCCGCTGAGTTTACATCTGGAAATGTTTCCAAAGATTGTCCTATGATCCTTGGTAGATCACAACTGATGTAAGATGATTACATAAAAGTTACTCGGAGAAGAAAGAGGTGGGGTTGTAAGTTTATATTCTATTTGTATCAAGGTTTACTCTTCAAAACAGCTTCAAGGTAAAGTTTTGAACACCCAGGCATATGCATTCAGGGCCTATTCATGCTATGTGGGCACAGTGCCATTCATTTATTTTTGAATTATTCTACTCTTTGTAGCTATCATTTTCTTTCTCAACACTACTGATTAAACAAAACTAAACGTGCCATGTAAGCGTATAACAATGTTATTGAACAAACTGCAGTACTTATAACATTTAAATGGCTGAAAATGAGGGTTTCAAACATGTCCTTTTCAGGTGGTTTGTATGTAAGGCCCGCCTCTTGTGATGTCACTGGAGAATCATTGGGGTATTCGGGGACATTATTTAAAGGACTAGCTCTTTCCTCAATATTCAGACATCTCTGGAATATCATCCATAAAGGAATTACTTAATTTTTTTCTATAAAGCTTTCGAGGCTGAGGAAACATCATCCTACACATTATATGTAAGATGGATTAATCTTAATTGGTTTCATGATATTTGGCTCTTTAGTGCATTTTAATAGTGATCATTTTATATTTCCAGATGCACATCTTTTTTTCTTCTCCAGTCTGTCTGTCTGTCTCTACTCACTCGTTCTATGAGTGGATTATCTTAAGTATGCAATTCCAAAGGAGCTGTTTTTGATGGATGTGTCTGGGGAGATTACTTTTTTTCCTGTATCATATCTGATTTCACTTTTTCCTGCAAAATAAAGATTACACATTTAGATAAATAAAGGATAAAGTATATATTTAAAAAAAAAAACTTTTAATACAAAATGGGGTGAGTTTATTCATTGTTGCATTGCATTTTCCACTTGTGTTTCTGCAGATATTCTTTAACCATCTTTAACCATGTCGATAAGGTTTGCTGTACTTCATATATTAGGTAGGCGGTATGTTTATGAGTTTGTTCAAAGTCATGGTTGTAATTTTTTGTAAATGTTTTAATTCTCATTGTCTTAGATGGAAAGATTTGCAATTTTTCTCTTTAACAAAATTGCCTTTTCACAGGTATTCTGTCTCTGAGCTGCTGCACTTTTGGATCTGAAATAAATGGTTAGTAACTTAATTATTTTTAACTGTTTTCATAATAAATACAATCAATGGATTGAAATATTTAATCTCTTTTTAAGTATTTTTTAATAGATTTAATTAAATAAAAATAGAAATGCTGACATATTTGACTTTTTTTTCAGTAGCCCAGAGACCCTCAAATACCTTTAGAATAAGGTTACCTTTTAAGTTCAAAATATAAAAATATGTGACACAGATTTATGGATTATTGTATATGAATGCATGCTTGCATAATGGATATACTTAGGGTCTATTGTTTATATGTCTTAGTTCCAACACCAATTAGCTGTGGAACTCGGGCGGCTGACCTACCAGACACACGTCAGCTGGTGCTCTGCCCAGCAAACTGCAATGTGTGGAGTCTGTCAGTGTTCGGCTCAGGAGTATATGCCTCTATGTCCAGCATCTGTGGAGCGGCAATACACAGGTGAAATCTTCTAAGAAATAACGAAAAATAAAAGTTATGGGTTTGTTAGACATGTGCAAGGAACTCTGAAAGCAAAAGAATGATAAATTAGAACAGAGGAAAAAGGAGATTTGAGTAAATAAAATCCTTATTTTAGGATTCAGGTCTAGTCCAAGGCTGATTTCTCCATTGCCTAGTTTTTTCATCATCAATGCAGAATGGATGATTGATTTGGTGTGTGTAAAAGGTTGTTGCTACCTTCTGTCTTACTGTGTCATCAACCAGAGGCATCATAAGTCTATCAGGTGGACCTGTGGAGGTTCACAGACTTCAAGGCAGGACAAACTACCTCAGCTCTTACGCACATGGCATCCAGTCTCAGTTCCTGTCTCAATGGAGCTCATCTTTCACTGTGGCCAGTGAGTGGAAACATTTATGGTTTGCACATTATTGGCATTTGTTTTGATTTCAAATAAAATCCAATTTGTAGACCGTTCACAGAACTCATAGTCAAAAATGTTTAGAATTATCATGTCAAAAATATTATTTAATATAACATAATATATGTTGAAATAATGATATCACCATTAATGTAATGAAATATTAGAGAAATATAACTAATATTTGCAGTATATTACAATTATACTTATTGTTATTAATATTATTTATATGTATAAATAAGATAATATAAAAGTGCATGAACATACAATATTGTTTTTTAAGTGTTAGGTGTTAACATAATGTGCTAGCAGTTGTTCTGACAAATTATACAGCCCACACTTTTCATAGACCAGAAATGATCTTTAACATACATTTATAAAATATCTAATGTGGATTAAACAAACACACATTTATATGTATTATTAATCTCAGTAATTATATGTCATAACTTTAGTCAATTTATTTTCAGAGCTACTAGTAATAAATCAAATCAAATGTAAAATAAAATAGAATATAGAAGTGCATGAGATTCCATTCAGACGGTTGATTAAGGTGGATTTAAGGAATGTTCCGGATTCAATACAAATTAAGCTCAATCGACAGCATTTGAGACATAATGTTGATTAAAAACAAAAAATGTTGTTCTTTTCTTTAAAAAAAAAGCAAAAATTGAGGTTACAGTGCAGCACTTACAATGGAAGCAAATAGGGGCAATTTGTTTTGGAGGGTTTAAAGGCAGAAATGTGAAGTTTATAATTTTATAAAAGCACTTACATTACTTCTTCTGTTAAACTCATGTATTATTTGAGCTGTAAAGTTGTTTAAATCAGATTTAGGGTTTTAGTGATTGTTGACATTACGTTGTCATTACAACAAAGTTGTAAAATTGGCATTAACTTTACTCAGAAAAGGTTATTAAGTGATTGATTTACACTAAAATCATGTTAACACATATTGTTTATGACTTGTGGCGATACTTTTGAAACAGTGAGTATTTTAATGTTTACAATTTGACTTCCATTGTAAGTGCCTCACTGTAACCCAAATATTTCCTTTTTTTTTTTTTTAAATGAAAATGAGGGACAAGAACAACTACATTTTTGTAATAATCAATATTATGCCACAAATTCTGTTGATTGAATCCGGAATATTCCTTTAAGTGATACGTTTGTTTGTCTCAGGAACAATTAGCTTGCCTTTGGAAGTGTCCAGCCAAACCAGTAGTTCTGCCACAGCTGCATCTGGAACAGGTAACAAGGAGTTCAGATAACAGGAGTTCATTTACCCATACTGAATACTGAATATGTAGCCTATACTGAGTATCCCCATTTCTTCTTTACAGCCAAGAAACCAGTCAAAAAATCTGTGAAGAAACCTCCTCCAACAACAGCAAACAGAGGTCTGTATGACTAGAGGCCATGTGTGTTCAAATGAGGAAATACATGGCTTAATATGATTAAATAGGTGCTGTGTGAATGTTACCTTGATCCAGACTGCCCCGTGGATATGGCATTGCTGATAGACAGCAGTTACAACATTGGACAGCGCCGGTACAACTTGCAGAAGAACTTTGTCAGTAAGCTTGTAATGATGCTGAAGGTGGGAACACCAGGACCTCATGTTGGAGTGGTGCAAACCAGGTGAACTGTACACATCCAGGTTCTGTATTATATCTAGTGTATTTGGTTTGTCAACAACATAATACTTTATGTTTTCTTTCCAGTGAGACACCTCAAACCGAATTTTACTTGTCTAATTATACTACAGCCAAAGACGTGACTTTTGCCATCAAGGAGATTATGCACATTGGGGGCAATACAAATACAGGTCTTTAAAGCACCCTTCAACACTCATTTCATATTAATAATTAAGTGAAATAACTAATCTTGCCACCCTAAATGGAATGTTCCTGATACAATACCCAAACAAAAATCACATTAATATTAATGTCAATGGGACAAGGCATTGCACATGAATACGCATTTAAATACACACTGTTTTCATAGTAGTAGTTCAAGTTCTTTTATTTATATAGAACATTTAAAAACAGCATCAAGGCTGAGCAAAGTGCTGAACAATAAAAAATGATAAAAACACACAACAATTTAAGACCAGGACATTAGATACTATTAAAAGCCAGTGAAAAGAGATGAGTTTTAAGAGATTTAAAAATAGATAATAAAGGTGACAATCTGATACTGATAGGCAAACTATTCCATAAAATAGGACCTGCAACCGAAAAGGCTCTCCCTCCTCTATGCTTTAGCCTCGAGGAGATATTGATCACCAGATCTCAGACTTCTAGGTGGATTGTAAGGATGTAGTAAGTCTGACAAGTAACTGGGAGTTTGGTTGTGTAATGATTTATAAACAATAGAATTTTGAAATCAATTCTAGCTTGAACCGGCAGCCAGTGAAGTGATTTTAAAATGGGGGTAACATGATCGTACTTCCGACCACCTTTTAGAAATTTAGAAACTAATTGAAGTCGAGCAATAAGAGATTTGGAAATTCCACAATAGAGAGAATTACAGTAATCCAGACGAGAAGTGATGAAAGCATGAACTGCTATCTCTAATGTTTTCTCTGACAAAAAGAGTTTAACTTTAGAGAGTAGACATAACTGAAAGAAACTGGAACCTATGACAGCACTAATAGAATTTACTGACATCAATATTATCTGTAGGACCAAAGACAGTCACTTCTGTCTTATCTTTATTCAAAATAAGAACTATATATTTTTAAATATAAAAAGTTTTTGGCTAGCCAACCTTTTATTTCCTCCAGGCAAGCTAGAAGAGATTTAATTGCAATGTGATAATTTCGTTTAACCGGTAAGTAGATTTGAGGGTCATCAGCATTGAAGTGGTAGGAGATACCATGCTTTCTGACAATGGAACCCAGAGGGAGCATGTAAAGAGAAAAAAGTGCTGGTGCAAGAATAGAGCCCTGAGGCACACCACAGGTGAGGCAGGTCACAGAAGAGGTACATTTTCCCAGTTTGACAGAAAAATCAGTTAAATAGGATTTAACCCATTTAAGAACATTCCCTTTTAAGCCCACACACGATTCTAGTGTGGAGAAGAGAATAGAATGATCAACAGTATCAAACGCTGAAGTCTGATCTAAAATCAAAGAATCACCTGAATGATTCTTTGGAGAGCAGATTCTGTACAATGTGAATGTTCCGGGTTTGCCTACAGATTTACTAAGTTTTATTAGTTAATGCATTAGGTGTCATGAACTAACAATAAACAAAAATGTTTTTACAGCAACTCTGCATATGAAACTTGCATATGCAACATAAAATTACTATATGTTGACATTAAGATTAATAAACACTGTAAAAGTATTGCTTATTGTTAATTCATGTTAATTAATGTTGTTACAATGTTAACAAATTTAACCTTATTGTAAAGTGTTACCGAAATAATTAATGTAAGTGCTTTAACAAAAATATGAGCTTCACATTTCTGTTTTTAAACACTTTGGAGTGCCTTGCCCCATTGATTTCCATAGTAAATATATTTTCTGTATTTTTACAAACTGAGGGGAGAGTCAAATTATTTTTATTGACAGCATGCACTGAAAAAAATATTTTTCTTAATTAGTATTTTTGTCCTTGTTCAGCAAAAATATTTAAAAAAATCTTTAAAACAAGACAAATTTACTTGAGAAGCAAAATTTATTCATGCTTAAAAAACAAAAAAACAAATAGCAGAAGGAGTGAAAAATAATCACAGAAAGAGTCTTACAGAATTTTATATTTATCTACGGAACCCCATAAAGGACAGGCCAGGAATTTTTTTCCTAAAATAGTTTTGCATTCCCTTGCATTTAGTTTCATGCATTTGCCCTATATACGCTCAAACACAATTTCTTCAGAAATGTCTTCCTTCAAGACTGACATCGGCTGTCTCGTTTCGAAGGCTACGTGCCAGGTAGGACGCGTCCTTTGAAGGCTGCCGTATACAGAGTGTCCTCAGCTCACACGGGGACAGACTGCCCTCACGGTGAGGACATGAGTCTCAAGACACTGCACTCTAGGGTCACCCTCGTTCTGAGGGACGATTCCACCACTCACGCCCTGCCGACCACTTCCTCTGTGCTAAGTCTCGAGATACCACATGAGGAAGCATGGCGGGTCCGTGTGGTAGAGATGTAAGAACCCGATCAAGGATCTTGCACCGGCGCAAGCCCCGTGTGCCCCTCAACTTTCCCACGCAGCGTTTTTGCCAGTACAGTACGCACGTGACGACCTCCGGCCCTCTATGAATAAGCACGGGGGTCTGACGATGATAACGATGCCGGTGAGGAGCACGCATTGGCCATTGATACGAGTTAATCCGCAACATTTCACGGGTGGTCGTGGATCTCAGCCTTGTGTGTTCGCCTCCTGTCGATCTGAATGAATGATTCCTGCACACCGTCCGCTGTCAAAAGACTGTGGTTCGGAAATCAGTGTAGTTCTTCCCTGATGTTCACTCAGAGCTTACTGAGAACTGGCGCATGCCCAGATCGGAGGGGCTGCCGTCCTCAGTCATATTTCAGCGTCTTTGTACTGTAACGCAAATAGCGCTGTCAGTCCCCAGTGGGAAGAATCTCATTGGAAATATAGCGTTCATAGGAATTTAGAGCTCCATCCTGTTATGTTTCGACTCACCCTTCACCGCTATTCTTGCCGGGAACAAGTCAGTTTTTATTGCAACGTTTCCTTGCATTGCTTGAATAGCGCGCAGACCTCGTAGAGGCTGCTCGACGAACGCTGAAATCTGAAAAAGCTCTTTCTTCCTCTCCAATCAAACTCACTCGCTGTGATAACCGCAGGTGATTGGCATCTATTGTTAGCTCGCTCGAGCCTTTACACTATTAGCGCTGTGCACGGATGCATTATGCACTCTGAGTGAGAAGCTCCCATCTGATAAGGGCCAGCTATATCTGTGCTCGTTATCCGCGCCCACTCGCGCATTGTGCGGTCGCGTGGTGCGTGTTACTGAGCATTTATCAGTGTAAAAAAAAACAGTAGTGTGCGTTTATACATTCTGGTTTGCGATGCGGCTGCCTCACTTCAACAACATTCTATCCTCAACGTTACAGTGAAGGATATACCCATTCTGCTCTCCGAGGTAGTAAATCTCCTCTTGAGAGACGCAATAGGGGTCGTTCCCCGTATTGTGCACAGAGTGAATGTCACAGCAGTTATTTTCTCCTCAAACTGCAGAAAGATGGTGGCCTCTGGCCTGTCTGCCCATCTTTGGGTTCTGTTCATAATGATCACATTGTTCCGAGCTGCCTTTTACAGCTGCTACCTTTTGTTTTTAAAGAAAGGCGGCGGGCTTCAGCCGATGTTAGATCTAAGACACTTGAACTGCACTTGCAAAATGGCCATTCAGAATGTTTACTCAGAAAAATATTATCACACATACACCAACAGGATTGGTTTTCGTCAATTGATCTAAAGGATGCATACTTTCATATCCGAATTGTACTGCATCACAGGCTGTTCTTGAGATTTTCATTTGAAGGGGTGATATCAATTCAAAGTCCTTCCCTTTGGATTGTCTCTGGCCTCACACATGTTCACTAAATGTGTCGATGAGGCACTCGCCCCTTTGAAGATGATTGGCGTGTGCATTCTGAATTACCTTGACTGCTGGCTATTACTGGCCAGATCAGAGGCTCTGTTATGCGAGCACAGGGACTTGATATTTCACCATTTGAACAGACTGGGTCTCAGTGTCAACTGGGCGAGCACACAAAAGAATCTCCTTTTTGGGGGTTCAACTCGACTCTATGAGCATGCGTGCGTACCTCACGAATGAGCGCGTCCAGACCATTCACCAGTGTTTGTCTCAGTTTAAACTGGACAGCATTTCCACTGAAGTCTTTTCAGAAAATGCTGGGTGTTGGCTCAAACACCATGTACCGAATAATGTCTGGCATCGCGGCATGTGTGCGTCACCGTGACTCGCTTCAGCTGATTTGTGCTGCTCTAGCACCATGGACAGCTCCAAACCTTTATCAGTAGGGTGTGATTCTGGAGCAGGCTTTCAGACAAATAGTTGAGACCATGGGTGCTTCCAACGCGGATTGGGGCACACTGTGCGATGTATGCCCGGCTTTCGGCACTTGGACAGGTGTGAAACGGGCCGTGGCACATCAACTGCTTGGAAATGCTAGCTGTCTTCTTAGCGGTGAAAGCTTTTGATTCCGTCATAGTGAATCATTACGTTCTGACAATATGTCAATGGTAGAGTTTATAAATCGCCAGGACGGCACTCAATCGCTACCAATGATGACGTGGCGTCCATCTCTTCACGAGTCCACTCTGTCTAGAGATCTACTATTCCATCACCCAGCAGGTGAACCCAAGCTCCTTATTGCGGGTAGGCTACCTGTTATAATTTTAATACAGCCGCCTGTGTAGGCTGCTATCCAATTTACTCCCACTAGAAGTCACAAGCACTTCCAATAGAATAAAATCTCCCTCCCTACCTCTGATTATATAAGGGATAAATTATTCTGTGGGTATTAAATGACTCATATAGATCCTCAGATTATTATTAATTTCCCATTTGGTTTTCACCATGTGGGGTTATTCATTTGAAGACATATGATAATAAGTCACAATCCATGACCTCATATATATTTTTCTAAGTGTTTCTACCCTGGAACATCTTAGGGTATGATGCTATGTAGTGCAGCGTGATGGAACTCTATGGGTTCCCAATAGCATTCAGATGCAATGTCGAGTGAACTGAATCGATAGGGAATGTCTCTGGTTACTCATGTAACTTCAGTTCCCTGAGATGAAGGAAATGAGACATTGCAAAGTTGGACGCACTACTACTTCAGAGTTTTGAGGTACGAGCATACGTTCTTGTCCTTCAGTCAGAAAATTCTGAAGAAATGGTGTTTGAGTGCCCAATTATATAGGGCAAATAAATGTCTAAAAGGGCAGGGCTCAAACGCCATTGCCAATCATAAGATTGCCGTTATGATACAAGGGCTTCAGCTAGAAAAGGAATTCCCCATAGCGTTCAAATGCAATGTCTCGTTCCCTTCATCTCAGGGAACTGAGAGGTTACATGAGTATCCAGAATTTTTTCAATAGTAACATTGTAGTAACTATAAAAAGTTAAGTGACCATGTTTTTTTAATACAGTGTACTGTATTCATATATAGCAGTAACCACAGTTTTACTATAGACTGACCACAGTAATTGTATATTATTGTAGTAAATGTTGCAGTAAAATATTGTAGTAAAACCATAATAACCACAAAATTATGATTTTTATTACCATAGTTTCATTTTCCTTTATTATTAATATGGTATTACTATGAATATCAAGGTTAAATATGGTTACTATCGAATAAACATTGTAAATTTATCGTGAGGGCACGTAAAACTTATTGCGAGGGAGCACAAACTATTGCGAGGGTAAACAAAACTATTTTAGAAAATAATTCCCAACCTGTCTTAGGGACTCTATATTTATCTTGTTTAAAAAATATATATATATTTTTACCTGGAAACAAGAAAAAAATACTGTTTAAGAAAATGATTTTTTCAGTGCACCACATATTGTCAATAAAGCTTAACTTGAAACATTCCTTTAAACTTTCTGACACAATACATGCCCTAGCTTCAATGAGCAGAGCTAGGCAGGCTTGAGTTATTGGCTTTTGCACAGGTAAGGCCATACTACACACTGTGAGGAACTTCTTCAATCCGGATTTTGGTGTAAGGAGAGGTTACCCACGGGTCATTGTGGTGTTTGTCGATGGGTGGCCCTCTGATAACGTGGAGGATGCGGCAGTTTTGGCCAGAGAGTCTGGAATTAATGTGTTCTTTGTGTCTGTGGCCAAACCTGCCCCTGAGGAGATGAGCATGGTGAGCGATCAAGACTTCATAAGAAAGGTGAGATGATTCACATATGGAAAAACACCAGTTTAGTGCTTAGGAAACTATGTTCAATGGGAAACCACTGTTTGCTGACATTATACCTTATATGTATCTGACAGGCAGTGTGCAAGGACAATGAGTTCTTCACCTTCACCATGCCCAGTTGGTTTGGAACCAATAAGTTTTTGAAGCCACTTGCTCATAAGCTTTGCTCCATTGATCAAATGGTTTGCAGCAAGACCTGCTATAACTCTGTGAACCTGGGCTTCCTGATCGATGGCTCCAGCAGTGTAGGTGATGGAAACTTCCGGCTAGTGCTGGACCTTCTTGTCTCCATTGTACGCAGCTTCGACATCTCTGACATTGGATCTCGCATTGGTGCCATCCAGTTCACCTACGACCAAAGGATGGAGTTCAATTTTGATGACCACACAACGAAAGATGATGCTCTGAGGGCCCTGGAGAACATCCCATACATGAGTGGAGGCACAGCCACTGGAGACGCCATCAACTATGCTGTGCGGAGTCTCTTTAAACCCCGCACAGGCTCTGGCAAGAAGTTCCTCATTATCGTCACTGATGGACAATCTTACGATGATGTAAGAGGGCCGGCAATGGCCGCCCAGAGAGAGGGTATGTTTTTATTTTGCACTTCCTTAGATACATCTATAGCGTCTCGGTTATGTACGCAACCTCGGTTCCCTGAGACAAAGGGAATGAGACATTGCATTCTGCTAACGCATATAGGGAGTGTCCATCTCCACAAACTAGTTGAAACCTCTCTACAATAATGCCAATATTATAATATGGCTATGGTGTTTGAGCCCTGCCAATTTAGCTGCACGAAGCTATCCTCTATAAAATCAGGTGCACAAACACGATTCCTCAGAATTTTCTGACTGAGGGACAAAGAGCGCATTGCTCGCACCTCAAAGAAATCTGAGTCTTGTAGTGTGGCCAGCATTCGCAATGTCTTGTTCCCTTCATCTCAGGGAACCAAGGTTAAGTATGTAACCAAGATGTTCCCTTATATCCCAGTACACTTGACATTGCATTCTGCTAACACATATGGGGAACAGAATCCCATCACGCTGCACTACACAACATAATCTTCCCAGAGAGGAAACATGATGCCGCAGTCTCATGGGACAGCGACCGACATGAGTATGCTGCAAGTGAATGACCCTCATGGTCAGCCAGGGGGGAAATACTCTGAATATATATATGAACTATGGTCATATGGTATGGATAGCCCCTTCATGAACCCAGTCGGAAAGGAAGTTTATTTATAATAAAGTGTCAGTAACTTTGGGAGCAGAATGGTCAGAATGCAAGCAGTTGTGTAAAGTGTCAGAGAGCCCGTACTTAAAAAGAGAGGCATAAGTATATATTTGGCCAGTAAAATAGCAAGTGCTCTAGACAGAGAGGACTTGTTTTGAGAGAGATGTTATTTATGTCTAGGTTGTAAAACCTTGCAAATCTGTTTTGAGAAGACCATCCTGCTGCAAAACATATGACTTGTAAGGACACACTGTTCGTCCATGCCCATGAAGAGACCACGCCTCTAGTTGAGTGTACTTTAATACCAATTGGGCAATTCGCACCCTGCGACTCATAAGCCAGGTTGACCGTATCAACGATCCAGTGAGAAAGTCTTTGCTGGGGGATAAACATTCCATTTGTTTGTCCTCCATAGCACACAAAGAGTTGGTCAGTCTGAACTAGCATGTGCGCTCAACGTATGTGTGTAGTGCTCGCAAAGGGCATAACAAATGCAAGGACTGGAGGAGGAAATAAGTCTTGGAGGTGTTTTTTCCCATCGGCACGGGGCTTGCACTGAGGTGGCTGCCTTCGTTTGGGCCACGGCTTGCGTTGCTCAGCGGCGACATTTGGTGGCACTCAGGCAGCTGGTGTGGGGATTTTAGTCGGGCACGTGCCTGAGTCAGAGCAGGAGCGAGCTGGTTGAGATGAAGTAATGCTCTGTTTTGGCATAAAATGTCTCATAGCCTGTGATTGTTGCAAAGTGATGTAGCGCTCAGCAAATCTATCCACAGAGCCTCCAAAAAGGCTGGCTGGAGACACCGGAGCATCAAGTACAGTGGCTTTTCCCACGTCACGCATTTCCTTGAGGGTCAGCTAGATGTGAAGATCCAAAAACACCAGGTTGCTCATTGACTTGCAAATGGCCTATGCAGTGACTTTCGTGGCTTGCAGCGCTAAGTCTGTAGTGGTGCAGAGCTCTTTGAACGCATCTGGACCGCAGCCTTGCTCGTCCATTTGTTTGAGGATCATAGCTTAGAAAACTTGGAGCATCATTATCGTGAGGAGTGCTGAACCAGTTTGGCTTGGCATCCTGAGTATGCTCATCCAGCCAGTGCGGACATTAGTAGACACGGCTTAGAAAGATGAATGGACTTGAGTTCCATGCCCTGCTAATCCCTGGGCAGAGATGCACCACTACTGCCTCTTTTAGGAGGGGTAGTTGGGTATAACTTTTGTTTTCCCTGTGGTCCACTTTATTGAGAGGAGTGGAATCGCTGTGTGAATGAGCTGAATAGAGCGAATCCCAGGATTTTGTCAGTTTGTAATTAACTTCTGGGATGAACGGGGCAGATCTGCAGAATGCAGTCGGTTGATGGCATCTGTACTGCACAAACCAGTAGTAACCACAGAGTGCCTCCTCTTGTGATCCCTCGGGTGTCACAGAAGAGGCGGTAGGGAGGGTGCGTGAGGCTGAACCGTCCCTCAGAACGAGGGCGATTTGCGAGCGGAGTGTCTTGAGTCTCTATCCCAGTCTATCTCTATATGAGCTGTCTCTGCATGGGTGCAGCCCATACAGTGAATGTAGCTCTCATGCTGATCTGAAGGCGGGATGTGTACTTCGCATAAGAAAACACTTACAGAATGACATGAAATGTCTGTCTGAGATTACACAAAGAGACAGAAGCAATTGAAACAGCCTAAATAGATAGATAGACTTTGTATGGCATTAACTGGTCAATGAAAACTATTTATTTCATTATTTTTGAAGACATCCTCACTATGCAACATTTACCATATATACACATACATGTACACAATAACACAATAGCTTATAAGGATACAAAACTCCTGCCGAAGCACCCCTGGGGAATCAGGAAGCTGAAGAATCCCGTTCACCAGCAAAGTGTCAAGGCGGAGTAAATGTTCGCTGAAACACTGCAGGGCAGCGGAGGTTCTTCTCTTGCTGTGAAGATCCTGCCCACTGACTTGTGTATGTTGATGGCGAAGTAGTAGAGGGCTTCTAGACGAGAGATAAATCACTGTCTTGAAGGAAATTATTCTGAGGAATGGTGTTTGCGTGCCTGCTTTTTTTGCAGACAGCTTTGCCCATATAAGGGCGGGCTCAAATGTCATAGCCAATATTAGAATATTGGAGTTATTGTAGAGGTTTCAACGAGGTCATGTACAAGGACACTCCCCATATGCATTAGCAGAACGCAATGTCAAGTGCACTGAGTTGTAAGGGAACCAGGGTTTACAATCAGAGGTCCTGAAGGTTCTCCAGGGGCCTTTGAGAACATATATTATACATACAGGATTTTATAAAACATGGAAAAATCTTAAATCCAGGGTTCCCACTCCTTTTTAGCAAAAGAATTCCCATGACTTTTCCATTCCTTTTCCATGACTTTTGATTATTTTTCAGGAGTGTAAATTGGACATTGAATACGTTTATATATGAAATCTGACATTATTACTGTTTCATTTTGTTTTCTATGGACTACAAATAGATTTTAATTTAATTGAGTTATAAATTAAATTTTGTTATAAAAACAAAATCTATTTTTTAATACTGGTGGTTCCCTATAAAATAAAAGAAAAAAAAAATGATAATAGCAGTACTTACAGTGTAATAGTCAATAATATTCAGTGAGGCTTTATTAAATAATAGCCAGTAGAGGAAGATCATGGAAGTTATTTTGATACCATTCAGACCATCTCGCTTCATTTTAGGAATTACAGTGTTTACCGTTGGTGTGGCTTGGGCACCGATGGAAGATCTGAAGGCAATGGCGTCCGAGCCCAAAGAGAGTCACGTGTTTTTCACCCGCGACTTCACCGGCCTCGCGCAGTTCCAGCAGCCCATTGTACGAGGGATCTGCAGAGACTTCACAGACTACAATTAAAGAGCAACTGTTTGAGTGACAAAGGAAAGAAACGAGAGAGAGAAAGGGCAAACGCAATTAAAAGAACATACATTTTATTATTTAGCTTCTTGCTATAGTTATTAGAACAAATGTGACCTACAATGCTGTTTGTATGTTTTAACTAAATGTGCAAAGAGGAGACGGCCTTGTATTTGCACGGTTTTCAGCTTTAATGGTATTGGTATTTCTGATGATAAATAGGATTTTACAGCTTATTTTAGAATAAGTCAACCTCCATATTGGGGACAGTGTAATTGTTTTGTGATTTGTAGTCTTTTTCCATATGTTCTTAGTGGGGTGGGGGGTTCTTTTACTTTTGGCAAGTATTTGTTGCCTGCGGAGGGGTCACTGTAACTTTTATATTAATTTAAGGACTTGAAGATTCTATTCCAGTTATGCAAGGTAGTGCACAATATGGGGAGGGTGACAAAAACAGCTATGAAGAGGATTTACAGTGAAACAGCACCCTCCCACGCATTCTGTCGGCAGTATAGATGACTAGACATCTGGATGCATCACTTTCCTTTTTAATCTCAATGGATCATTGTTTGCTAATACACACCATTACATAAGTAGTTCTGGGTTATAAAATAACACAATATGGTCCTTTCCCAGAGGTACCAAACAATATACAAGCACTGTACTACATTCAAAAACACTTTTTCTTTCATGTCATGTTATGTATTTCAGAGTGAGAGATGAGGATAAGCAGTTTGACCATATATATATATTATTTTCTTTAAATTATACTTTCAATGTACTTATCAAACACATGTTTATGTGTAGCCTTCCATATGCATGCTTTACTGCCTCACATAATGACAACAGAGGTGGGAGGGAGCATTAAAATGCTTGTACATTTGTTTATAATTTATTACTTTCCTCTCAATAAAGGTGTTTTTACAACTTGACCAGCTGTTAATCAAACTGACATCCTCACACCCTCTTCTGTTGCCTTAGACTTATCAGGCATAGTAAAACGTTGAAACAACACATCCAAATAACATCAATGTACCATCTACATAGCAAAGGGTTTGTTTAATCTATATGTCTTAACAGAAACACAATTTTTATTAAAAAAATGATCGGTCTAACAATAAACAACACTTTTACAAGTATGACACCCTTGGCCAAAATTGAGTTATTTGGAGTCTGCTAGAGTGGCACAATCTTAAAGGGATAGTTCACCCAAAAATGAAAATTCTCTCATCATTTACTCACCCTCATGCCATCTAAGATGTGTACAGTGGCGGTTGGTGAAAAATATCTTAAGTGGGGCTATGTCATATTCGGCATTTTCAATAGTCTGGTAACCATGGGACAGGTCTTTTAACATTGTGGCTCCCAGGTTGTGGAATACTTTTCCTCAAGACATCCGTCAAGCATCCACCCTTCTCTCCTTCAAAAACCTCTTAAAAACACTTAAAAAAAAAAAAAGAAATCTGAATATTACTCTTCAGCTCACAATCTTTAAAGGTCCCATGACATGCTTCTTTTTGTAGGCTTTGATATAGGCCTTTGCCTTGTTATAGATATTGTAAGAGGTTATTGTAAGTAACCTCTGAATATTACTTTCTGCCCATAGTGTGTCTATCTTTGATGTTGAGGTTTATTTTTTTCAGTTTTTTAACCTATATTGTAAAGTGACCTTGGATGTTGGAAAGGCTATATAAATAATTCTTATTATAATTAATAACCACCCAAATACAATTTAAGGATACCAGTGCTCTGTGAAAAAGTAATTATTTAATGCCAATATTAAAAGGTTGAGGCATTCTTGCACAAAAACAAACGTATTGCATAAACTTTCCATTTGAAATTGAACTCAAACAATATACTTAGTGATTAATTAATTAGCTGATTAAATATAAAAGTATTACAAACAACAATTTTAAGTGATTTTTCAAGCAAATATTCCACATGTACAGTAAATAGCAAACATAGTAGCATGGGCGCGGGCGCTGCCCCGCGCTTGCTTGGGGCGCTATAAGAATCGCCCATAGCTGACTAGATTTGAGCTCGCTGATTGGCTACAGTTTATGTCAGACATTTATATCTTAAATCAGCGATTGGCTAAGCTGCTCCGGAGACCCGCCTTCCTGGGGCGATTTCTCCAGCGCCCCAGAGCTGATGACACGTGCACTACAGGAAGGGGACGTGTAGAAAAAAACAGATATTTTGAATTTCTATTTTATTTTTCACATATACTGGGTGCATTTAACATCTCAAACATACAAATATTGACAATTTGTATACATGATTTATGTATTTACTTATTTATTTATTGCATTTGGCCCTAGCGCCCTCTATTGGCCAGCCGCCCCTGGATGTGTATGACTTTCATCTGTAGAACACAAAGATTTTTAGAAGAATGTTTAGGCTCTGTAGGTCCTTTCAATTCAAGTGAATGGAGATCAGGCCTTTAAAGCTAAAAAAATAATCAGCATAAAAGTAATCCATACGACTCCTGTGGTTTAACAATGTCAATGCCTAGAGACTGCAATGGCAAGATGCAGAGTGAAAAAGTTGTTATATTCTGGTCTATCCTCACCCAAAACCAACTGGATTGCCTCAGAAGACATTGAATAAATGTAACGCACCAAATAGACATCTGGGTGACGTGTTTGTGATATCAGGGTACGTGACAAAGTGCTTTCTCAATGCGCACTCTTCAACTAAATTCAACAAGTGCTTTCAGAGTTTCATAACACAAGCGACTGAAATGTCCCTCAGAAAATTCTGAAGAAATGGTGACCGAGTACCCACCTATATAGGCCAACTGCAAGCCTGCAGGGGTGGGGAGGTTTGGCGTGATTGTATAAGGGTTTCAGCAAGGTTGTGAAGGACATTCCCCATAGTGCTTACAGCAACGTCTTGTTCTCTTCATCCCAGGGAACCAAGTTTACATATGTAACTGGAGATGACACCCATTCTCACAACTTATCACTTCTAGTGTCAATAACATGATACATTACATAGCCTCTAACCTGCAGTATTGTAATGTAGTATAGAACCCCTGAAGGTTACCCTGCTTGTCTAAAGACAATTGCAGTTAATGTGGTTAGGCTACCTGCTTTCTTGTCTGAAGGTTTGAATGAAAGATGTAACCCGTAAAACGACTGAAAAGGAGCTGGACTTATTGCCTAGCATTGTGATCCCATGCACAAGAACATGTAGTCATCCAGAATGGAGATGTCATCTGAGACAAGTTCTTCTCCCCCTCTCTCTACCTCTTTGTCCATCTTCCAGCTATTCAAAAATCACTGGGATACATTTTTCCAAAGCACATAATCACCTCTGGGCCATTTTCTTTTTATCCTGAGATTCTGACTGGTGTGTGAAAACGTTTACACATGGAGAACCGTGTTAAATGCATTCAGTCTTTGATGCCTTGAGTGAATTATTTTGAAAGCTTGTGCTTTCGGAACGAGAACATGGCTAAACCTGTGCAAAATTCAGATATTTGTGTGCGGTTTTGTAGAAAATGCTAAAATAGGAACATGTTGAATTGTGTTAGAAATGTGTATTTGTTTTAAGTGTTGAAGGAATGGTTTGTAGTGTGTTAACAATCGTGAAAAACGAATGCATTGAACTTTATTGTAAAGTGTTACCAAATACTTTGCTAAAACAATGCTGCATTAATTATCCAGACAAGGGGCATGTTGCATATACAGATACACCATTTAATATTTATTATAGACATTTTATATACATTACTTTTCAACAGTTGTGTTTTGTTATGTGGTACAATCTTTAAAATCTGTTGATTTAGTAGTAAATCAAAAACCTTTACAAAACTCATCAAAACTCTTCAAACTGATCAGAACTTTTGGAAGACTATAAAAAATACTTTATTGTATTAATCATGCATTACACACACAAAAAAAGTTATTTTGTTACACCATAAACTGCATTGTCTTTTTAAAAACAGATACAGGTTGGGACAGAACAACCAAACCAAATAGTTCTAATTGTAATTCCTCATAAATGCTTAAGCATTCAAATCCTTTAACTTTGAAAATGGAACAAAGAGCAGGTTTCTCCCCATGCTTCAAAGAACTGATTGCCAGCATCATCGGGTATGAAACCAATCATCAGCCAACTAAGAAACTGTCTGTTTAAAAAGAGCATTTATAACAATAATAAATCTATAGGTTCATTTCTTTTTGGATTGAATAACATGCCCCGTTTTGTTTGCAACAGCCCAATCTATCAGTAACCGTTGAGCTATGCTCTGAACAAAGGATAAGTCTATCCACAAACAGTGAAATAAATAAGCCAATAGCGTTCCAATCTCTAACCTGTGGTATTTAAACTCAGTTACAGTAAGGTGTACAAAAAGATCACATAGTGACAGGATGCTGCAGTTTATTTGTTGATTCCTAAAAGCTCTCAGGGCACAACACACTGTGCTTCTACTAGCGTACAATCTCTCCATTACGTGATAAACAATGTTAAAGCAATGTTACAGAGTAGTATGTGTTAGGGCAGCACCCATCCGGGGTTTCCAGAGACATAAGACCATTCATGAAAGAGAACTGGATAAGATAGAGGGCTTGAGTGGTATTATAGTCCATTCTTTTAAAAACAATGTGATTTTCAGCGGTTTTACGACAGTCTTTATTTATATAAAATTGATTATAAAAACTATACTTTTTTTTTTTTTTTACAGAAAAAAATGAAACAAACGCTAAAGGTTGACTGAGTTGAAGAGTTTAAATGTATTCCTTTTCACGCTACATTAGGGTGAGGAGGGTGACTGAGATTAGGGTAATGTTTATGGCTCGGCGGGATGGGCAGGGCTCCGTTCCTCTGGTGCCCCAGATGAAGGTCGGTGAAAACCTACTGATGAACATGATAACCACTCCATGGTCACTGAAACATACCTACAGAACACATTATCAGCTCAGATCAAAACCAGTCAAAAGGCTACAAACACTGGTTTCACTCCAGCTTTGACGTACAGTAAATTACAGTGATTTTTTTTTTCTTTGAGAAAAAAAAAACATTAAAACTGTTGCGCACTCCACACAGGCTTCGCAAAACAGCATGGCCCCCTCATGGCACCTGTATCGTTGTGTGTGTGTGTGTGTGGTGTGAGTTTGACACCATAGATGGTGGTGGTGGAAGCCACTTCAATGTAGTGTGAGAAATGCTACTCTTGTTACACAAGGCAGTGAAACAGTTCGTTCTTTCTGTCTGTCTTAATGTATGCATTAATTCAGGTATGGACAAGGGCTTTTATACAAATACTTTGGCCAGGGCATCAGCTCCGGCACTTCCTATATATGCCTTAGATGGGTGGAAGGCAACGTCGTATATGGCCTCGTCCGACTTTTTCCTGTGAGCGGTGACCTCCTGTACACATGTCTTACTGTCAAGGTTCCACAGGCGGATGGAACTATCGTGACCTGTGTTAGATGGTTAAAAAGAGGTGTTATTCTTTGTGATGTCCAAACTTATTTTGAAGGTTTTATGAAACATAGATATTATCATGGAGTAGACTAGCTGTATATTAGGCTATACTGTATAATCAAGATAAGTGCAAAGGATGAAATCAAGAGGAAAAAAAGCCCTGGGTACTAACTAGAGAAATTAAAGGAACAAGTTTACCCAAAGATAAAAATGCAGTTATAATTTACTCACCTTCATATAGTTTGAAACCTGTATGACTTTCTTGCTTATGAGGAACATAAAATGTGTTTTTAAAGGAATATTCCGTTTCCGAAAAAAGTTAACCTCAATCTACAGCATTTCTGGCATAATGTAATAAAGCAAACAGAGACAGATCAAATATTACGGGAAAACCCGCCACGGCAATAATCAGTTTCTCCTCTGTTTTGTCTTTAGAACTAATGTTCGGTGGGAATCAAAGTTTACACTGTTGTGTTCTCTAGACTTCGCTAGAGCGGAGCACTTCTATATTCCAATAGGTTGCCGCCAAACAGTGTCGAAGCTCATTACGATAATGTTGCCTGCACTTCAACTTTCCGCTGACGCCCACACCACCCAAGACTCGCTGTGCCACTTCTCGCCGCCGAGAGACGCTGGCTGCCATAGAAAATTAATGACTTCCGGTCGATTTGACACTCTCGACGCCTCTGGTCTGAACACATCATTACAGTGATGCACGTACAATGGAAGAGAATGGGGCCAATTTCTGGGAGGGTTTAAAAGGCAGAAATGTGAAGCTAGTATTTTTATAAAAGCACTTTCATTCATTCTTCTGTTATAACTTATGTATTATTTGAGCTGTAAAGTTGTTTAAATCGTAATTTTTACAGTCCATTTAGTGTTTGTTGACATTACATCATCATGAAAACAAAGTTGTTAAATTACCCATAACTTTACACAGAAAAGGTTAGTAAGTGATTTTATCACACTAAAATCATGTTAACATGCATATTTTTTTTTTTACTAAACTTTTGAAACAGTGAGTATTATAACGTTTACTGATTGGCCCCCATTCACTTCAATTGTAAGTGCTTTACTGTCATTTTTCTGCAAAAACCAACTCAAGATCTTGCATGAACATGTGTTTGTAATGACATGAGGGTGAGTAAATTGACAATTTTCATTTTTGGGTGAACTGTTCCTTTAATAGGACTCAAAAAATGAATGTGTCCTGAAAAGGTCAGGCTAAAGTATATCTTTAAACTTTATCCTAAAGTAAAAATTTCATGACTAAAAACATGCATGAGAACATTTTATAATTATTTTTATTTCATTTGGGGTCTTTATGACTCTTCTATTTATAGATACAGTACAGAGATAGTATGAGCTAGTAGGGGGAACCGGATCAAGTATTTTACAAGGCAGATTGGAACGCACACTGCACACATGAGCATGCTAACCGCTACGCTACGTCGCTAATAATATTTGTATTTTAACAAAAGTGTACGTTCATTTTTTTTTAAACATTCTGCTGTCATACAGGTATTCAAACATTTTTGAAAATGTTTAACAATTTTGCATGACTTCATGTAAATAGTTTGGTAAAAATTAGTCTGTAACAAGAGACAGTGAATTATATAAACTGTAATAAACACTGGCCAATAACACTTACTTCCTGACATCAAGTAGATGCCATTTGGATCTATAGCCAGACTAGTGACAGCATCCAAGTGAGCCACCATTGCATGGATTGCTTTACCTACACGGAGAGAGGGAATGTAAAAAAAGAGATGAATAATCCCAGACATTAACAAATCACACCTTTTCTCTGGATATAGTGTGTGTTTCCTGCGCCAACTTCCATGTTACTGATATGTGTAATTACTAGAGCTGTCAGAATTAAAATGTTAACAGATGCGATTAAAAAAAGTTTACGCATTTACCATTAATACAGCATAAACCAGCATTAACACTGGTTGAAGGGCAGAACCCTTGTAATGTGTCTGCCCGGAGTCATTACACTGACGGACACACACACACACACACACACACACACACACACACACACACACACACACACACACACACACAACAGTGATTCAATGTCAGTAATAAAGTGATGGGAAAGGAGCTTAATAGCTTAATGCTATTTGATGTACAAAACATCAAAACTGTGGAAGACTTGTTGGAAAATGTTAAAGCATTTCTTTTCCATCCTTTCGTAAGATGGAAATAAATGCATTTTGACAGGAAAATAAGTATATTTAGAGTTAAATTTCAACATTAAGCATTTATTCACAAATAAAATATTAACCGACTGACAGCACTATTAATTACACGTAAAGCGATACAAAGAAAATATCTAATTATACACTTGAAAAACACACTCGCCTGATTTATTATCAAAGAATTTGATGTGTCTATCCTCATGTGCTGTGACTGTAACTGGCAGAGTGGGGTGGCTGACTACTTTATTAATGTGATTTCCAAACGGAATAGCTGCAACAAGAGCAGAAGACAGTAAACATCACATGTAAATGTCCAATTCAACTCACACTCTATGGTTAGATTAATGAACAACAAATAAACTCTCTATGATGCTACAAGCTAGCATATAGAGGCTGACCTGCTGACATTGTTCAGTGAACAGAATGTGACATCATATCTACAAAAGAGCACATGGGCTGTGAAGGGCTCAAAAGGACAAGTGGAAATGTGAAGGATTTACCACTCTCTCCCTGTGCAGAGAACACCACGACAGGCTGTGAGGTCTCCAGATCGTAAATGACGGCATCTCCCGTGTTGAAGGAGGCCACCATATGAGCTGGATCACACCCATTGAAGTCAATGGATGTGGGAATACCATGATCTGGACAATGAAGTAGTGATCAAATAAAGCAACATAACTCAATGCCACATCAAAGTTACAGTGTAATGATAAAGTATCGGTGGTTATCTTGCACTCACCTCTATCTAAGTTAAACATAGTAAGACATGGCGACTTCTCTTGAGGGTTCCACAACTTGATCGTTCCATCAGCTGAACAGGAGAGCAGTCGGTTTTTGATGCCACTGTAAGCCAATCCCCACACTGCATCACTGTGCCCCAACAATGACCCAGCCAACACACTGGGGTCTGAGCAAAATAGAGAACAATTTGAGCCACACATGCTGTATTGATGGCACTAGTGAACAGGATTGGAAGAAGAAAGCATGTAATTAAATGAGTACTTGTTAACATTTATGTTCATGTTGCGCTGACACCAAGCGGTGTAGATGCAACATCACTCAAAAACAGTATGATGCTGCATTCCATTCAATTCGGAAAGTCTGAATTTAAAATTTCCTGCTAGGAAAATTACAATGGAACACTGATTGAAGTCGGACATCCAACTTGGAAACTTGTGTGGAAATCTTCAACTCCAATTTCGCTGAAATGCAGGTGATTGTCATCACACAAACATGTTGGCAACCAGGGAGAAGTACAAAATTGGTGATAAACATTCACTTTTATTTATTAGTATCGATCAATGAGTCAATGTTTCTACTTTAGATGATATTATGCTGCATTCACGTACTTTTGGAATTATCCTACTTCCCACTTCTGAAGTGGTAATTACAAGTATGTTGCGTTCAGGTGATTTGTTGTCAGAAAGAACAGGAAACACGGATGATGCCAGTTTCAGTCATACATATTTCTTGAGGAACTTGATACGCATTACTCAGATTGCTGACAATAATGGTATTATTGGCAAATACATGTAATTTTCTTGGTGTAAAAATGTACTATATGCATCAAATGGTTGCTGATATATGTAAATGTATATGACCGAAGCAAGTGTTAACAATTAGGTATATTTAGAAAAAATTCATAAAACCACTACAGATCACAACAGAAATCGTACTCTCTTCCACCATGTTGAAAGTTCACAACTCCTCCCAACTCGGAAACTCCAGTATCAAAATGATATAATAGTTTCCTGGTCCTAATTAGTACTTGAGGGGGTCTTGTGCAACTTCCATATTTACGATAATTCCGAAAGCATGTGAAGGCACCATTAAACCAAACAAACGTTTGCAGAGACATGTGTACAAAACATGGTACATTATATACTCTTTTGATAATCGTCCAACTGTAGCACAAATGCTATAGCATTGAAGCAGTGACTACGTTTGCATGGACACCAGAAAGCGTTTTGTTGTTAGAAAGCAGCAATCTGGTTTACATGCACTGGTCAGTAAGCAGCTTTTTTCCACAGCAACGTGATTTCCATGCAAAAATTGTGTAAATAACAAACATGGCCTCAGAGTAAGACTTCACTATTTTTATTCCTCATTGCTTCATTTTATTCCCGAGTTGTTGCCATGTTTGTTTTCTTAACTTTATATCGTGACCTGCAGCTGAATTGCACTGCAAAAGTGGGGTTTCTTACGTAAAACTCTGGGATTCCCCCAATGTACGAGCACATATACTCACACGTGAGGGACCGTCGATATTTCACATTGGTTTGTATAAATGGGTATAGTTTATACTGCATGTGCTTTTCCCATTGTATTCCCATAAATGTTTAATTCTTTCTGCGGTGTTGACTTGTTGTTGGGCTCCATCCAGTGATGTTTTTTGTCCAGTCTGTTCACACAAATGTGCACTCTTCAATCCCCCCATCAGAATGCACTTATAAGTTTACATGGCAACATTTAGCTGTGTTCTTTGGAAGAATCCTAGGTGTGTTAAACCGCTTTCTCTTAATCCCTTAAACAGCACAAGAAAACTAGCGTTCTTGTTTACATGACGTTTCAAAACGCCGCTTACTACAAAAACCTGAAATATACCATTTCATTGAGTGCATTTAAACGTGGACATTGTTTATCAATTGGGCTGCTAGGAGACGTCTCTGGTGACAGTCGAACGCCTGCTTAGCTAACAGGAGCGTTGTTTTTTTCTTTCCTTGGTTGGAGATATCAGTCAGGAATATTTCAAATCTGACTTTGAATGGAACACAGCATTAGGTACCGATGTCATTGTAAAAATGTGCTATACGCAGTCAGCCATGATTAATTTTTTTCATGAGTAATTTTCATCTGGTCGTATGATCTCAACATGGCGGTACTCATGAATCTACGCCCAGCACCATGTGTAGAATAAAGCATCTTTTTCTGAAATTTCATGTGAGTGTAATCATTAAACACATGTCAAAAATACTATTCAACCATTACTATTTCTTTGTTACAAAATTTAGCAATTAGCAAAACAAATTATAATAATAAATACAAAATTACTGCTTGCACCTTTGAGTCACCTGACTTAAATGGCCAAACAGGCTGCTATGCTGTTAAACAACTAACATTCTATTGCATTTATACTTTTTTAATAAGGTACGAGAGGCCAGGCTATATGGTGAAAATCATCACAGCTGAGGGCCATTGATTATATTTCACAATATAGCACTGCCTCGAGTGCCTAATTGCTTTCATAAAACGGTAACCACATAATACAAATATTAAGGAAACAAATGTTTATAACATTTTACATGTTATTTTTATTCCCCACCTTTGGCCTGAGACAGCTGGGAAAGGCTGCAGCACTACCAGCAACCCTATATACTGTAGAGTAATTGAATATATAAAACTGATGGATGGGATGGATTTTCTTTTTTGCAAAATTATCAAACACCAACCTTCTGTTAGAAGGAAGAGTTCCTGATGTATAAACAGTAACAAAACGTTATGTAACACAAATAACGGTCAGCTATGGATGCTGTACAGTGATAAAAATACTAACTTGGAGGTCATAGCTGTGCTTGACTAAACCACATCTAATGATCTATCAGCATCCAGGAGAAGAACCATCATCATTTTATAATGATAAATAAATGCCCTCTTCTCACCGTATGTGTCATAAGGGTCCACATTAGAGCCAGGGATGTTCCAACATTGTATTGTTGAATCGATTCCACCACTAAAACACTGCTCGCCACTTGAGGTCACAGCCAATGAGAGCACAGGTCCACTACAGAGAGCAAACAGAAAAGAGAACAACTAAGTAAAAAATATTGATCACAATAACAAAATATTTCATCCAAAAAGAAATGTGTGAACACATTTTCAATATGTTTTCGCAATTGCTGATTCAGAGGCCCCAAAAATGTATGAATGTATTTACATTAGATAGCAAAATATCAAAGCGATATATTTTAAAGCCCAAAAATAAATGGTTCAAAATATCTCTCAAACCTAGTGGAACATGTGCATAGTTAATATGATGAACTATACTTGTTGTTACTTTGCTAGGACACCTTTGTGAACTTTAGGAGAACTGACTTTATACATCCACTTAAAATTACCTAGAGACCAGTTGGTTAAAAGTCATAAAAAAAAAAAAAAATGGATCCAAAAAGTAAAGTAAATTCTAGGAAAACCTCTAGCATCATTTGATGCCAGAAGCCACTTGGTTTGTAATTTTAAACTGTGGCTCAAATGTCCAAATACTTTTTGGGGCCACTGCATGTGCATAAATGCAAACACACAGCCATCCAATCTCTAGTCAAACAGTGGCAGTTGAATGGCCCCTCATAATCCTTTCAATCAAATTATTGTATTTCGCTGGTGCTCTTAGGAGTATAAATACAATTTGTACTCAGATGCAACACACACTACACCATGTTTAAAAAAGCAACAACATCAAAAGCTAGTGCTGCTTTTCAGGACCTTCATGAATACTTAATAGATGAATACATAAATACTTTAGATTACCATGTAGTTTTGGCTTGAATGGTGTAACCACTCTGGAACAATGAAAACACATTCTCTGAAGTGGCAAATAACATGTCACTATCTGATGGATGATCAGGGCTTGGCAGATGCCAGAAGAAAACTACCTGTCCAAACATATGCCAATTATAGAGCATGATCCACAGTGAATGACTAAAATTGAATTTAACCCTACTGAACAGCTTTGGGATGCTTTGGAATGGAAACAACATACTTGGCAATGATGCTAGAACTCTTTAATGCTCTTGTTGCTTACTGAAATTAAATCATGAATCTGCTGTGTGAATGAATCACATTGTGTATTTCTGAAACATAAAACTCAAACATACAATTAATAGATTGAAATGAATACTCACACGTGCCCTCTAAACGTGTATATAGGCTCCACATCAAAAGAGGCACTTCTGCAAAACATAAAATCATTGTTAAGCTGTAAAATGAAAACCAGGGAAAGACAATGTTCACGATATGACAAATCAATGTGTTTCTTCAAAAGAGCAGTGATAGACCAAAATATTCGCCAGGCTGATTATTCTGCTGATTTTTTTTACCATTTTGAGGTAATCCGCACTAGAGGTAAACCGATATATCGGTTTTACCGATTATTCAGTGCCAATAGCTGCTTTTTGGAACAATCGGTTAACTATTCCAATAGTTTTTTTTTAAATTCTTCTCTGTTCCTCTGTGGCCGGCAGTATGCTTAATATCCTGTTGGTCCTCTGCGTGCATCCAAAACAGCATCGACCCACCGATGCATGGACTCTACAAGACCCCTTGAAGATGACCTGTTGTATCTGGCACAGAACATTACCAGCAGACCCTTCAAGTCCTGTAATTTGTGAGATGGAGCCGCAGTGGATTGGCATTTGACTGTTTGGCACATCCCACAGATGCTCAATCAGATAGATAACTGGGGAAATTTGGAGGCCAGGAAAACACTTTGAACTCTTCATCACGTTCATCAAACCATTCCCGAACAATGTAAGGGAATGGTTTATATATGGGAATACCATTGCCATGAACGGGTGTAACTGATTTGCAACTATGTTTAGGTAGGTGGCACATGGCAAACTGACATCCACATGAATGGATGGATGAATGGACCCAGGGTTTCCCAGCAGAACATTGCCCAGAACATCACTCTCCCTCCACTGGTTTAAAGTCTTCCCTCAGTACATCCTGGTGCCATCACTTCCCCAGGTAAACAGCACACACATACACGGCCGTCTGCGTGATGTAAAAGAAAATGGGATAGCCAGACAGGATAGCTTCTGTTGCCCATATGCACCGATGAGCCTTGGGTGCCCAACACCCTGTCAAGAGCCCCTTGTGTGTTTTGGGCACTGTGGCACGGTGGAGGGCGGGACCGGTGCGTGATTGCGCACGCCCGGTCCCATATCGGGCTGATTGAGCCGGCAAGAGGGTTAAAAGGCCACTCGCAGACGGCGATCGAGAGAGAGAGCTTAATCAGCAGACGTCTGCTGTCCTATGTGTTTGTTTTAAGTTCTTCATTAAATTATTATTTATGTTGACAAGCCGGTTTCTCGCCTCTTCCTTGCCCATGAAATGATCTGTTTTACATTGGTGCCAAAACCCGGGAAGGAAGAGGGATACGCCGTAGCGGAGTTCTCGCCACTTCTCAATGGAGCAGCCGCGGCCATCTGCCGGGAGACGGAGGAGCCCAGCCACCTGGACGCGGAGGAACGGCCGCCGACCGCGAGGGGAGGAGGGGCTCCTGGCCGACCGCCTGGAGCGGTTAGGGCCGCTGCCAGGGGCGGGGGAGTCACCTACTAGCCGCTGGAACGCGGCGGGGTTGGAGACTGCCGACCGCGTGCGGGGAGGGGCTCGCCGCCGACCGCCTGGAGCGGGAGAACCGCTGCCAGGGGCGGGGGGACGCCCCTTCGACACCCCGGGAACGCGGCGGGGCGTTCCGTCCGCCAGGGGCTGAGGACTGCCTCCGATCTGCCCGGAGAGGCGCGGCTGTTGTCCTGAAGAGTGTGGAGAAGTGGCTGAGGAACGAGCTACGGCGTATCAGAGAACCGGCGAGTACGTTTTTTTTTCTTTCGTTTCTTTAATCTGTCTCTCCTCTCTCTCGATACCGCTCTGCGGTGGCCTTTTCCCTCTTTTTTTAAATTATGGTGTTTATGGGAGGGGAGGTACTGCCCAGTGCAGGAACCCTCCCCCCCCTTATTTTTAATGGTTGTTTCCCTCCACTTGCCCCTCCCTCGTCCAGGTTGATGGGGATGACCCGCCGGCAGACCGCGCGGGAGGCCCCCCCCCCCCCCCAGGGGATGTACGTCAGGCCGGGGGTCCCCAGCCTGAGAGAACGGGGGAGGAGTGTGGCACGGTGGAGGGCGGGACCGGCGCGTGATTGCGCACGCCCGGTCCCGTATCGGGCTGATTGAGCCGGCAAGAGGGTTAAAAGGCCACTCGCAGACGGCGATCGAGAGAGAGAGCTTAATCAGCAGACGTCTGCTGTCCTATGTGTTTGTTTTAAGTTCTTCATTAAATTATTATTTATGTTGACAAGCCGGTTTCTCGCCTCTTCCTTGCCCATGTACGTGAACTGTCTTTACAGGCACATTATGCACTAAATCTTGTCTGTGCTAGTTATAGTAAAGAAAGACCCCCCCATTTTTTGAATCTCTTTTAAAAACAATCTGTGGAATACTCGATTCTCAGCCTTTTCCTCCACCTTAGTTACCATACCAGCAAAATCCACTCTATGTCAACCTCTAATCAGCACTAATAATCAAACCCATTCCTGCAATATTTCCAGAACTAAAGCTCTTACTTTTTGGCAGGAACGGTCTTCTGGAGGTTCCACAGTTTGAGGGTGTGGTCTTCTGAGACGGTGACCAACACCGGTTCCAAAGGATGGAAGGCCAGGGCCCGCACTCCATCAAAGTGGCTCCGCAGGGTATATTTGGGATTCCATGTCTTCCTGAACGCGTCCTTATTGGCTGGCAGCTATAAATAGAGCATGGGGGAGGGTCAGAGTAGAGGAATTTAAACAACTGTGAAATGAAACCTGGAAATTGCAGGCATTGGGATAATTGTCTTATTTTGAGTGCACAGCAACCTAATATATAAATATATGTGTAATTACACACACACACACACACACACACACACACACACACACACACACACACACACACACGAAAATTGTGTCATTCCAAAACCGTATGGTTCTATCTTCCATGGAACACAAAAGGAGATGTTAGGCAGAAGCCTCAGTCATCATTCACTTACATTGTATGGAAAAAAGATGCAATGATAGTAAATGGTGAATATTCTGAAAGTCACATGGGTTTGGAATGACATGAAGGTGAGAAAATAATGACAGAATTTTTTCTCAAACTGATGGTTAGCAGTTAAATAATGCATTAAATCAGATATGAGCATTCAAGCAAGGAGTATAAATTGTTTTAAAAGAGTAGAGGCTCCTCATTCATTAATGCCAGCTTGAATCTGGCATTGGAAGGATATTATTAAAGGAAAGCAGCATACAGTGTGTCATGCATTGGTACTTACATCATAGCTGTATTCACCCTCGTCATTGGACACAGTCAGATCGGCGAGGTCTCCCAGGCCCAACACACTTTCCAACATGTCATCAGAGCCCATGATAAAGGACTTGCCCCCACCAGGCGTGAATGGCAGAGGCTCAGCTAAGAATAGGAACGCAAAGAGAAGGGCCTAGTAAACAAGGTGCCACACCTTGGAGACATAAACTGAGCTCCCTGATTGGTTCAGCTATTGGTTTAACCCCTTCCCCCACCCTGACTCTCAATTGTCCAAAGGACCCCTAATAATTTTTGGGGAAAATCTACGTACTCCCACTTCCGTGTCATCTTCGAAGTCTTCTGAAAGAGTACAAAAGGAACCTAAAAGTTCCCAAATGTCTGTTGCATGTTAATGATCACTATGAACGACTCTTGTTCACAGTGGCTTGCGTTGTTTAGTGCTTAAAAACATGCCTTCAGAAGACTTGGAATATGACGCACAAGTCACAAGGACTGCTATTATGATACCTTTGGCTGCTTTTTAAAGCGAGTCACTTTCAACTGCAACCGTATACAAAAAAGTGGACATGGATATTCATGAAATTTTCTCCTATAGTATTCCGTAAAAGAAAGACATATGGGTTTTGAACTACATCAGGGTCAGCAAATTATGACAGAATATAAATTTTTTGGTGAAATATATTCTGCTGTAAATATAATTTATGTAGAGCATATATAGCAATAATGGACTTGATTTAAAGATAATCAAATCTTTGCATACAGTATATAAACCTGACAAGTTTTATCTCTACTAAAAATGCATATCCTCTTTTAGTCTGGGTGACACTTGCATTATTCTTAGTTTTTGATGGTTTAGATGAAAGAAGAGTGCAAGACAAAAAGGGGCAGATATAAAGACTGCAGAAGTGAGGGTGTACTTTGAACAAGAGAAAAAAATCTCTTTGAAAACAAATCTTAATATTTTGTACAGTGTAGCTACTTAAGTAAATGTATTTTGTTTTAATTAATGTTTTGGATATTTTTACTGAAAAACAAGTTACATTTTATAAATATATATATATATATATATATATATATATATATATATATATATATATATATATATATATAAACTGATGCATGTTGCATTCACATCTGTCCATTGTGTATCCTATCTTTGTGATAGGTCTCAGCCCACATTTCATAATGTTTTCAACCCAATAAGTTGTTACTACAGAAAAATATTTTGTATAAAAATATCAATAATAATAAATGTACAGTATAAAATAGTACCATATTCCCTGTAATAATTTCTTAACTTGGATGTGGCATTGCTATCAGAATCAGCTTTATTGCCAATTATGCTTATACATACAAGGAATTTGTCTTGGTGACAGGAGCTGCTAGTGCACAGCAATACAAAAACAATACAAAAACAGCAGCAAGACATAGATAATTAAAAACAAAAAAAGAATAATAAAAATAAATAATTATACATATACGTACATACACTCACCTTCATACATACCCACATACACACACATAGTGCAAATCTATTACAAATCCGTTATATAAAGAACAAAAATACAGTATGTTATGTACAGTTCAATGTATGTAATGGCAGAAGAGGATATGTTGGATAAAATAAAAAGACTATACTGTGTATTGCACATAATTATTGCTCAATGGGGCAGTTTTAACTGTTCATAAGATGGATAGCCTGAGGGAAAAAACTGTTCCTGTGTCTGACGGTTCTGGTGCTCAGAGCTCTGAATCGACAGCCAGAAGGCAACAGTTAAAAAAGGTGTACAGAGTGATTTTACCAGCCTTTTGCCTCACTCTTGAAGTGTATAGTTCTTGAAGGGGGGGCAGTGGGCAACCAATAATCCTCTCAGCAGTCTGAACTGTCCTCTGTTGTCTTCTGATATCTGATTTCGTAGTTGCATCAAACCAGACAGTTATTGAAGTGCAGAGGACAGACTCAATGACTGCTGAGTAGAACTGTATCAGCAGTGCCTGTGGCAGGTTGAACTTCCTCAGCTGGCGAAGGAAGTACAACCTCTGCTGGGCCTGGATTCAATGGATTCAATGTGGGTCTGTCCAGGAACCTGAATGACTCCACTGCTGCCACAATGCTGTTTAGAATGAGGAGGGGGGACAATGTTGGGGTTTTCCCCTAAAGTCCACAATCATCTCCACCATTTTGAACGTGTTCAGCTCCAGGTTATGATTGCACCAGTGAGCCAGCCGTTCAACCTCCTTTCTATATGCAGACTCATCGTCATCTCGGATGAGGCCGATGACAGTGGTGTCATCTGCAAACTTCAGGAGCTTGACAGAGGGATCCTTGGTGGTGCAGTCATTGGTGTAGAGGGAGAAGAGTAGTGGGGAGAGCACACATCACTGGGGGGCACCAGTGCTGATGGTACAGGTGGTGGAAGTGAATTTTCCCTGCCCCACAAGCTGCTTCTGTCAGTCAGAAAGCTGGTAATCCACTGACAGATAGACATGGGAACAGGGAGTTGGTTTAACTTAGTCCAGAGAATAGCTGGGATGACTGTGTTGAAAGCCAAGCTGAAGTCCACAGTATGCAGTCCAGTTAAAGCCATAAGCTTTTATTTTGATGGAAAACTGAAGGAAGTTTGAGTTTCTTGTTTGTTGCTGAATTGACAATGGCGTTTCAATGCAGTGAAATTACCTCAACCACTTGTGTCCACACACACAATGGTTTATGGGATTACTTTAGATTTGGATAGAAACTTTAAGCATATATGGAATTACGCAAATGTGCAATTAGTGTATCTAGAGCACCATAAATATAACCCGCTCACCCTCACGTGTGCTTTTAGTATTTGTAACACAGAAAAGAGCTGTGCACATACAGTTTGTGTAGTGCTTGAAGACTAATTAATACAATTGCAGCACTTGCAGTTTGATAATCACTCTAGGTCATATCATGATTTCGATTTTATTTTGATTCACTTTCAAGGACCGAAGTCTATTTTCACAAACTTTCCAGTCCTTGAATTTATGCGTCTGAAATTCAGTTCTTTCAAGGAGTGTTGGAACCCTGGCTGTATTCAAAGTGTTCTTAAGCCGTATGATAGCTTTGTTTGAGGAACAGATTTCAATTTAAGCTGATTTCTTTACTGATAACATTGCCCTCTGCAGATAGCTCTCAAATCTCATTTGTGCATGTGCATATTCAACTTTGCATGTCTATATATGTGACCTTCAAAGAGATTTCAGAGCTATGACAGAGGGGAATATTATTAGTGAATGACTATTTTAATTTCTAAAGCTATATTATGGCTTTGGAAGACTTCATAAAGAACATTTTTTAAGGTGCTTTTTCATCCTTTATAGGTAGTAAAAATTACAATCTACTTTTGTTGTATGGAATAAGAGCTGCCTAACATCTTTTTTTGTGCGTTTCATGGAAGACATAATATAATACAGGGTGAGTAAATCATGACATTTTAATTTCAATTTCATTTCTAAGCTTTCTTTTAACCCTAAAAGCAAACCTATACCTCATTTTTCAAACACTCTTTGTGCTGTCACAGATAAATTATCATCTGTAATGATATTACTATTTGAGTTTGGTGAGCACTATATTACCCCACTCTGTGCCATCTCCTGAACTCCGAGCCTCACCGGCACCTTCTCCATCTTCCGCATTCACCAAGAAGTCAAACTCCTTTAGTGCCTCCTCTGTGTCGGGGTCATCCGGCAAGTCAGATGCCAAACCTTCATTTCCAACCTGATGGAAAAGCAGTCAAGTAAGTTAATTTACTATGAGGCTCTCTTGAGGCTCTTGAATACTTCATTCTGATTGCTAAATCACATCATTTCGATTCTGACACTGGTTCAGATGACTTTTTTTTTTTTTTTTTTTTGCAATGCAAAGAGATACAGTATGGCAGGTTGCTCGTATCTCTCTAAAACCATTTGTGGATGAAGTCTCCATTCTCCATACAGTAAATCTGCTCCTGTGTTAATTATGCCCGGTGACATGCGTCGCACTTAATGTATGAGCATGTACGCTCCACACAATCAGTTTCTGTGCTAGGATGTGCAGTTCAGTCAAGCGTATAGCTCCTGGAAATTTCTATATGCCAATTTTAGCCAAAAGAAGTGGGGAAAAACATTAGTGAAGTTTCAGAAAGTAAAAAAAAACAAAAAAAAAAAACAGATATAGCATTAATTTCATAAACTTTAACATGTTAAACAGTCAGCTAGGAAAATGTAGATTTCCCAGCCCTAAATTATCTTCATCTCAAATCAATATTTTATGTCTATTTATTTGGCAAATAGCTGTTTTTTTGCTTCATATTGTGATAATGACCAGCTGACTGTAAATGATACCTTACAAATGGTATTCCATAGCGCCAACTCATTGGAATACTCAAACATCACTGAACCATTTAGATATCAAAACTACCCCTAAAATTGTTCCTCACCTTAATTTTATGTTTTTTTATCCTGCGTTTATCACTTCTGTCTGGTACGTCCTCCATTATTTCACCGTCTTCGTCTTCCTCTTCATCACTATCGTCAGCATTTTCTAAAAAATTAAATGTCTCCAGAACCTCTGGATTCCTGTTAAACCAAAAGGATTCATGATCACCAAGTTACAGCCAAGAAGAAAATCGTTTCAGTCATTCGGATGTCTATTAATCGATCTGCACAAACCCAAATAAATCAGAGTTGTGCAAATCTGTACCTTTTCATGTCTTGTCCCTTTCTTTTGGCTGGAGACTCTCCTCCATTGAGAATTTGCTCTAGGTTCTTGGTTTCCACTGAACCGTTCTGCTCAGAGCCAGACAGCCCAAGTAATGACCGCACTCTCTGTGACCGAACGTCTAATATTGTGTCTGTATAACCTACTTCTTGAAGATATCTGAAAAAGGCAGAAATGGAGGAGGAGAATAAGGAGAATCACATAATGCTAAGACAATCAGATGACACAGATGCCCATGAACTTTCTTAACAGGCAGACTGATACTTTCACACCCACAGAAAGATGACACAACCATGACAAGGACACAAGTCACTTACTGTCTGAGGAGTTGTCTGCCCTGTTTCCATGTTAACTGACTGTTCTGAGGTATAGCTGAGACCTCTGTATCTTTGGTATCTTCTTTAGGGGAAAAAATAGACAAAATAAACAAAATAACCACATCAGTACATTCAGAACAAAACATGGAGCCAGTATATATTTTCAAAGAGTCTTCTTACCTGATTCAAAGCTAGGCATTTTCACTTCACCTTGATTTAGTTCTGTCCCATATTTTAATTTATGGTATTTTGCTCTGTAATGGGTAAGAAAATTATGTTTAGAAATGCTATTAAAATGTATTTTCTAAATCCAAAGTATTTCCCTATGAAAATGGCAAAAAGTTCAAATTCATTACAAACCTTTCTTGCTTTAATGCATATTCTAACATTTTTATTCTTCTAACGAGGTCATTCTTCAAATTTTCTTGACCCTTTCTCTCTCCTTGGAGGAACGCTATTCGAGCCTGGAAGACAAAATAGAGGAATAGGACATTTGTGACAGACAATAACTCAATACAGAAAATCCCCTCTGACATGTTCATGAGCAGCTAAAACATTGCTTTGCAGCACAAGACATCAACAAACCATACAGGTTCTCTTTACTCATATCCCATATCACTTTTGCAAGGTAAAATTGACCAGATCGATGACAGGAGGTTTATGAAGTGCACAATTTACACAGAAGCAAGTCTTAGTTCTCAGTAAATGAAGGCTATATCTGTACTGACAAACATTATGGAGCTGATAAACATATGTGGGCATACATATTAAGTGATATACAGAAAGTTCTTAAATCTTATGACAATGAGAATTAGGCATAAACTGGCTTAATTAGGCCAAAACTGCCATAAAATGCTTGTGGTGAGAGAATTTCCCTTTGCCATTTGATATTTAAGCAGGTTAAAGGTGAGCTAAGTAAGGTGCTGCTAGCTGTGCAGAAATTACACACTTCACCTTTAGGAATTAAACTCAACCAGCTTGACCATGAGCATTACCCCACCAATTTGCACAGATTATGTTACGATTGGGGCCTGGGTAGCTAGTTCGAATCCCAGGATGTGCCGAGTGACTCCAGCCAGGTCTCATAAGCAACCAAATTGGCCTGGTTGCTAGGGAGGGTAGTCACATGGGGTAACCTCCTCATGGTCATTATAATGTGGTTCGTTCTCGGTGGGGTGTGTGGTGAGTTGAGCGTGGATGCTGCGGTGGATGCGTGAAGCCTCCACACACGCTATGTCTACGTGGCAACGCGCTCAACGAGCCATGTGATAAGATGCGCGGGTTGGCGGTAGGGATGCAGCGATTACCGGATTTCACAATTAACCGCGCTTAAAAACGTCACGGTTAATTAATCGTAAAGTTTATGCTACACCGTGTAAAAACAAAACAAAAAAAAAAATTAAAAAAAAAATGCTATAGCCTACCGAGTGTTCTGCACGGAACGGAACTTTTGCAACTAACACACACAAAACGAAAACAAAGTTACACCAGCGGTGCACCAGCTTAAAGTGCCGTGCTCATCAGCCACTATGGCAGAGGGATTAAGCAGCGACGCTCTATTTCCACCAAAAAAACGCCTTAAGTCAGCCGTGTGGGAGTATTTTGGCTACACGAAGAATGACAAGGGTGTAATTGAAGACGGATCGCCTATATGCAAAACTTGCCGTAAAAAGGTTTCCGCAAAAGGAGCCAATACATCTAATTTGATGCAGCACCTGCGGGATCACCACCCAGATTTGAACGCTCAAGCAAAGGTAATACATAAGAACTGAGTTCAATTACGTTGCTAGATAATTAATAAAACATTGAGTTGGTATTAAATATAAACCTTTCACTTAAAATCCATGCAGTAGTGGTCTGAGTTTAGCTTTCAGTGCAACGTAAAAGAAAAACTAAAAAAAAAATAGCGGCATGTTTTGGTAACGTACGTCTGTGGAAAACCGAATGTGACATGCTCTCAAGAGTTTCAGTCAGTGAATATTTAACTTAATATCCTATTGCTTTCTCCTGTCTGTGTTGAGTAAATGTTTGGCTTTGTAGTTTTAATATGCCCGGTGTAAACCACTAACATAAGTTCAGGGCCGTGTAGATTTCTAGTAGGCCTAGAGCTTAGATTGGGCCCAAAAAAATCAAGCCCGACCCTACCCGAGCCCGTGCACGTTGTGTCCGAGCCCGGCCCGACCCGACACATTAACTGTAATTATAAGCGCAAGCCCGATTTAAACCCCACCATTTTTTTAACACGTGGGTCGTTAAAACTGACATTCTCAACTACTTTCTGTGTTACTTTCTCCCGCCCGCAACATTCATGTTTTGTCCCGCTCCCGCCCGCAGCTGATTTTTTTTTCACACATCTGTTATTATCAATGAAGCGGACTGCACAAATCTTTCATAATATCTACACTTTGTTTGTTATAATCAGAGGATTTGCCAGCATGCAGAATTCAGCACTGAACAAAAAGTCCGTTTTGAGCGGTGAGGGGAGTCTATCTTAAATGCTTCGGATTGGCCATTGCGTTCAAGAAATCAACACATGTCTGTGATTGGCTACATCGCTCAACGCTGCAAACATGTTATAAATAGAAACTCTGGTCTGTAAATCGTTTCTATTTTGTTTTCGTTGTTCTTGTTGCTTTTATGCAACAGATGAATAACAATTTATTCGTTTTTATGTTTTATTCATAGATATTTCAATTTTGCGGGAGTCCCGCGAATCGTTTTATTCTCCCACAACACGCACACACTGAGTGAGTGTATTATCGCACTCGGGCATCAAATCTAGTCCCGCGCCGCACTCTATTGTGTTCGCATTGGGAGTGCACGTCTCTAGATCAAGGGCCCGGCCTGGCCCAAGGATAGTGCCGGGAAATACCGGCCCGCGGGTCGGGTCAAGTTCGGGCTCGGGCAGAGAATCTAAGCTCTAACTTCTAGAACTACCAATTAACTGCATTTAATAACACTGTCTGCATGAGAGATGGTCTCAGTTTCTTTCTATAATTTTTACTTAAACTTCAAACAAACAAACAAACAAACCAACATAATGAGATTATAATAGATGATTTTCTAAAGGCGCATGTCAAATTTGGATTAATAATTAAAAAAAGAGTATTAAAATAAGTACAATAATATTGGAGTGGATAACAGTTCAGTTTATTCCCATCATTAGTAACAATTTCCCCTGGGGAATAAATACATATTATTATTAAGACTAATATTACAATACTGAATTGTTATAGAAATATAATTGTAAATGTAATTAAACATTAAAAAAATAACTTAAGTCATTACTGTTTGTCTTGGTATGGATCATTTATTTACATTTATCTTCATCACTTTTAGCTTAAGACAGGTGGTGCCGCAGTTCAACAACCAACTATTGGAGAATCCTTTGCAAAGTGTGTAACCTATGCTCCCAATTCAAAACAAACCCAGGATTTAAATAAAGCAGTGGCGTATTTCATCTCCAAAGATATGATGCCATTTCAGATTGTGGAAAAAACAGGATTTCTTCATCTGATGAAAAAGGCAGTGCCACAATACAAAGTTCCATCAAGAAGCTACTTCTCCACAAACAAAATCCCAGCAATGTACAAGGAGGTACGAGCAAGTGTGGAGGAACAGCTGACAGAGGGTGTGTGGTTTGGTGCAACCACAGACCTGTGGACCAGCTCTGTTGGTGGGGGAGAACCCTTTATGAGTTTTACAATCCACTACCTCTCTACTGATTGGCAGCTTAAGTCTCACTGTCTTGAGACTCTTTATTTTCCGGATGACCACACAGCAGAGCATATCACTGAAATGATGGAAAACATGCTCCTAGACTGGAAGATAAAGAAAGAGAGTCTGTCAGGAATAACAACAGATAATGCAAGTAACATGAGGAAAGCCTTTCAATCATTTCCCTGTGTTTGGTTTCCTTGTTTTGGTCATAATTTAAATTTGGCCATTTCCAAAGTCCTCAAGATACCAAGAGTGGAATCCGCTACCAGAGCATGCCGACATTTGGTGCAAGGGTTTTCTCGAAGCTGGAAACGGAAACGCGAGCTTCAAAAGAAGCAGGTAGAATTGAACATCCCTGAGCATTCACTGATACACGATGTGGTCACCAGGTGGGGATCCACATTTGAAATGATTGCCAGGTTCTTGGAGCAGCAGCAGGCCATCTGTGGGGTGCTAGCAGGAGACAGAAACACCTGGCATCTTATGCCTAAAGACAATGACATCACTGTCCTTGAGAAAGTAAGCCAGCTCCTTTGTCCTCTCCATGATTTCACTGATGTCCTGGCCTCAGAGAAACAAGTCACACTTTCCTCCCTAAAGCCAGTCTTGGAGCACATCAACAATGAGATACTTCAGGATCAAGAGAAAGACTGCACTCTCACTAAACAAATGAAACATGTTATAAGAGAAGACCTGTTAATGCAACTGAGATATACAGAAGAAATGAAGAATGTTCTGAACATATCCAGTTTTGTGGATCCCAGGTTCAAGGGAAGCTTTGCTGAGAATCTAGATGACACAGTCAAGGCATGCAGTGATGAAGCACTGGCTCTTGCATCACATACTCACACAGAAGATCCTCCAGCAGCATCCACACAGAGCACCTCCTCTACTAACACCCCCACCACCAAAAGGAAAGAGAAGAGCCTGTCTGGGTTGTTACAGCAAATCAGCAGTGCAAAGATGAACAGGTCACTAATTTCAGGAAATGCAATGCCATCAATCCAAGAAAAACTTAACTCTGAGGTGAAACTGTACTTGTCCCTTCCAGCAATCAGTGCTGAATCTGATGCTGACCCACTGGCTTGGTGGAAGGCACATGTGGAAGAAATGCCAATGCTTTCAAAAGTGGCTAGAAAGTACCTCTGTATCCCTGCAACAAGTGTGCCCTCGGAAAGGGTGTTCAGCACAAGTGGCCATATTCTGTCTCCTCAGCGGTCAAGACTGAGCACTGAGAATGTGAACATGCTCACATTTCTTCACTTTAATATGAACTGAAAGGACTGGAAATAGGTGTGGAATTTGTAAAAAGGCCCAGATGTAGGTTTTTTGACTGCTTGTTTTGTTCCAAAAGGGTATGCATAGCTAGCTCGTATTTAAGTCTGAAGATGTAGACCTTGTTTTTTCTATTTATTTTCACTGTATGATTTATTTTTCAAAAGGCAGCTCTATTGTTTAAGTCAACAGCCAGGTAGATATATTTGTTCACCGTGTTTCTAAGTTCTCTACTCATTACTCTACTAGTACTCATACTCAGGTCCAACAGAATTGTAGGAAAAAAATACACAACCTAAAAATACAAAACATTTTTGTAATATAGTTGATCAAATGAGCCTTGCAGACAGAGGCCCAGAAGCCTTGGACTACATTTGTTTTCTTTTAAAAGAAATACATAGTTAATATTTAGCTTACATTTAATTCAATAGAGCCAAAGACTTTGTTTATTCTTATTTTCATTGGGATTTATTATCCCTTTATAGTATTATTTATGTTTTAAGTCAAATACCAACAAGATATTGTTTTTATGTTTTTATCTACCTCAGGTTGAAAATAAATTTAATTTAAAATACTGGATGTTTACAAAGCACTTCTCTTTAATTCCAAAGGAAGAGATTGATTATTGTTTGTCATTTTATAATGTTGTACTGTGTTGTGGGAGCAATAAATAACACATTAAAATCTAGTGTTGAGTGTTCATGTGATATTATACATTAGTAGTTTTGTGAAATTAATTGATGCATAATAATCGTGATAATCGTTAAATCGTGATTATTTCTCAGACAATAATCGTACTTACAAAATCTGTAATCGTTGCATCCCTAGTTGGCGGTCTTGGATGCGGAGGCATCTGGGATTCATCCTACACTACCAGGATTGAGGAGATTCACTACACCACCACGAGGACTTAAAAGCACATTGGGAATTGGGCATGCTAAATTGGGAGATTGTTTTTAATTTTTTATAATTGAATATGAGATGCCCTGGCAAATCTGCCCATTTCATTTTGGACCATAGCTCATTTTCTAAAGGGGAACCAACACAAGGCTGAGCAGGTTAACATTAGCAAGTGAGAGCAGCTGTGCAACTTGACCCCTCTTAAAGGCCACTAAGTGAATGAGAGGAGGCAAGGGGAGGGGTATTTATAGACAACCCAAACCCTCAACCTTCCTCTAGAAAAAGAGCTCTTGCAGGCTCTCATGACGACATGAGGAGGACATCTCATGCAGTATTCATAGAAACAGGGAAGGTGCAGTGAGCTTGCGGCACAACCTTTGCCTTGCCCTTTACATTTCTAGGATTCTTTCCTAAAAATGTATGATCAGAGAAAGAATAAGGCTGAACTGAATGTAGGCATCCATAATCACTGAAAAATACATGCACATTTTAGGGGCGTTTATATTTTGACATGTAAAAACAGCATACATAGCACAGCAAACAAGACAGTAAGACTCTACCTTTACCTTCACCTTATGTAAAAAAAAACTATTTAAAAGTCAAATAAACTCAAATATCTGACAAGCAAATGAATGAGCATTGTGTATCATTTTCTGAACAGATAAAAGGCCCCCCATGACGTGTGACAGCAAATAGCATAGGAACTTAAAAACACAAAACAAGAAAATGTGCAGCGTTTGGCCAAAATAATAAATGATAAACTTCAAAACAAAAATATTAATAATAATTTAATATTACATTATAATAATAAGCTTGACTAGGTCCCAAAATAATCCAGTATTATAATAACATTCAGCTGAATTTAAAAAAAATACGAGTAAATTTTTTGCACACCCTGTTCATTCACAATTTTCTTTTTTTGATTTTAAAGAAAAAATACAGTCCCTAAATAATGATTTTTTTATTACAATGTATTGTTGTATATTGGTGCATATGAATGAAAATGACTACCGGTTAATATCATTCATCCTTGTGTTCATTTATGCATTAAACGTTTGTAACCTTTTTGGATATAATGGCTATTTGTTTAAAATAATGGTTTCTCTGATTAAAAAAAAGATCTTCCAAGCCATTTCCAAGCAAATACACAATTATAGAGATATACTGTATATAGTCAATTATAATAATAAAAAATACAAATGATAAAAAAGGTATTATTTGTTGCCATATTGCCCAGTCCAAATGTTTTAATAGTGTAATGGATTTCAACTTCATAAAAAAAAAAAAAGCATTAGAATTGGTACATTTGTTTCATTTCTGTGAATCAGTTCAAACTGGTGTTTAAATTAATCGATTAAAAAATTGCTTCACCATTAAAAAACATTTTAATCCCATGTGGAATTTTCATACATCTTTACTAATACATCTTTATTTACTAAAAACATTACTTTTTATTATTACTTTATATTGTTACATTTTTGCCTTTACATGAACAAGATTAAATATCAATTGTGTGTTAATTCAGTGAACAGCAGTGAGGAAAACAAGCCATGATTATTTCAAAGTAATTTAAAAAAAAAAAAAAAATGTTTTACAGTATTTTAGTTTACATTAAAAATTCTGAATTAAATTTGCAACAATTATTTAGTTGAAATTCTGGTTCCTTCCATTGGGGGGGGGGGGAACAGTCTTTCAAGGCATTTCAAAGCATATTCAAAGAGATATTTATGAAATATTTATTAATATGAATATGTGTCAAGCCATAGACACATACATTTTAAGATGATTATGCATAAATAAGAGCATATAAAGACACTACTTCTACAATTTGGATAACCTGATTCAGAAAGATGCAAGATTAAAAGAGCCTGGATTAAGAGTACACCACTGGGAAGAAAAGGCCAGTGAGAGAATAGTCTCAGCTAGGGTGGGTGGTCAGATCTTTCACAGAGGCAGCTGTCTGTGCTTGTCTCAACAATACAGACATATTGGAACGAGACTGACACACCGAGGCCTACTCTACTCAAGAGCACACCATGTGTCTGACCCCTTCAAAGAAACATGACTCATGATTTCAATTGAGAGAAAAAAAAAAGACTTTAGATCTCTGGATTATTCAACTTTTGGAAACAAATCTGTAGCTAAAGTATCTGCAGTATGAGGCCTAAGTAGTGTGTATTCCCTGGTATGAGGTGATAATAAAGTTCTTGAGAAAACAGTCCATGCGCACTAAGCAGAAGTGTGCTTTCACAATCAACCCACACATGCTGGAATCAATGTGGGAGGTCACTCCATTGAGACGCCTCACAGGCAGCCTGGGGGAACATAGTGAGATCACTGGCCAAAGCTAGAGCCTTACAAAAGGAGCAAGCAGCAGAGCACGGAAAAAGACTAACACATGGCACGTGACATTACCCTGTACAGTTGTCAGATAATGGAGTTTGCGGTGGAGAAGGATATAGGTTAGAGATAGAGGAATGGAAAAAATACGCTACAAGCTAATTGACAAATAAATATTTCCCTGAGAGAAGACTGACCTACCATCTTCAATTGAAAAGGATGATAAAAACACTCATGAAAACCGTGAGGCTACACATTTTTTCATTTCCCTGAAATGAGTTGTATTGGGGGAAGTAGACATCAATTAGCACACTTAAAAGGCCACTGTATAACTAAGTTGACTGGTACAGGTACACCTCTATATTATTATAGTTCAGTTAGCTCATGGCTTTTAAATTAATTATTCAAAACACATGCAGTCAACTTTAGCTTGACAAAACAAGCACAATTCCTGTTTCACCTTAACTCAAATCTAAGTAACAGTCATCTACAGACATTGTTGTTACACTGAAGTTTTATATAATTTATAGAAAGACAATAGAGTGCAACGGTCCGGTTGTGGAAGTAAAAATCCTCTTAATTTTTTTCAATAGGGAAATTGATTGTTAATGATAATGTAAGTGTGCCAGCAAGTCTGGACTACCCCTCGAGAAAACAAAAGGCTCTCATGAGAATTAACATTTGAACTCTCTCTTGCATAAGTAACAGCAACCGTCCAAGACGCAGCAAATAGTGCAGCTCACACCTCCCTTCTACAGTCTCATCATCTCCCCCCTTCTCCTCCTCACTTAAAGCTCACTAAAAACTTATGCAATGTTAAGTGTGTACAAAAAGTAACTATACATGTTTGGTATAATTTAAAAGTGTTTCAGTGCGCCTGATAAACTGGTCTCATCCTCCCAGCCATAATGAAAAGCAAAAAGAAGTTATAAAATATGAGAAATGTGGTGTGCCTCTAAAAGGTGTGCCCTCCCCCAGATCCTCCATACAAACTACCTCCTGTATGTAAATCTACAGGAATCAAGAACCCATTCAATTACAAATTCTGATCCCACAGTTGTGAACCCCTCAATAGGGGACCAAAATCTAATTATAATGACAGACACCACCATTTGGTAAGCAAATTGAATTATCTGGGTTTATAAAGAAAATGGGCAAAAGGTTCAGGGAGTCTGTAGGTAGACTTCCCACACGATCGCTGCGTGTAGTTTTCGTTGCCAGATAAATATTTCTATAAATTCCTCGATTTCTGAATTGTTATTATATTTGATTGATCGATGATTTTACTCTATGAATTGGATTTTGAATTATTGTTCTATTACCTGGTAAATAAATTGTAAACATTTGATTTTATTCTGACTGACTCCGAAATTGTTTCCCAAGCAGATTAAATGATTCGTATGTTCCTGCATGTCTGCGTCAGATTAGTGATGACTAATATTTGGCATCAATTCAAATGTACTTGGTTTGCAAAGACAAAAAGGGAATTTCCGTTTAGAACAGCAAATGCTGCTTGACCAATCTAAATTCGGGTGTGTCTTACCTCTGTTTTAATTTGATGTTTCTCCAGATAAGTGTATGCCGGAAACCACGGCATGGTCAATCCAAAGCTATTATAAGAGAAGTCATGTTGGTCTACTTACATTTGTAATAGTGGCCGTGAACTCTACTGAAGAAAACGTTAAGTTAAATTCAAGTGTATGCAATTCCATGTGGGCTATACTGATGTATCTTTGATTGTGTAAACGTGACTGATCTTAGATATATAGCAATTACCTCTGTTTGATGATCCAAATCTGATGCGCTTGTGATCGTGAGACCCGCATAAAAGAGAAAAATATGAGAGGACCTCAAAGCGACATAGTTTCTTAATCTGAACGGGTAAAATATAAATAAATAGTTAAAAAGAATAATCAAAATTCGCTCACTTTTAATGATGCTCAGATATCATTAAAACCTTTTTTATTTATGGAGTCAGATGAAATAACAAGGTAATACGTAAGAGAAAATGTATTTCATTTAATCTTGTTGTGTTGCGTAAAAGGAAAGCCAGTAACGCGCCGAGACCTTCACCCGTATTATTGGAGACCACCACTGGACCGATAAACGGGCTTACAATAACATATAAACCTTTTAAGGCAGGCCTGCAGTGAGCTCCGAGACTGTTGATCAATCCTATGCTTCTGCTGAACCCATAAGTCAAATTTATTCAACTTCATTTTTTAGAAATCATGTGTAATATTTCTTAATATTCCTGCTGAATAACTACAACTATGATCCTGATGAAGAAAATCCACCAATCAGAGAATCAAGGCAACCAACCCCATCAGCAACCACTCCAGTGGCGGTTCTGGCTTACTTGGTGCCCTAGGCGAAATCCGACGTGGCACCCCCCTTAACATCGCCAACCCCCAAATACAACAAAATGTTGCATTACTTTTTTAATTAACTTTTTATTCCGGAACTATGCTTTACCACACAAAATATAAAAGGGATAGTTCACCCAAAATTTTTTATTCTCTCATCATAAACTCACCCTCATGACACCCCAGATGTGTATGAATTTGTTATTTTTGCTGATTACAAAAAAAGATTTTAGAAGAATATCTCAGCTTTGTAGGTCCATTCAATGCAAGTGAATGTTGACCAGAATTGTGAAGCTCCAAAAATCACATAAAGGCAGCAGAAAAGTAATCCATATGACCAGGTCTTCAGAAGCAACATGATAGATGCGGGTGAGAAACAGATCAATATTTAAGTCCTTTTTTTACTCTAAATCTGAAAGTTGTAAGCAAGTAAGATATATAACAGTCAAGACTGAATTGAGTGAAAAAAAGACTCTCTGCATTATTAGTCATACGGCTCTAGGTTGTATCATAGGGAGTGAACTACGACAGATTTGCCCGAAGTGTGTAAGATCTCTACCATTACTATACCAATCCCCTTTGGATGTTTCCTCTTAATTACTCAATGGTTCATGTTTTGCTAACTTGACAGAATTATTCAATTATCCAGAAGTGCATGATAAACAGTTATAGCAATCCGTGGAAACAAAGCTTTTTTCAAGGAAACGGTTAGTCTTGCTGCAGACTTTGCAACTAGGAAACCCAGTGGAAATGTCACAAGATACAGATTAAAATGAAGAGCTGAATGAAGGCTGACAATCACTGGATGTAAAAAGTGGACTTAAACATAACATGTCTAGATAATGTGGCTGATATACATTTAAACCAGACTATGCCTTGATAGCACATGTACATCTCCTAAATGTCAATTTGATGTGTGTTTACTTCTAGAAGAGGTAGTTTGCTAATCTGAAATAAGTCTATTAGACGTTTCCTCCCGGATGTCCATAAGAAATTCAGCAGATGTCTTTGAGACGTTTATGATTTAGAATGTTTGTTCATCTGATCATTTTAAGGTGTTTAGCAGAAGTTCATAACATGCATGTCCATAATATAAAAACACAACTTCTAACATATCTTAAAACATCCCCACCATGCCTAGTTAATCATAAACTTCTGTTTTTAGGCTAATGTACAATTTTAGGACTAAAGAGTACTATAACAAACAAACACGCAGTTCGAAGCTATCAGATTACTACACAGGTTTATCTCTGTAATGGGATATGTGCATTAAGACCTGAATATTAATGATGTGACTTGGTTTTAGTAGAGAATTAAGCCATAAGTAATCCTATTACTTAGTATAGCCTAATGTACATTACATGACTCAAGCTAGTCTTCTTTGATGTTTTGAGCAGGATGACTGGTCTCTGCACAATCAATGGTTGCTTGACAAGTCGCAGATCCTATGTCTGCGGCTTCAAATCTGGACGACGAGTTGTCAGGTGTGTGCAGAGACTGACAATGAGCAACAGCCAATGAAATATAAAGAAAGCACACGAGAAAAGCAAGGTAAGAAGCAGGAGACAAAAAAATTATTTGAAAATGAAATAAAACATCAACATCTCCCTACCCCGCAGTCTTTATTACCTTCATTTGTTTTTCTTTTTTCCTTTTTGTGCAAATCAGTGCAAAAAAAACAGGCGTGAGCTGTTCTTTCATGTTTGTTGACATTTTATCACAAATAAGTGTGCGTGAGTTTAAAAATACATTTCATGGCTCGTAGTACTACAGTAGCAGAGAGCCACCTAATATTGAGAGAGTTTAAACTTTGCTGATGACATGCAGATTTAATAGGAAATAACACCCCCCCAAAAAAACAAAATGACTACTAAATGGTGATTCTCTCTCAAAAAATATAAAAAAATTCACTTTTGGTGTTTGAACATAAATGTGTGTTGGCAGTGTGTGTACACAACCACCCTATAATGATATAAATCCACCCAGTCCTTTTCTTTTAATCCCCATTAATCAGAAGCACTGTCTCAGAACATGCCGTTTGCAGATTTTGTACAAAGTGACATCACTTTGTACAGGCCCTGCCCACGACTGTTGATGGACACTGCCAACGGACATGTTTGTTTGTGTGTTGTTATAGTGCATAGCGAACATTGTAACAGTATTTGTGCACGTGTTGCTCAGCCAGCATTGTAAATCTGCTGAAAAAAAACTCTACAACAAATAAATAGATTTATCCAATAACCATATGGAAAGTTCCTGCTTCATTCTCATAGTTGTTACTTCTGATGGAGTCACTCCCTCATCAGTGTCTGACTCCGGTTCAAACATATAGGGCTGAACACCACTATTTTAGCTGTCAGTCATATTGCTTATGATGTCTAGTTATCCGAAGCAGAGATGTCAAAGCCCTATTCTGTATACGAGGCGGGGAGCACCAGCTCATTTGCATTTAAAGAAAGACACAAAAACAGCTAGTTTTTATTCCCACCCAAAAATGTACATTTTCAACATGGTATAATAAATGCTTTCCACTTTCCACTGAATGTAAAATAGTGCTGAACTTTATGGGGCTTTTCCACTGCACGGTACAACTCGACTCTGCTCTCTTTTCCACTGTGGATAGTACCTGGTACCTTGTACTTTTTAGTACCACCTCGGTCCAGGTTCCAAGCAAGCTGAGCAGATACTAAATGTGACGTCAAAATCACAGATCGCAGATCACTGATTGGTCAGGGAGAATCGTCACTAACAGCGTCACTGGATTTCCGACACATGACATCGACCCACTAGTTTTAAAGTTGTAACAGCGATAGCAGTATCATTTGTTCGAGCGACTTTCTAATTGTGAAAAAAGAAATGCAACGCAACGCACCCGAAACACTACACAAGCATGTCTGACGCAGGGTGTGGTTAGATTGAGATGGTGCAAAATTCGGAAATTACCCCATAAATATCTAATCACATATAAAATCAAAGAAATTTCCTTCAAACTTATTTATAAGTACTACCTCACTAATTATTTTCTTGTAGAGAGATTTAATTGTGATGTCAATATATTTTGTTCATTTTGTGGTCTGCAGGCGGAAACATTTTTTCATTTATTTTGGAGTTGTCCCTACTCGACTTGTTTTTGGTCTGATTTCTGCAAGATTGTTAGAGATCATATAATTCCCAGCTTTCAACTTTGTTTTGAAAATGTTTCATTCATTTTTTTTTAACCATGACATGTCTCTTCATAAGGAAAATTATTTGATTAATGTTCTGCTTTTGTTGGCAAAGTTTAGTATTCATAAATGTAAGTATGGTGGTTATAAACCATTAGTTTTAATTTTTAATTCAGAGGTTCAGCAATACCTAAGATCAATTTCCAATTTGAGTAACAAGAAAGCTGTAAAGTGTAATGAAATATGTAAACAATTTGATATTTTTATTTAAACTGTTTATTCATTTTCCTTTTTGTTGTTATTTGTTTTAATATACCTCTTGGCTCTAGATGTAAAAGTTTTGCAAGCATTAATTTAAAAAAATGTCTGACGCAGGTGTAAATTTACGGGTCCTTCAAGCCCTCATAATAAATCACCAACTGATTGACAAATTCACTTGTAAAATGGATTGCTGTGAACTGTATGCCAATGATTGACTTATGATCAATAATATTGTAGTAAACAACACATTGTATTCTAAAGCCACATTCTGTATTGTCTTATCAATGATTAATTCTTCTGTTACAAGAATGTAATGCATTTTAATGATCTGAATATTTTATATATATATATATATATGTGTATGTGTGTGTGTATAATTTTTTAATATTTAAAGATAAATATGTATAATTATATATTGATATAAATATGTATAATCATTATTGTTATATGAGGGGCTTTCTCAGCAAATATTTGTATATGCGATTAATCACGATTAATTAAATGTCATTAATTCGAGTAAAATATATATATATATATGCAATATGACCATCCAGCTGGTTGTATTGCAAGAGCATAGCGATGACCACAGTGATTGTGGTAGTGATTTTTCATAGCTATATATATATATAAGAAAAGAAGGGTTAAATTCTGGCTTACAGGGGATACAGTGAACATCAGGTTGCTTTCATCCTTAAAATTTCTAAGACAGGGGTTCAAATGAACAAGGTCAAGCAGCAGACATTGTGGACAAAACAGACCGGCACAGGGCAAAAACGACTCTCCGCTGACCAGGATGACTGCCAACTCATTCGAATGTCACTCAACAACCATAGGATGACATCAATTGACCTACAAAAAGAATGGCAAATGGCAGATGGGGTGAAGTGCATGGTGAGGATGTTTCAAAACAGGCTCCGAGGGGCTGGATTGAAGTTATGCAAAGCTAGAAAAAAGCCCTTCATCAATGAGAACCAAAGAACAGCCAGGCTGAGGTTTGCAAAAGACCATAAGGATTGGACAATAGATTGGAGCAAGGCCATCTTCTCTGATAAGCCCAATTTTCAGCTTTGCCAAAACTTGGTTATCTATTGGTTGGACCATTGATACACAAACTAGGTCAGTGGCCAAAGTTGGCCTGTGATGACCTTTGATTTGGCCCGCCAGACATATATGACACGAGTTGAAAAAAATGCTATGGATGCAATTTTTCATTAATTTAGCAGATTGCAGAGTAATTTTTTTTTATATAATGAAATCATAAAGGAGGGGAACCAGGGCAACTTTAATATTTTAATACAATACAGTTTACAGAGCCTGAAATTCATCAAGGGATTGCGGGTATTGTGCACTAGTGTTGTCACGGTACCAAAATTTCAGTAGTCGGTACCAATACCAGTGAAATTTCATGGTACTCGATACCATTTTCGGTACCAAGGCAAAACACAAAAACAGGTTACTGAAAACCATTCTTTTATTAACAAAGTTAACAAAACATTAGCAGCAGAACTAAGAACAAAAATATGCCATTGAGCAACACTTCAAGTTAAATATAGAATTTTTTAATTAGAACAAAACTGTACAATGTATGCTTAAAGTATTTTTGAACACTTATATAAGATTTACTTCAACTTTTGCAACTTTAGTTTTTACCAAGTACTAAAATAAATATGAAATAAACAAGCATACAATAGAATGAATAAAAAACCATTTCCAATCTAATGTGCAAAATGCTCTCATATTAATAAAGCTGCATATTGCCAATTTTCTTCATGATAAGAAATGCACAGTGACACACATTATGATTAAATAAGTCGTGAGCAATCGCGTTCTAATCTAGCTGCATTAAGCGTCCGCGCTCGAGGGATGAGCGTCCCCGAGGCAGAGTCTCTCTCAGTCGGGTGCAGTTTCAATCTCTCCTTCTTAGATCGGGACATACGCGCAACTCATAGAAGAGGCACCGACCACATAGAAATGCCAGTTACTGAGTTTATACATGATCTCAACATGATCTGCTTCTGTATTATTTGAACTTTAATAAAGATATAATGCATTAAATAACCGCATTTAAGATCTAACGCATGTTTCCTTTAAAGAGCTTCGGCTCCGCTTGTTCCACAACGAGAGTGCTTCTGAATTTATTTTTATTTTTTCACAGAAGATGAAGCTGTGAAAGTTTAGAGTGCATCTGGACTGGATCTGTGTAATTCTTCTTCTCCTCCGTCAGGCGTGGACGGCAGTGCTGCTCTCGCGCTTCATCATTACAGTTTAATGTGATTTCATGTTACGTTAAATGAGATCAAACGACCATTCGACAATGAACATTTTTCTCAACAATTTTTTATTTTCGACATTGTCGATAATGTCGACTAATCGTTTCAGCCCTAATGCAAATGATGATATGCTTTTAAACTCGCCTGCTTTAGTTACTTGAATAAATCCGGGTGTCTGTCTCTCAGGTGCTTTATTAAGTTTGATGTGTTTCCTCCTTTTGTCAGAAAATTGTGAAAGCAGCGTTTACAAACAGGTTTTTGCTGATCTATGATGTTTCCCTTTTCATCAGCCTCAAATCCAAATTTCCCATCTCTGATTGGGAACCGGTTAGACCCGGCTCTCGGTACTCCGGTACCTTCAGAAATTCTGGTATCGTAAAAACATTTTTGCTCGAGAACCGACTTGCTACCGCAGTACCGGTATTTTTGACAACACTATTGTGCACAATTTTAATAATTGCCGCAATTTCCACGTTTATAATGCAGGAAATTCCTACATACTTTACAGTGCAGCTGCAAATTAGTAAACCAATAGATAAAGTTGAAAAAAATCTAATAAATAAACTTGTTTTTGTATCAAACAGTAATTCCAGAAGCTGCGTGAGTAAATCCACTCTGTCTTTCACTTTCTCATGCAGCTGTCAGCAGTGTAAGCGCGTGCAGGGAGGAAGTGCTCTGTCGTGGTGTTACTCAACTTAAGATGTTACAGATGTATAAACCTTTCTAAACCTGTTAATTCGACATGCAAATGGTGTTATACTGCGTCCCCTTAAGCGACGCAATAAAACTATCGTTTCTGTTTATAATCAACAAAGCTGTTAACATTGCAAGTGCGTGTGCCTTTCTTATCTTGGTGCTCATTCATTAGTGAATGAGGGAGCGCCTCATGAGTGGGGGATGAATCATGCCCTGATTTTTTAGAATGCAGTGTTCTCTTTCGGCCGACGGCCATTAATCAAGTTTGAACACCTCTGGGTTAGACGGAATCCAAGAGAGGCCTTCAAGCCACAGTGTCTCGCACCCACTATGAAAGCTGATGGCGGATCGGTGATGATCTGGGGGTGCTTCAGCAAGGCTGAAATCGGGAAGATTCGCCTTTGTGAAGGATGCATGAATCAAGCCATGTGGCAAGGTTATCCTGAAATAAAACTCGCTTTCTTCTACTCTGACAATGTTCCCCAACTCAGAGGATTGATTTTTCCAGCAGGACAATGCTCTATGTCACACAGCCAGGTCAATCAAGGTGTGGATGGAGGACAACCAAATCAAGACCCTGTCATGGTCAGCCCAATCTCCAGAACTGAATCCCAATGAAAACCTCTGGAATGTGATTAAGAAGGAGATGGATGGCCACAAGCCATCAAACAAACCCGAGCTGCTTGAGTTTTTGCGCCAGGAGTGGCATTGTCACCCAACAGCAGTGTGAAAGACTGGTAGAGAGCATGCCAAGACGCATGAAAGCTGTTTTTGAAAATCAGGGTTATTTCACCAAATATTGAGTTCTGAAATCATCCCAAATTAAAACATTAGTATTGTGTTGTTTAAAAATAAATATGAACTTGTTTTCTTTGCATTATTCGAGGTCTGAAAACACATTTGCAAATAAATGCACTAAATTAGGGATGTCCCGATCAGCTTTTTTGGCCCCCAATCCAGATATTTAAATATTAAATATCTGCCGATACTGAATTCTGATCCGATACTTGCATTTGCCTATATAATAGAGCTGCAGACTGTTTGTTTTTTACAAAAATAACTAAGTAAACAACGTAACTAAAAGATGTCTTCAGCTTAATGCATTTAACTTCTACTTAGAATGGTGTAATAACTTATTTTAAATGTAATATTCAGGTACAAAAATATCAAACAAATCCACTGATTTCTGTATGGATGAATAGAAATCTTACACTTACAAATGGTGTAAACAGCTTAACTTGAATAGTCACAACACAAAATTAATTCAATGAAAACTAAATCAAAATCACATACTGACAACAAGTAAAAACCATGAAAGCGTCACACACCGCAGAGATGCATTCAAAAATATATTCATAAAAAGCTCCAGTGAGAAATCATTAATATCTATGGCCTGTTTACTGTCTTTGAGTTTTGCTGTAACACAAATCACTAATTATTAAGCAAATGCATGAAGACGCAGTGTTGTTAAACAGTTATATTTATTATTAGTGGTGTTGCGACCAACATTAATCTGATTTAATTTGGGATGATGAGATATTGAGAGCACCTGAAGAGTGCACGTCTTTGATTGACATGAGCGCTCCTGTTAAAGAGAGTAAAGCTAAAAGAGCTCATGATTGCTCAAACAGTCTCTATCACTCAACACAACATCTGGCTTTCACAACTCATGTCATGCATTTGTATGTTTATTTGTTGTTTAATTCATTTTTAAAACTGTTAGCAACCTCTATATCTTCTTCACTGTGCAACGAGTCTGAATAACTACCGGAACGACTCTAGAAAATGGGCAAATTAATATTCATACACATGTAATTCTTACACATTTTTAAAAACAACCCAGCTTATTCAAATCAATTACATCATGTCTGAAAGTTTAAATTCGTGAATGCTTAGAATTGCCAACAACTCTCCCTCCAGAGGCCATTCTGCCATGCTTCAAGGACTGAGAAAGCACTCATTCATTAGAGGAGCAGTGTATGTGTGACTACCTGCATGCTGCAAAAAAAGATCGGCCTTAAATCTAGGCACGAATGAGGATGAATATCAGCCGATTTTGTTTGATCGGGACATCTCTACTCTAAATCAGTGGTTCTCAACTGGTTTTGCTTCGGAACCCAGGTTTTACATTAGAAGTCAAGTAGCGACCCACTATAGTAATAGTAATCGCATTTCTTTTTATCTTGCAGTTTTATTCATGGTTATCAAGTATAAGTGCATGCATCAAGTGACATTATTTTTTGTTGTTAATGTCAACAACGACTGTTGCGCATGAGTCAGTGCAGAGGAGATCATTAGCGCAAGATGTAACGTTACACACGCGTGAAATATTGCAGTGCAAATGAGAAGCCTTTAGCTGAATGCGAGCTTATCGTTAAATCTCATCATTATATAGTCTATTTTCATTAAATAATCTCCATTACTTGGGCGGCTGCCGAAAAATCATTGTTTTTTCCCTGCTGTCCGTGACCATTTCCGAATAGACCTGTGACACACCAGTTGAGAAACACTGCTCTAAATGACAAAGTATTGTAGCTGTGTGTGTGTCTATATATATATATATATATATATATATATATATATATATATATATATATATATATACACACACACACACACACATTTATTTATATAAATAAATATATATATATATATATATATATATATATATATATATATATATATATATATATATATATATATATATATATATATATATATATATATATATATATATTTATTAGGGTTGGGCGATATGGCCAAAATTGTTATCATGACAATCTTTTTCATATTGTTCGATATTTATCTACACGTTGCAATTTCTTTTTTTTTTTTATTTCAAAGTTGACAGAAGAAAAAATACATTCTAAACAGTCAAAATAGTCTCTACAAAACTGCACAGGGGGTCCAGAGACGGCCAAAGCAGTGGGGTCTGCGGGATCTTTTACCAATTTTACCGACTTTTACCGTTTATCAATTGAAAATGAATAAGCATAGTGAACTTAAATGGTTGTATTTAGTTTGGTTGATAAGCTTTTTTCTCTGTAAAATCGCTGGAAGCGTAAAGAGTAAAATTAAAGCTCTGACTTTCAAGACGACACAAAATCTTACACTGCTTGGCTATTCTGAATAAACTACGCCGCATTTTTAAAAATAGACTTGGGAGACAGGTTCGTTTTGTTTATGAGACTCTAATATATAAGATAATATACAGATTTATAACATGAATGCTGCTCAAATTGCATAGATTGTTGAAGAACGATGACGAAGGGTAATTCTTTCAGGCGAGATCACATGTAAACAATGGAGATTATATCAATATTTCTCAGATTTATCACTTTTATGGACAAAAAGTTTGTGGATGTTTTTCAATGAACGCTTGACATGGACAATTGACCCAAGTGTGACGAACTGGATTCATCTGGCGATTGCAATTTCATAAAGGTATGAAGTCCCGTTTTGATATTGCATGTTTTCATTTGTGCTCCTGGCACAAATAACTAAATTGATGTTTCTGGGGCATTTATATCGTGAAACAGAGATCGAATATCAATGTTGAACCCATAAGACCTAGTGTTGTCACAGTACCAAAATTTCAGTAGTCGGTACCGATACCAGTTAAATTTCACGGTTCTCGATACCAATTTTGATACCACAGCAAAAATATGCTAATATGATAATGTGCTATTGAACACACCAGTTTAGTTATTTTTAATTATAGTTTAATAATTATTATTATTTTCCAGAACATTTTTTAAAAGTTTAATTTAATTTCATCATCAAAATGATTTCTAATCAAAAAACTTTTAACAAGTGAACATAAAACGTTTCAACATGTCATTGCTTTTTTTTTGGCAAACTTATATTCAACAGATGTCTTGCTTGTGATACTTTAATTATTATTATTATTATTATTATTATTATATAGAATATAAAATTTTACTATAGAGTTGTAATGTATTTTTATTCAATTTCAGGCATCTAGATTTTATTTTGAATCGTGCTTTTATTATGACATGTTTTTTGCCGGATGCTTCAATTTCTGGATAAACAGTTTGCGACACTGAGCAGTGTGATCATTGAAGACTTAAGTCATGTCTAAAATCTCATCTTTTTATACTGGCCTTTAAGTCTGACGAATGAAATGTATGACACAGTTTTTATCGGTTTAATAAATCATTCTAGGGCATGCCACGATTTTAATTTGATTAATTATCCGTTTCAGTGTACAAGGAGTAACAGAGCACGCATTCAAAATAGGCCTGTGAGCATTTTACAGCTGTCGTGTTTCAATCATACTGTGCGCTGGTGCCGGATAGAATCTGCACATGGTACTACCGGTACTGCAGAAACACTGGTACCGTTACATCTTTTTTATTTTTGTATCGACTTGGTACCGAAGTACCGGTACTTTTGACAAAACTACATAGACCTTTGAAAAGATTTATAATTTGTTAACATTAATTACATTTATAGACTGTAAATTATATATTAAATGTAAGCAGAGTGACACCACTACCGTGTGCGGGCGATTGCGTATAAACAGGTGAACATTGTCTTTGTGTTTGTTTTTGAGTTGCCACAGTATGCAATAGACTGGAATGTCTTAACGTCAATATGGTAACAAAAAGCTTTTTCTAGACACTCATCAATCATTGTTTTGAGGAATAAAGGCTATACAATGTTTGAAATTGCCAAAAAACTTAAGGTGTTCACTACAGTCTCCAAAGAAAAACGTCAATTGGCTCTAAAAAGGACAAAAAGATATGTGGAAGGCCAGATATACAACTAAACAAGAGGATAAGTACATCAGTCTTAGAATAGCATTCTGAGAGGCATCTCTTCTCACCACAACTGTACAGAGCGGTTATCTGAGTTAACGTAGACTTTGCCAGTTCGAACCATTCTGGCCATTCTCCGTTGACCTCTCTCATCAACAAGGCATTGTCACTCACAGAACTGCCACTCACTGGATGTATTTTGTTTCTGGCACCATTTTGAATCAATTCTAGAGACCAGCAGTTACAGAAATACTCAAACCAGCCCGTCTGGCACCATCAATCATTCATGCAATTATCTAATCAGCCAATCGTGGGGCAGCACTGCAGTGCATAAAATAATGCAGATACAGGTCATGGGCTTCAGTTAATGTTCAAATCACCCATCAGAATCATCAGAAATTTGATCTCAGTGATTTGGACCATGGCATGATTGTTGGTGCCAGATGGGCTGGTTTGAGTTAAACCAGAGACTTAACTTTGATGAAACACACTTCCAATGTTTACCCCAGCTGTGTAGTAAATGTATTCAAAACAAACCATAGAATATGAGAAACAATGGAGGACTCTAAGAGGCTGTGGATGAATACAGTAGGTGTTTTTTACCACATGATTTTGCTTTATTCATGGGTGATGATAAATAGAAACCTGGGTGCCTTATCGACTCAATTTGGTACCCAATCACTGTTTCTCAACTCTCACATGTGTACGTCTGCATGTGCTGTAAAGATTAGAGATGTCCCAATCAATCGGCTGCCGATCAAAATCGGCCGATATTCATCTTAAACCCGCGATGGGCCGTTTGTGCCTAGATTTAAGGCCGATCTTTTTTTGCAGCATGCAGGTAGTCACACATACACTGATCCTCTAATGAATGAGTGCTTTCTCAGTCCTTGAAGCATGGCAGAATGGCCTCTGGAGGGAGAGTTGTTGGCAATTCTAAGCATTCACGAATTTAAACTTTCAGACATGATGTAATTGATTTGAATAAGCTGGGTTGTTTTTAAAAATGTGTAAGAATTACATGTGTATGAATATTAATTTGCCCATTTTCTAGAGTCGTTCCGGTAGTTATTCAGACTCGTTGCACAGTGAAGAAGATATAGAGGTTGCTAACAGTTTTAAAAATGAATTAAACAACAAATAAACATACAAATGCATGACATGAGTTGTGAAAGCCAGATGTTGTGTTGAGTGATAGAGACTGTTTGAGCAATCATGAGCTCTTTTAGCTTTACTCTCTTTAACAGGAGCGCTCATGTCAATCAAAGACGTGCACTCTTCAGGTGCTCTCAATATCTCATCATCCCAAATTAAATCAGATTAATGTTGGTCGCAACACCACTAATAATAAATATAACTGTTTAACAACACTGCGTCTTCATGCATTTGCTTAATAATTAGTGATTTGTGTTACAGCTAAACTCAAAAGACAGTAAACAGGCCATAGATATTAATTATTTCTCACTAGGAACAGTTTTAGAGCTTGTTATGAATATATTTTTCTTATTTTTGAATGCATCTCTGCGGTGTGATGCTTTCATGGTTTTTACTGGTTGTCAGTATGTCACAATGGCATTTTGATATTGAAAACGGTTTCATTATTGTTGAACTTGGGCCTGTTCAAGTGTAACTGTTTACGCCACTTTTACAAAATATCAGAATCTTTGATTTGCAAACTATTCTATCATTGTCACTTTTGTTACATTCATATTACGTTCATCTTTTTCACATTTTGATGTCTAGCCATATTTATTGCAAAGTGTGAGTGAGTTGGTGTGCTTGACACACTCCCATCCTCAGTTGGAGACAAATGGTTGTGTAGTCAACACACCCAGTCAGTGATCAGTCGTATTGTGTCTGCACGGGCCTTAAAATGAAACCTGAACCCGACCTGTACCCGAGACAGTGTGGCCCAACCCTACCTGGCCTGAACAATACCCTGAGATTTTAAGTCTGAACCCGACACGAAATTGCTTACTATCTAATTTCTTCTCCAAGCAATTACTGTTGCAATAGGCTGTAATTTATGTAAGCATATAGACAACATTCATAACAGTATTGAAACATACAGCAAATGTTTAAGACATTCGACCAGCATGTGTACAATGGGAAAACACATAACAAACGCGTGCAAAAATACATTTGATGTGAACGGCCCCTAACTCATCCGTTCATGCGTTACTGCTAGTAAGAGCGTGTGCGCAAAACAAGTTCGGTAAGTCTGTTTATTTTTTCATTAATTACAAACCCGAACTGAAGTCCTACTTGAAAAACTGACCTGTACCCAGCCCGAATCCAATCTGGTTCTCGGTCCCGTCAGATCTGGGTCAGGTTGCAGAACTCTAGTGTTCACACCAACACAGAAAACTAGACTGTGACGACACTGACTGTACGTTTTTTAGTGTGTGCTTGGCTTAAGTTCAGTCTGTCATAGGAGCAAACATAAATTATGTGAAGACAATCAAAAACTGCTGAACTAACTTGACTAGAACTACATTTCTTTTTCTTTGCCATTTCACACTAATCCTCCCATGTTTCTTAAAGAGTGGAAAGAGCTGGCAGGTAATGCAAAAGAATACTACTGTATTAAAACACAGCATTGCTTGTGTCATCAGAGTGTGAGGACAGCTTTTACACATATGGTCAGGAACAGCTGGCTCCTCACAGCCCTGAGTAAGACTCTGCTTTAAAGATTGTGAGAACAGAATCTCAGCTGTGCGAACTGAACACTGACACTAAAAATACTTTGACTGCTGTGTGAGAAAAACAGTGCAATGAAGGGACCTTATGGGTTCAATAATAGTAAGATGCAAATGGAAAGCAAAGTGCTAAATAAATGCACTTAAAGAATAATTTCAGTTAAAATGGAAAAAACTCCAAGCAAAATATTTTACTTTGAGGCTACAGAAGAAAAAAAAGTTACGTACAAAAAGGTGAAACATTCAAAACAATTTAAAGCATATCTAGGGCCCTATGATTTCCACAATATGGAAAACATGGACAGAACCACAGAATCCAGTAATAAATACGTAATTAACTATTAAATGCGGAAAGTCACAGAATTTGACATTTTTTTGGATAAAATATATTATTAATGCTTAATAAATAAGATTAAAACCATAAAATCTCTTAGTGTGATGATTAAACAAAAGAAGGCTGATTTTTAATTAAATAAATATAAATTCTGAATGGGCTGCATGCTTTAAAGGTAATGTGTGTGCCAGCCACTCATACAACTGTAACACCTCATCATAAGCAACACGTGAGCTCTGTGTTTGTAATAGTTTACAGACAGCAGAGTGTGAATTAAGCTTGAAGTGTGCAGCACATGCAGACTATATATTTATGCAATTAAATTGCAGCATTTTGCGGTTTAATTAGCACATTTAAGCCATACGGCAAACTGCTTATCCGGAAGTGTGAAGCTGTTGTCAAAAACATACAAACTCTAATTGCCTCATTCAGCTTTCCGCCAAAATAAAAGCTCAATTTAACTAGAAATTGTGACAAAAAAAAAGTCTACTTCTGTAGAGTAAAATGTAATATTAAATGTAGTAATAAATAACAATAATTTTAATAATTAAATAATAATTGCATTATATTTGAGCACTATCTCATTGTAGGCTGCTGTTGTACTTCATAAAATTTTCAAACAATCAATGCTTTCATTAATACTGTGATATTTGACAGTCCTGAATAGTGTTATTTGGCGTGATCAGAGCTAAAACAGCATAATTTATGATACCATTGTTGTCAGATTTTACTACTGATTTGAAATCAGCCTTAATATTTGCATTTCAGCTATGACATTTCATAAATAGCACAGCCAGCCTCTTCTACATTATTGCTTAATTCTGACTTTGATTACACTTCATGGAATGAATATCCTCAACAAAGACAAGGATACAAATGCTACATAAACATTCAATTAAGTTACAAAGTGTTATAGGCTAACACCCACACAGAACTATTATCCCCAATGGCTGGAGAGGTTCAATGAACTATGACTCTGATAATGATGCTACCATGACCAATAAACCCTGAACCAACCCAGGTAATGCTAATCAGCCCCACGTGACTGTTCAGGACATCTCTGCTAGCATGTCTAGGAGGACTGGCAAACTGACAGCAAGAGTTTCACATCAATTAGAGACAGACAGTATCATAAAGCAGCACAGAACTACAACCCATGACAACATTAACAGTCTGCCATACATTGACACACATTTTGTCATTGCATAAATCTTCACTAAAAAATGTAATTTATTGAAACACGAAAAACATAACAAAAGGCATTTCTAAATTTGAATTGCATGTATGAATTTAAACTAAATGAAAAAAGCAATAAAATAAAGAAGTGATCAATAAATCTTATATAACCACCTCCCCAAATCCAAACATTTACCATCTCCAACGGCTCCATTTGCCATCACGCAAGCATCCGTCAACGACACTAGGTGCAAATTACTATTAGCCAACAGATCAAGAACTAAAGACAATTATAAATGTAAAGACAATAATAAATCAAAATAAACAAGCCTAATAGTTTCTCTAGTGTTCCCAAAATAATGCTGCCAAATGTGTGTTCTTATCGAATGTGTTCACTCAATTTTAGGTTCAAGGTGAACGTGTCTTGTATTACTTTATGATTTAATCACTTTAGTCTTTGTTTCTTGAATAGAATATATATATTACTGAACCTGCAAAATTGTGTTCACAATGCATGCTATCCACGTGGAAAAAAGATAACTAAAATCACAGCACCTCATTTCCAGCATTCTCATAGACGACATTATTCTTGCAAACAATTTTCAGACGAATGAAACAGAGAGAGAAAAAAAATAAAAGAGTGATGACTCTTTATATGCGCTTGTTCCACATGAGAAGCTCGTGCTGCACACCTCTGATCAAACAGTGAAACAGACACGACCATTGGAGGCTCTTGTCTTTTGTCTATTTCTTGTCATGTGTCACTCCGATACGTCTTACAGGTCCCCCGCCTGTTGCGGGTAGATGATCAAAATTACCCGAAATTTCATTACATGAAATACATTTATATGAGGAGCTTGCGAACTGGATTCAGCCTCGTCGCATTTGGTGGGTGTTAGTTTCACACCCTGGGCACTGTTTAATATATTTGGCAACTTCCCAGATCCAATGTTTTGACATTGCCCGATATTGTCTGTTCACAATCTACATCGGGATCTTTGTAAGTCATTGTCAATATCCGATTACATCATCCTATTGACCAGCCCTAAATTCTTTTGATGCAGATTAAATTAGCATTTTTGTTTGTAGTAGGCTATGTTCAGAATGTATCTAATGATGTGGCAGGTTGAACATCTGAAACATGGAATGAGGAGTGGATAAACAAGACCAACACTTTTTCTGAGAAAACCTGGATTGGTATGAGTGTGAGAGAGAACAGACTGACTCCTCTTAAATAATGAACAATGCCCACACTCATACGATATTCAAATTCAATTGTGTAATGTTTGACAAAATTAAATAAAACTTAAAGTTAATTTTTATTTTATTAAAGATTACTTCATTCAATTTATAATATGTTATTAAATTGAAATAGGTAAATTTTTTGTATTATTTTTTATAATACATTTGGTTTGTGGTGAGAGTCATCTTAAAAGTATGTCACTGAACAAGTCTGTACAGGGGTGTTGAAAACCCTGTGGCCTCCTAAAGGAAGACCGCCTGTGTTTACATAATGCAACCTTTCTTTCAGCTCCTTTCCTCATTCACAAAAGCTAAATAACTACCCTCACCTCAGCTAGACTGAAAAAAATGACAGCCCCACCCATTAATAAGGGTAGAGACTTGATAACACAAGTAAAGAGTAAGGACCGACATTATTTGCTGCTGGAAAAGGTACGGTTATCAAAACCAACTGAAATACGCATAACCGGACAAATGGCTTTTGTAATTTACACCCAAAATAGAGCACTGTTGCCTTGAAATCAAACCATTTATTGATTTATTTTAACACCGTTACATACTAGAACGCCTGCACTGTTAAATGCTACAATCTGGCCATGCGAGTCAGTGTTTTAGTACTATAACAACACGGTTAAAGAAATAGTCTGTGTTCAATTCAAATTTATCTCAATTGACAGCATCTATGGAATAATGTTGATTACCAAAAAAAATTATTTAAACTTGCCCCTTCTTTTTTTCTTCTAAATTAAGATTACAGTGAGGTACTTACAATGGAAGTGAATGGGGCCAATTTTTGGAGGGTTTAAAAGGAAGATGGAGGGGGTTCTAAATTCCTGTATAGGTCAGATGCAACCAGTGTCAGAAATCAACTTTTCCATTAAGGGGCGATATTGTACCTTTTTTATCAATTCTAACATTATAAAATTACCCTGTCATCATTTTATGTTATAATTAATTACATTTGAAAAATGGCATTTTTCAATAATTACAGAATTGCATGATCTGTACACTACATTGCATATGTGCATTGTTACTGAAATTTAAAAAAAAATTCTCATGCACATATTTCCAAATATTTTGTCTTTTAAATTAACATAGCCTACAAATGCATCGACATTGACATCATTGAGGAGATGATAGCATTTCTACAGACTTGGAATGAGGAGCTTAAATAAAAACTTAGCAATTCATGCCAATTGATTGGAAAAAAGCAAAAATAAACATTTCACTATGAAAATTAGTCAGAGATGTGATTAATACACTAAATGTAAAATTATTATTGTATCATTAATAATGTTTTATTTAACATGAAGGCTATTTATCCAGATATGATTTTTTGTTAATATTATTATTAACTACATTGTAGCATTTGGTTACATGATATTTTGTGTTCACTCAGACCTGATTAATTTAATAAATATAAACATCACTCCTGCACCTTTTGCTTCTAGCTGGTATAGAGGCTTTTCAAACAGACAGCAAAAAGTGCAAAGAAGTGAGATGAACCAATGGGCAGTTAAGTAGGCGAAAGCACAGGGAGGGACAGTGTTACTTACTAGGACAGTATATTTTGAACAAAATGACTGAACGGTCATGTAATTTAGCGCATGAGCACGACACCAAACTGCTGTGGAGCGTGAGAAGCAAGTCCCCATTTGTGCGCGTGCGTTTATGGCCCGAACATCCGCCACTGACTCTGCACAACGGATGACACAAAACAAATTATCTTCAGCGAAAATTCAAACGAAGATCGTGATTAATGTATTTTGAGCAATATCCAATATTATTAGTAAAACAACAGGAACTCTTTGCGGGGGCATTATTTTTCCCCACATATTTTGAATTTAAGGGGCATGTTTGCTCAGAGCCCCTGTTAATTTCTGACCCTGGATGGAACACTAGAGATGGAGATGATGAGAAATGTAACAGGTGTTTAAGTGTCTTTCTTCTCCATGCAGCTGGGACACAAAGTATTTTTGCCTTTCATGTCAACTGTGCTGCATTATGACTGATGATGGAGGGCCAAGATATGAAAGTCATCAGAACTATTGATCGCTCAAACGTCACACATAAACAGGATTTTATTGCGTCGTTTGCTAACGGAGATGCAGTATAACGACATGTGCATGTCAAATTAACAGGTTTAGAAAAGTTTATACATCTGTGACATCTTAAGTTCAGTAACTATCCAACAAAGCACTTCCTCACTGCGTGCCCTCACACTAAACTCAGCAAGCTCTCAACGCGCTACTGACAGCTGCACGAGAGAGACAGAGCAGATTTACCCATGCATCTTCTGGAATTACAGTTTGATACAAAAAAAGTTAATTGATTTTATTTGTTCATCTAGATTTATTGGTTTAATAATTCACAGCTGCACTGTAAAGGTAATAAAAGTGTGTGGGAATGTCCTTTGCTATGAATGTGGAATTTACGGGAATTACTAAAAAATTCCTCAGAGAGTATTGACGCTGACTATCACCCCTGGAGTCCCGAGTTTGAATCCAGGGTGTGCTGAGTGACTCCAGCCAGGTCTCCTAAGAAACCAAATTGGCCCGGTTGCTAGGGAGGGTAGAGTCACATGGGGTAACCTCCTCGTGGTCACGATTAGTGGTTTGCGCTCTCAATGGGGTGCGTGGTAAGTTGTGCGTGGAACGCGGAGAGTAGCGTCAGCCTCCCGTACGGTGAGTCTCCGTGGTGTCATGCACGACGAGCCACGTGATAAGTGGAGGCAACGAGACTTGTCCTCCGCCACGCGGATTGAGGTAACCGCGCCACCACGAGGACCTACTAGGTAGTGGGAATTGGGCAATCCAAATTGGGAGAAAAGAGGATAAAAAAAATGGTGCATGAGTCAAAATAGTTTTTTGTGGTAATCAACATTATGCCACAAATGCTGTTGATTAAACTTAACTTGTATTTATTTAACTCTGAATATTCATTTGACACTTTTATAAAACGTTTGCTGTAGTTTGCTTCAACTGAGCCAGGATAAAAAGCGTTTTATGGTTTGCATTTGATTGATTTATTGGTTATTTCAATCCTAGAAATTATGTCATCCAGAAATGTAGACAATCCCTGTAGCTAGACTGAGCTAAAGGAAAAACAGTGAAAGACCACAGCAAAATCTCGTAATCAACGGTCTATCTGCACAATTTTTCTAATTTGATATGGCTGTAGAGGGTGAGTGATTCATAAGAAGGAAATATGATGTTAACCCAATGGGGGAAATACAGGACAAACAACTAGAGCACCAGCATCGGGCTAACACATCTTAAGACTAGCTGCGAATAGCACTCAAAGCTAATGAGAGCACTGCCTCATTTACTTCTTGTGCATTCAGCAGACCATTACTTTATTGTGCACTTTGTCACAATCTGCCCAAAAAACACTGTGCATTACAGATGGGGTGTGAATGTGAGTGTGCTAGTAGGATGGATCAATAAAAGTAGAGACCCATACGGACGCCATATTATCCAAAGCAAAATGGCAGAACAAGAGAACAGTTGACACAGTCTGCTGGCTTTCATTGACAGATGCTTTCTCGAGGCACGATAGACCCGCAACAACAACCCATCGCCGACTATCAAATCTGCTCCTATGTTCATGGGTAAGATAATCTTAATCGATCGTACCCGGTGTCTCTAAACATCGTTAGTAAAGCGATGTCATATTAGCTTAGCCCCATTAAGACAGGCTAACATCTACACTAAACGCGTCACACTATTACGGGACAGCTTCATTGACTGTAATAGAAACATTCTTGTTGTTCTAAATTGCACGTTTTCCGTGTAGACAGCTTTGTTTGTTTTAATGGCAGCGTTCTGGTTTATCGAGTCGCTAAGTGTATAGTTGGTGTGGACAGGAAGCTCGGAAGATCTGTCGTATTTTACTCAATAACAAGAATAAGTTGTTTTAAGGCTTTAAGTTCCCCCACATGGGGTTTCAGACTAGTTAAAACCCTCAGTGTGTCAGCAGATCAGCGGGTTAATACCTGGAGTTCGGCCCTCTCCACTTCCCAATGCGCCCTCTCCATCTCAAAACGGGCCCACTCGTGTTGAATGTAGTGTAAAATCCCCGGGATGGTGTATTGTTGGGGCCTGGGCATTTCGTCCTGCTGTTGCTGGACCATCGGTGCTCCTCCTGCGCTGGCGATCTGGGGATTAATGCTGTTGTTGCCCTGCTGCGGTGCGGGTTGCTGCTGCTGTCGCTGGGCGGCCATTCCTCCTCCTCCTCCTCCTCCGCCGGGCTGTTCATCCATATTTAAAAATAGGAAAGTCCTGCTAGAAGTCGCCAATTATTTCCCCTGAATCCGCTTCAGATCAGATATCGCCCTGCCCCCCACCTCACGAAATAGTCTAACACCTGAACGGGCTGGTACGGTGTTTTGGGTTTCGTGTCAGCGCACGGATTTGCCGGCCGCCATTATAGTCCGATCCCTGGATGTGAGTCTCCTGTTTGCGGGGGTGAGAGAGTGAGTGAGCGAGGGAGGGAGAACTGCCGCGCGCTGCATGATGGGACGCGTTCACCCAACCCTGCCGCTGTCCCGATCATCCAGTTCGGCAGACACAGGGCATGTGTGTGTGTATGTGTGGTAGTAATGGTGTATGTGTTTGAAAATATAATATGTGTCGTCGAAAATTAGGGGGATTTTCACGAAACCTGACAAGAAAATGTCCTGGTCCTAATTGACTTCAAAGTCAAAATAAACAAATGAGTCATTATTACAGCAATGATGAAATTTATACATTAATTAGTATTTTTGTTCTTTATATAACGGATTTTTATTAATAATAATAAAAATCATTGTTCTGCAGCATTTCTTTTTTTAAAATGTTTTATATATATATATATATATATATATATATATATATATATATATATATATATATATATATATATATATATAAAAAAACATTTTAAAAAAAGAAATGCTGCCGAACAATGATTTATATATATATATATATATATAAGTGCAGTCAGTCATTTTTCCTCATTAAAAAAGTTTTGTTTGCAATATATGTAGAAAAACCACGATCACTCATATTAAAATGAAGTCTCCAGTCATGTCAGATACCTTATAAATGCTGTTGTATTCTAGACGGAGAGGATCCGCACACGGGGGCTGCCATGTTAGAATCACGTGGCCAGCCGAATACTACTCGCTTAATCTCAGTAACCGTCCTGTTATTTGATTCATTGATTAAAGTAATCATGGCTGACTGTGAATACGAAATTTCTACAATGGCATCTGAAACTGAAAACTATTGATTTTAAATTATGCTGCATTCAAGCCGCTAGGTGTCAGTGTAAGTCCAAGATGACACAAAGACAAAAACTACGGAGAGCACCTTTAAGCAAGGTATGAGGGCCGTGCTGTATTGTGAATATAGTCCGCTTTGCGTCGCGCCTAATAACGCCCTTCAGCTGTGATTATATTCACAAAATGGCACAGCCTTGAGTGCCTTAGGCCCTGCTGCTTTTATAAAACGGTTAGCACATAAACGTTTTAACGCATTTCAGTAATGAGAATTGGGGGTATCTTAGAGTTGTGTTTAAAGGAATATTCCGGGTTCGATACAAGTTAAGCTCAATTCACAGCATTTGTAGCATAATATTGATGACCACAAAAATGAATTTTACCTCCTTTTCATTAAAAATGCAAAAATCTGTGTTACAGTGAGGCACTTACAATGGAAGTGAATGTAGCCAATCAGTAAACGTAAACAATATGCATGTTAACATGATTTTGGTTTGATAAAAGCACTTAATATTTTCTGGCTAAAGTTATAGCCAATTTTACAACTTCGTTGCCATAATGACATAACACTGTAAACCCTAAAATGACTGCAAAAACTAAGATTTAAACAACTTAACAGCTCATAAGTGCTAACAGAATAAATAATGCAAGTACTTTTAAAACATCACAAGCTTCATATTTCTGCATTTGAACCCTCCAAAAATTGGCCCCATTCACTTAAATTTAGTTCAAGTACCACACTGTAATCCAGATTTTTTTTAAGGAAAAAGAGGGATGAGTGGATAATCAGCATTATGCTGTCGAGTGAGTTTAATTTAACTAACACAAACTCTTTCTTTTTGTGTCCTGAAAATAATGCCACAATACAAAATAAAATAAATGGTCCTAATTAGAGGTTTCATTTTCTTTATGCAGAATATAATTTATTTATTTGTACCTATTTAGGGTTAAATATGACCATGACATTTCCTTGACAGGTTTCGTGAGAATAACCAATAGTAGTTTGGAGTGCAAAAGAATATTATGGTTAGTCAAGGCTATATCATGGAAACTCGCAGTGAAAGTGTCTGAAAAATTATCTTTCATTTAATGTAAGTGATCTCATGGGATAATTCATTATCTTCTCTCTCTGTGTAATTTAACAATTTCAATGCTGTGGGCTTTTTTAATATGTTGTGGTCATACTCTAGAAAAATGTACCATAGTTTCCTCATAAAGATCCTACATTTGTACTTTTTTGCAAAATGTGTTATAAAAATAATTTGTAATGAAATAACTATAAGACTATGCTTATTAGTACCCTCTCAGTTTACTAATGACTAATCCTCTCACTTTCTAGTGGTGGCCACACTTCTGATTAACTATGATCAAGTTCCTGCTGATGGTCAACAAACAAGGGGAGACTCGCCTCTCTAAGTATTATGAGACAGTGGACATTGAGAAGAGGGCAGCTCTTGAAGCTGACGTGGTCAGGGGATGTCTATCCCGGAGGAAGGAAGAGGTCAATTTTGTTTCCCATCCACGTTCAGTTTAATGGTTGACCATATAGCTTTCTATCACTGGCTAATTATGAAATAAGGTTTCCCCTTAAAATCTCTCTCTCTCTCTCTCTGAATAAATGTAATAAATAAATGTAAATGTCTCTCTCTCTCTCTATATATATACTGTAAATGCATCCCTTCAGAATCTGTTGTGATATACAAGTCAAAGTTTCTTGTATCTCTCCTTCCTCAGTGTTCGTTTGTGGAGTATAAGGACTACAAACTGGTATATCGTCAATATGCAGCTCTTTTCATTGTTGTTGGCATAACTGAGAATGAGGTTAGTTATGTTATTGATAAAATGTTCATAATACTGGCATAATCAGGCATCAGAAGTTTTTGGGATTAAGTATGTGAGTTAAGATCTTTGGCTCAAATGCTACAATTTAACAAACACTTTCCACCATTCTTTCTGTGTTACACAGAATGAACTCTCAATTTATGAGCTTGTGCACAACTTTGTCGAAGTGTTAGACAAGTATTTCAGTCGTGTGGTAAGTACTGACTTTCCTATATGTATACTGTATAAAATCAGATATTAACATTTAAAATTCCCTAATGATTAACTGATCTACCTTTTCTTGACAGAGTGAACTGGATGTATCCTTTAACAGTGAAATAATGTATAGTTTAATAACACAAGTATTATTGGCCAAACCTCGCTGCAATACATTTTCTTTTGTTGCTCATAATTATATTGTTATTAGTTATTTAATATTATACCATTAGTAACTATTGTTTGCTCAGTGTTTCATCCCTTAATTCAAAACCAGATTATGTTCAAATTGGATAAAGTACACATTATCTTAGATGAAATGATCCTGAATGGACACATTGTGGAGACCAACAAAGACCAAATACTTGCACCATTACTGGCCATGGACAAGATGACTGAAAGCTGAAAACATGTAATAATATTTCATAAATATTCAGTTATTAAACCAAACAAATGGTACTCTCACTAATCTTAAGTGTTTATCTTACATTCTTCCACATTTATGCATATTTTGATTTGACCTGCAATAAACCCAATGCACTGCGTACACCAAGACAATGTTTCTCTTCAGAAAGGAACTTTTTAACTGGTCTAATAAAGGCAACTGACCACACTTTATACTGAATATCATCTTAACCACATTGTTAAGACCTGTTCAGCTGAATTTCTCCAAAATCCCCAGAGCATAACAGAAAGTAGTTGCCAGAGAGAAGAATAGACATTACAGCGTTCATACTTTGCAAACATTTTAATGATTATTTTTGGAGCATACACATTTGAAAATATTTGTTTACTTCAAACTGCAACTTGAGTTAAATAAATGTTTATAATATACAAAGAAAATACAAGGGAAAGCACAGCTTGCTTTTTGCTTTGTTTTTAAATGTGCCTTGCACACAGAACCAGTGTTTCTGTATCTATAGCTTTATTGTATAACTACACAAATGCACTCAGGGATTTTGATCCTTTAGCAGGGTAATAAACAGTTGAAAACATAAACTGTAACGGAAGGAAAAACAGAAAAATAAGCATGTGCATGATTGTATGCTGACAGATTATGTAAAACAAATGAAAAAAAATCCTAATATTTCAACACTGCAGGCACTAGTTAAACTTAAAACCGGTTAAGGAAATGCCCAAACACTCTAATGTTAGCTCTACTGAAGCAGGTGTGCTTGTGTCTCCCATGCAGAGACACCAGGGTCTGATGATAAATTGGTTCTGAAAAAGGTGATCTATGCCAAAATATACACTGAACCTGGTGTATGACAGTAAACATAGTAGAATGAGTAGAGACTACCCCGGCTGCCAGTGGCTCAAGCCCTTAAAGCAGTAGAGTGACTTGGGAAAGGCCTTGTGGAGCAGTCAGTGGAGGAGAACAAGGCTCTAATCTGTTTCAGTAGCAAGTGGAGCTGCAATGGGACTTTTTTTTTAACCTGTTTATTTGGGTACATGTGGGGCGCTTGGGGTATGGAGGGGGGAAAGGCTTTTCATTTGGAGCACAGCTTTATTTTCTGCAACATTACACAACGGGCTTCACCAGTATGGGAGTTGGTCAAAGATGTAGGGAGAACATGCTCAATTGAGGTGAAAGCCCTTCTCCATAGTGGCAGCGAGGAGGCGTTCTCTCATGATCTCTTCAGAGGAATACTCTGGCAACTTCAAGTAGTGCACACATGTGTTAACTGAAGGATAGCTGGCATCTGCTGCATCAACCTAGAGGAGAAGAAATGGACAATGGCAGTTGTTTTTTTTTAAAGTCATTAAAACAACTTGATTTATTAGAAATAATGTTTTTTGGCACATAAAACAAGGTTTAAACATGCCAATCAATTTACATACCTTCCGGACTATTGTGAGACGAGGATGTAGGTTGGCTAGTCCACCAGGAGGCAGGGTTGAGCAGCCTGTAGTGAATTGGAGAAAGGCTTTCCTCTCATCAGATGACATTCCACACATTACTCGCACAAAGCGCAAGAAACCAGGACTGCAAAGAGAGGAAATGTTCGGTATGACCAAGAAAGTTATTGAAAATTTAGATCAAGAATGCTTTGCATTATTAAAACAAAAACTGACAGTTACTGGAGATGGAACAAGTGCAGACATTGATAAAAACAAATGTTTTAGCATATAAATGTTATGAACAGTATGTGTTCAAATGAACAACTAGACAGGGTTCCCACTCTTTTCAAGGCACAATTTTCCAGGGCATTTTATGCACCCAAAAAGTGTAATATTGTAACAAGTGTAATAAAATCACGTGTCCATTCTTTTATTTAGCATTTTTTGTTTTTAGATGGTAGTTTCTCATCTCCAGATAAGCAGTTTGCTCTATTAATCCCACAAAGTGATGATTTAATTAAATATATATAAATATAAGTCAGTATGCACTGCACACTTCAGAGTGCACACTGTCATCTCACACACAAGCACGCGCGTGATGATCCTGATGAGATGTTTTAGTGAATGAGCAGACAGCTCTACACATTCAATTTGAAGCGTGCATCACTTGCAGAATATTTATTCAATTAAATCAGACTTTTATCACAATTTTAATTGGATTAATTATATATTCAAACATTAATTTTTATCCAATTGTCAAATTCCATGACATTGTGTTTTATTGCCATTTTTATGACTAGATTGTGTTTTCCGCATACTAAATATGGTAATTGGGGTTTAAGTGAACTCATCATTGAAAATTCACATCCTGAGGTATTACGACCAAATCACCATGTTACCAACCCAGTGTGATTTAATAAAAAATCAGTGGTCCAACTGTCCTCGTTGTCTAAAGTTTAGAACTCACAGGGATGCAAACTCATGAGGGTAGAAAAAGTTGAGACAACTGTGCAAAAATAGCTGCAATAAAGGGTATTTTGGTGTGGCCTGCTTCCGTTTCACAAATGTGTTCAGTTTTATTAATTGATTAGTTTAGTGACCCCTTCTAGACATGTTACTAGTTGGTGACAAGCAAGTGTCTTATGTGCTTCGAGTGAGTCATTGAACCATTTTGAGATGTTCACAACCGAAATCTGCCAAGAGACTTTATAGTATGTAAGCATTATAAGAAAAAAGCAGATCTATAATTTCTGTTCATTTTGAGAACTGGTGATCATGACTTTATCCAAAAAGAAAGAAAGGAAAAAAAAAAAAAAAAAAAAAAACACACAAGTCTATTAATAATAATAATAGAGTTTCAATAACATCATTACCTTCTCATTCATAAGATTGTGCATGTCAAATCTACTGGCTTCAGTAGAATGTTTAAACATCATAGGAACAAAGCAGATCTACTGTATCATTTTCCTCAGTATTTGCATAGACAACAATAGCCTAATAATAATAATGATTATTTAGTTTCAATAATTTATTTTTGTCAGTGTAAAGTGCATTTCACACGAGTTGAGGTGTCAACATTACGCTCAACACAGTGTCAAGCGGCTCCGCCAGCAGTTTGTGTATTTGACTCCTATTCCGAGTCCTGATTGTTACCATGTTTTTGTACATGTAACGAAAACCTTGCTAGAAACACAGTCAAACCGTTTTATTATACTAAAATATTTTCTAGGACAAATTATATTTTTATATTTTCCATGACTTGAAAAATGCATTACAAAATTCCAGGTTTTCCAGGATATGTGGGAACCCTGCTAGAGCTCCAACTGAATCCAATTACTGAACAAGGGAGACAGTGCTACTTTGGGTACTCAAGAAAAAAAGACCTACTTGAACTCAGTCTTTGACATTGTAATGAATGTAGCAATAAAATATGAATATTGTCTATATTTATAAATACCTGTCTCGGGTGAAGCCCAGTTTAGGTTCTGTGTAGTTAACAATGTCTTCAGCGGTCCAGGATGGAGTTTGGTTACCACACAGGATCATTTGAACTTCTTTGTGACTAAAAGAGCTGAGCTTCTCCATGGGAAACACCCTGTTAAAACCCTCTGCACCAGAAAACATTATACATATTGCCATTAGAACAAGAGATACTTTTCAAGTTGTGCATGCACTTCAGTAAGTTTAATGGTTGCCATTAAGGTTTTACACTTTTTATTGTGAATGTGGCACCATCTATGTCATCGATTTGTGTATAATCTATATGGTGGTCATTCATGTTGAACTCTATATGCCATTTTAAGATGTGACGTCTTTTTGTTTCTTGAACATTTCCCTTCTGTTTGTCAAACTCAAACTGCATTCCAAATGGGATAAATCCCCCTCCGAAGGGCACTTTGAAAGGAGAAAAATCGTGAGTCATGCTGTAAGATTGCTTCAAATTGGATTTCCAATAAAAATGGCTTAAAAAGGGAGTTCTGGATGACCCTTATTTATTACCCCCACACCTTTAGACTTTTAAAGCTCTCACAGTGGATGGTAAAGCCTTCAAAGGGAATAGGGATGATCACCTCTGAATGGAACGCACCCTCTTTCAAAACAACAGAGGGAGGCTCTTCATTCATAGTGACTTTAGCATCATTAACGTTAACATAATTGTCATTAAATACCATTATTAAAATTTGGACCCTGTTGTTGTTTGGTGGCTTGATGCTCCCTGGAACTAACAGAGATTAAAGTGTTTAGATCCCAGAAAAAGAAACGACAAACAGACACATGAACGCTTTATGGATAAATGCAGTAATAACAACTGTAGCACACATCTAATTTCTGCCAAACAATAGTATGTTTGAGAGATAGCGCTCCAAGTGTGTCTATGAAGCCCTGCAAGTCATTTACTTTTACATTTAGTAAGTTAGCAGACCCTTTAATCCAGAAGAGACAAGACAAGTATTTTTATCATTAAAAAAAGTCCTTAACTTACCTGCAGGTCACTTTATTGAACGGCTTAATTTTCTATAACGGGAGCGATAGAATATTCCCGACCTTGCCGCTGAGGAAATAACTGTGAGCATCTAAACTACGATACACTTTCATCGTCTCTCTCGTGTAAATGCGCTCACTATCATCAACACGTCTGGATAAGTCACTTCAGGTTAACATTTGATGTTCTTTGAGAAAATTTGTTGAGTTGAGTCTTATTTAAAATATCCGGTAATGACACCTCATTGGTTATTTTCAGTTTTTGCAAATCTCGTGTGTTCTGTTTTAGCTAGACTCTCAAAGGACCTGCTAGTCTTTAAATTTTCACAGTTCTAGGTTATAAAAATGCAGCTACGAAAAATGCTTCAGGGCCAGACATGTCCTGCAGCATTCTGATTCCTTTGTTACTGTTTATGTCCATGAAATGGTCTTTATGTAAAAAAATTGATTTGTTTAAAAAATAAACAGTACAAACCAATTCAATAAAACAGACATAGTTATAAAATACTTCAACACTTTGGCAAATTCTGATTGTAACATGAGCAGACTAATGATAGCATTTAAGGTCTTGCCAATCCCATCTTACCTCTAAAGGCCTCCATCTGCTTCTGGAGTCCTGTGTGCATGCAGAAATCAAACATGAGCTCTACATACTCCTCTGCGTTTTCCATGGTGACGATCTGATGAGAAATGATTTATTAGCAGGGTAAATATAGTGGGTCCAGTGCATTTGTTTATTCTGTAACAATTGTATGCACTATTGTGTAACAAATTCTGACACTCGGTCAATATGTAATTTTTCAAGATGACAAGTAGTAGTTGTACTTAGGGTGATACAGCAACCCCAGACAAAGGTACAAATAATGCAGTAACAAGTACATTAAGCACAACATTTATTTTCCAAAAGAACTCTATTAATAATAAAGTAAAATTGTTTTTGGTTTGCATGGTGTGAAAAATATTAAATATAAAAGTTTCCATTAGAAATTGTAAATTCACAAAAATGCAGTGAATTCTTTCTGAATTGTTTCATTGCATATTTACTCAAAATTACTGAGCACACAAGTTTTTTTAGATGCGGTTTTCCACCACATGAACTAGTTCCATAAGAAAGTACGTTTCTTGCAGTGGAAACATTATAGTGGAGTCAGTACAGTGCACATTTCTCAATGGTCCAGAAAACAGGTCATCAGACAGCTGATACTAGTAAGCATTGCTAAAACTTTTGAGTTGTTGCCAATTTAGGTTTTTCAAATCGAAATGGATAGAGGAACAGACACTGCTGTGCTAGAACTGCTGAATATTTGGGAGAAAACAAAATGCAGAATGAGTTTGAAATGAAGGGTAGGACTGAGGTGTACAAATAATATCTGATCATCTTGTCAAGTTAGGGCTTAGATGACCACAACATTAAAATGTGTAGATTGAAAATCAAGAAAATTAAACAAAATGATATAAAGGATCATAACAATTACATTCCATGATTATTTTTCATATAGTTTGTAAATTGTTTTTATTAGCTCACCCGTTCTGTTGTTCAGTGCTTTAAATGTTTTACTTACCTTTTCGCACTGCCTCCTTTGAAAAGGTGCAAATGACTGCAAACTGTGCAAAGGCTTCACTGTTTGCATTATGTAGTAATAAATATGTTTTTACTAGGGCTGTCAATCAATTCAAATGTATAATCGAATTACATGTTGTCCCGATTAATTAATCGCATATACAAATATTTGCCGAAAGCCAATCATATAACAATAATTCAATATATAATTATGAAATAATTATACATAGTTATCTTAGGTATATATATATATTATATATATATATATATATATATATATATATATATATATATATATATATATATATATATATATATATATATATATATATATATATATATATATATATATATATAAAATGCAATACAAAACAATATTAAATGCGGCTTTAGAATACAATGTATTGTTTACTACCATATCATTGATCATAAGTCAGTCATTGGCATATAGTTCACAGCAATCCATTTCACAAGTCAAGGTGTCAATTAGTTCAGGATTTATTATGTAGCGTCTCAGGTGCTTTGCTTCATAAACATAACATTTTTAGGTCACTGTCTCAAGTTAAATATAGTTTAATACTTAGAACACATCTTGAGGTCCCTTAGTTTGAATTTGCACTCTATCAAGTGTTTTGAACATAATGAGTTTTCTGCACTGTATAAACTGCGCATTGCCACACAGCTGAAATTTCAATTACTGCCCTCTGGAGTAAACAGGTGGTACTATAAGCTTGCATTTCTCAGGAATCTTCCTTATGATGGTCTGGGGTATTGCGATCAATTGCGTTATTTTTTATAAAGTCAATCGTACTGAATTAAAGTGTTAAATTGACAGCCCTAGTTTTTACTTTACCACAAGGCTATAAGTGAACTTAATGTTTGTAATGTGAACAAAAAAAAAAAAATCTATTCTACGCATCACAGCTTTGATTTAATTGCTAGTTTAAACTGGTGTTAAAGCACTCATTACACAATAGTTAAGTGTCATTGTGTTTTTTGGAAGTAAACATATGATTGTACAAAGCTGTGAAACAGTACCAAACAAAATGCGTATGACTACAGAAAAAGGTATTAAGTTCAGCTGCATTAAGTTCTGGCGTTGCCGTTACAAAATTCACATACTTACATCAAAGCTAATTTTAAAAGTTCTTGCTATTCTGTGTGTTTAGTGGAAAAATTAAATAGGAATTTTATTGGAACAGGTATTGTTTCACAATTAACCGATTTTATTTCAGGTTCTTGTTCAACAAATGTGTGGAAAAACCCCTATAAGTGTCCTACCTCATCCTCTCCATTGGGTTTCAGGTCAACTGTTGAGAAGCCATGTACTTTGGATGATGGACAGAACTGGAAATTCAATCTAATAACACAAATAAAATAAAAATTAAATATAACAAATGACTGACTGTAAAAAAACTTGATCCATCTCTTTACTAGTTTACACAAAGTGAGATTCATATCTCACCCTAGATCTTCTACACTAAGTGGTGGGCCAGAGCCCATAGGGTTCTTCAGCATAAGATCCTGTAGCCGTGTGTTCTTCTCATCCTCTGACAAGCTCTTATTGCCCAGAATCTGCCTCCTCCTCACAGACAGTGCCTTTAGCTCTCTTAGAAACTGTGCTCTGTGGGGATTCACCAGTTCAAAGTCCTCCCATGTCAAAATACCATGATACCAAGCTGGGGGTTTGGGCTTGGGCGGGTCAAGGATGAACTCAGACTTTGAGTCTTCATCAAAGCTACCCACAGAGTATGTGTCCTGACCCTCCTCAGTTGAGGCTTCCAACTGGATTTCAGAGAAGTGACAGTCTGACTCTATGCGGGTTTGATGAAGGAGCTTACTCATGTTGCTTTTTATGTCACCCATACAGAGCAGTTTGAAGAGAGGTTGCGAGATGGGTAGGTCCACAAGCCGGTTGTCCTGAATGCATTTGGCCAGAAAGATGCCAAGAAAGAGGAAAAGCTTGGTGATACGCTCAAGTTCATCACTGTCCTGAGGGAAGGGAGCGGGAAAAAGGCCGCAGGAACGCTGCACGTAATAGCCTGGTGGTTTAAAGCCACCACCCAGATCCACCTGATGAACAATTAAAGCAAACAACTTGAACTGAGCAATTCTTTAATCAGTCAAACAGAGAAACAAACAAACAAACAAATAAACACATAAAAACATCATGCCTGTGGTAGTGCTTTAAAATCAAGCAGCTAACCGCATGGTAAAGCACTTACTTGACGTGACTCATCGTCTGGAAAGTCATCGTCACAGAGCCAGACACCAAGTGAAGTTCTCTGGAACTCTGCAGCTACAAGAGCGTAGAACTCCAGAGTGGGACCAAGACCAGTGCCCTCCTCCCCCTGGAATTCCACCTATTCAAGACAATCAGTCATCTGCTGTTCAGTCATCATTAAACCTAGTCTGAGAAACTCTATTTACGTTCTCTGATCCCAGCTTAAAATGCTGCAGAGACAACTGTAAGTAAGCCATTTGGTTTATTTTCTCAATCTGTAAACAGTCTCTCTCTCTCTGTGGCATTATAAAACTGTTTGTTCTGGCAACAAAACACACAAACGTTAAAACAAACGTTTATTTTTGCAATTTCGTTCAGTGCTGCAGAAATTACACTTTACCTTAAGGAAGTGTCATACACTGAAATGGGAATAGCAACCAATGTTACTGGGGTACATTTAAAATAATTTCTACTTTCGTTAACTGCTTGGGAGGTATTAAAAAATAAATAAATAAATAAATAAATAAATATATAAAAAAAGTTTTTTTAAATAAAATATGTATGAGGCTTATCAGGCTAATCAAGCCTCCGAGAGGGATAAAGGCCAACTGCAGAGGATGGTGCGGGAGAGAGAGAGATCATTACGGACAAGTCCGTCATGTGTGTGTGTTTTGTCTTTTGTTTAAGTTTGCCATTAAAATATTATTTATATTGACAAGCCAGTTCTCGCCGCCTCCTTTCCCCTGAACTATATTACACTGGTGCCGAAATCCGGGAAGGAGGAGGGATATGGCGTAGTAGAGTTCTCGCCACTACCGTCCACCCCCGGGGGATGAGGAGCCCTGCCGCCTGGAAGCGGAGGAACGGCCACTGACCGCGAGGGGAGAAGGGACTCCTAGCTGACCGCCTGGAGCAGTCAGGGCCCCTTCCAGCTGTTGAAACGTGGCAAAGTCTGAGACCGCTGGCCGCGAGGGGCTCGGAGACCGACCGCCTGGAGCGGGAGAACCGCTGCCAGGGTCGGGGGAGACCCCTTCGGCTCCCCGAGAATGCAGCGAGGGCGTTCTGTCCGCCAGTGGCTGGAGGACTGCCTCTGATCCGCCTGGAGAGGTGCGGCTGTCGTCCATTAGAGGGTGGAGGAGCGGCCGCGGAACAAGCTATGGCGTAAGTTTTTTTTAAAATTTGTTTGCCCCCAATCATCTCTCTCTCTCCTCCCTCTCTTACTGCCGCTGTGCGTTGGCCTTTTCCCTCTCTTTTAAATATTACAGTGTTATTTTGGGGGGTACTACACTGTTACAATAAGTTAAATCTGATCTTTTGTACAAAGATTTGCCAAGATCAAGGTCACAAATTAGCTTATTTTTGAAGATTTCAAGGTCAATAATAAAATGTATCTTTCATTTTACATCATAATGTTTCAGTTTGCATTTTTTACAGGTTTAAATTTGATTTGAATAAAAGATTTCCAATGTGGACTTAGACTTTTAACTCCATTGTACATACAACATTTGTATTTGTCTTTATAACTGATTTATCAAAGAATGCTTAAGAGCATGAAGTTGTGGACTTTACCTCCAGTACAGACTTTCTGTCAGCGTGAATCTGCATCACACTTTCTGCCCACTCCATCATGCTCTCTCTCCGAGGCACCTTGACACGCTCATGCTTAAGTCTGCCAACTCTGAACTCCCCGGGATCATCGCGACGCACTGTGGTTGAGGGCCGGGAACGCTCCATAGTGGCTTCTCTTCGGTTCTGGAGCCATACTATAGCCCTGGAGAGAAAAAACAAACAAATCACTGTTGCAGATCAAGCCACTAATAGCAAGTTATTTTATAAAGAGTTAAGTAATGAATTCTTTGAATATTGTGGGCACAGACCTGGAGGCTCCAAATGCAGTGCAGGTAAAGTAAAGCTGCCGGGTTTCAAAGGGGATGAGGAAAGGACACTTGCTGGTTAACTGCTCACACCAGTCTGGGAGAGCCCCGCTAGCCAGGGCCAGTGGCTCCTAAAGGACACCGACCCAAAAAAGACAGACATTATGGCCCACACATTCACAAGAATGTGGAAAAAAAACATGCAATTAATTAAAAAAAAACACAGTTCAAACAGTTTTGTAAGGAGTAAAGACTAGCATAGAAAAATCTACTACATTATACATTTAAAACAGATATTATGTAAAAAAAAATAAGGCCCTGTATCCACCTGGTATTAAGACGCATTTTTTGTGATCAAATCACATGTGGTCAGCAGAGACACATTCCTATTTCCACCTGGTATTACAATGCTACTCAAATGAGTCTCCTATGACCACGTGTGTTCGGATTTCGAGAGGATCTAAATTTCATGATGGCATACATCAACCACTATGCCAATGTATTACTGCATGATAATACACCACAAAAAAGTATAAAAAGACAAAGTGCAAAACAAAGGGTGCACTGCTTCTCCCAGATGCAGCTGAAATTTGATTCAAGCTCAAACGCAACATTCTGAGCAGAATTCTCAATTATTTAAATGGAGTACCTGTTTTACTTGTCATCCATGTCTCTGCATGTTGACAGACACACTAAGGAAGATCCATGAAGCTCACATCAGGGTTCGTACAGCTGCTTCAAAGTTAAATTCAAGGACTTTAAGCAAATTTCCAACTCCACTGTTTACAGTGCTGAGCTGAGGGTGGTTCTGCTGACAGTGCGGAGTCAAGCTGTGTCTTCTTGGTAAGTTGCTAACTAGTTTGTGAAATACATTCTGGAAAGTTAATAAACAATGTCCCCATCCTTTTCTCTTTTCAATATAACTAAAATAACGTTAATCCTGTCCCTGACAAACCATGTCACTCATGTTTATCACATCTGTTTGCTATATTAGCCAGCTATAGTTTGTCAGAGCATCTTTTTGCAGCTAAGCAGACAACGGTGCAGTGGTGGATTGTGTCTGTTGGGTGTTGATTTCATGCTACGCTGTTACCTAGTTGGTGAGACGCAATGCTGGAAAGTAAATAAAGTCCATCTTTTGCTCTCAGTGACAACAAGCTTATAGCTAACTACGTAGCTACTTTCATTGCTTGTCAGCTGAGTGGAAGCTAACATGTAAACACGTATTCACCAAACTGTTTTGTTCAGGATTCACAGTTTAGTACCCCCTACAACCGAACAATTCTAGTTGTTGCATTTATAAAATTTAATATTTAAAAGTCTGGTTTTCCACATTTGAGTTTCCCCTGAACTTGTATAGCAGAATACGGTGTAACACCACTGCTCATCTCTTGACTCGGCAGGTGTAAATGCATCTTGTTTTACAACCAGCCAATAATTGACTGTCAGTATTAAAATAGTCAGCATTTGACTGATACTAAACAGTACTACTGATTTTTATTTAGCTATTAATTTTATTTGTATTTTTTTATTTAAATGGTCAGCAATTGACATACTAAAAAGTACTGACGTTTAAGCTATTTAATGTATTTTTAATTATTCTTTATTTTCTCAGTGTTCATTTGTGGAATTTGTTGACAATGTATAATAATAACGTAAAATATTCTTTGATAAAAATATTTGTTTAAGAAAGCAGCGTTCGGAGTACCTTTGCATAGTCATAGACTATACAATACGATGCAAAATCCTCATAGAAAAGGTCTGTTTTCATTCCAGGTTAAAAATTTACTATTTCGGCCACCATATTGGCAATCTGTGAATTTTCCCCCTCTAAAATTGGTAATGGTCTCAAAAATCCCATATTGGTTGGGCTCTACTAATGAGGGTTAAATAGGTTACCACATTTTGAGGGTTCAATGGGGTATAACACCAAATATTTGTGTGTGAAAATATTAGTTAAAATATAAATAACTTTAACATGTTGGGGGGGGGGAAAAAAAAACAAAACAATATGCATATTTAAGCAGCCTCTAAACTTTTACCTTAAAAATGATTTTCCACAACTTTCTGCATTTAAAAAACAAAAAAAGGTTTTAACATTGATAACACCAATGCCATGAAATCAATGGACAATGAGACAAACAAAACTTTTAAATATTTAAATATTAATTATAAAAAAATTTTTGCTTTTATGTACACTTGCTCGGCCTTGCGCAAATGCTTTTATTAAAAATAAGTACAAAATAAATAGACAAATAACTTTACATGTCAGAGTTGGTAGACCAGATGAAGGGGACAAGGATTTTTTTTTCCAGGCAATTATCAATTTCAAATATATTTTTGTAAAAAATTTGTAAAATCAAGCCATTTCATATCATTAAAGGTTAGATTATAGAATGATACCTTTTATTTTATTGCTATTTGAAAGCTTTTTCATGACTAAAATAAGTCAAGGGACATGTTTGTCAACATAATTTGATATTGACTCAAAATAACCTATTTTGTGAGACACAAAGCTGTCTTTACATAAGGGGGCGCTAGACGGCTCATAAAACAGAATCGTCCATTGAGCCGCAATTTAAATCTCAGAAAGTTTAAAATCTCCTCTAATTGTTTCACTCTGGAGAGTAATTTAAAATTTTTAGCTGATAAGTTAAAGGATTCATACTTGTTAAATCCACCACAGCAGTATCTATAAAATATATATTTTTTAAATCCTCCAGTAACAATTGATTGTGATTGGCCCATTCTGAACAGCACTGCCAAAAATAACAGGTGCCACGTTACGGCATCGTATACGTGCTGCCTGCTTAAGCAGTGGTCTAGTGGTCTGTCATATTATTTTTCCGAAAATAAATATATTTAATTTATTAAATGATTCAAGCAATGTATTTTAGGATTTTCAATCATTCAAGAACTTTAAGCACCTCTTGGCAAAAATGTTTTGAAGGGTTTTTCCAGGTTATTCCAGTTGCAGTACTCCAAATTCAAGTACTGCAACTGTCTCATGCTTGTGTAAGTATTCGCTATTTAAAATGTTCTAGTCTAACAGTTATTACCTTTTAAAGCCGCACATAACCAGTAAAGTAAAGGGGGGGGAGAGAGCTACCTCCCTATGTGATTTCAGTGATCTGATAAAAAAAAAAATTATTTGAACCCTATTTACACCAGTATTTAGTGCTGACCACTTGTGATTGGATCACCAAAAACGCATCTTAATACCAGATGTAAAAGGGGCCTAAAATGAAAAATTGCATAATTACCTCGATCTGCTGAAGGATTTTTGTTGTAATTTTTTTGCTGGTGAATTCCTCAGGTGATGCATTGAACTGTAGCTCTTCCACATCTACATACATGGGAAATAAAGTAATTATTGCATACTAATAAATCCTATACCAATTAAAAAATAAAAAATAAATTGGATAAAACTAAAATGCCTGGTTAATGTTGTTAAAGAATATGGTTTAGAATGTGAGGAGAGTTTACCTTCCTGTAGCGTGCGGCCGGATAAGGGTTCTCCTCCAATTGTGAAGAGGATGCGCAGGAGCTGCAGTACATCCTCCACGCTGCAAGCACTCTGGCCCGATCCCGCTTTAGCCTGAGCCTGCTCCCGTGCAGCACTCAGGATATCGCAGCTCTGTGTTGCAGACAGCATCCCTGAACTCAAGCCTGACGACTTGCAGCCACGCTCACAGAAGTCCTGTAAAAACACGTGTGTGCTGTTAAATACACTATCCCAACTTTTTTAACATATACTTTTTCATGGCAGACCTATGCAGGCAATTAAAGCATTCTAACAATATCAAATCCCCCGACCTTGTAATCAAACCAAATAGAGAACAAACTCCACAATGACAGCTAAATACTTTCATGGTACAACATTTACACCCAATAGACAATAACATTTACAAAGAGAAAACCAGTGACAGTCAGGCAAGAAGAAAAAACTTGAAAAACAGAAGGGAAAATAAAGATGTATGTATAGATAGATAGATATACACATCCGATGGCATTCTATACCTTGTATGCAGCTATGAGCTGCGAACAATTTCTGTTTTTCCTAATACTTTTATTAGAGCCGGTTAATTTCCAATGGTGCAGGAAAGTTGAGTCTGCATTCTTCTGCATGTAGGTTATCAAGTCATTCTTTGGTAATTCATCTGTGCCAAGGAACTGTTCCACATGCTCTACAGACCAGCAACCCTACAACAGGAAGAACCAAATGTTGGTCTTTCCTGATTGTAAAGTCTCACGCAATACACATGCATTACTGTAGGTTTAACCACTAAGAGGCCCGTGCAGTTAACAATAGATACCACTGGGGGTTATTTCACAATCTCCTAGCTTTAAGGTTAGTGACGACTGACAGACAGTTTTACAGGGGAGCTTTTACAGATTGGGAACAGCCACCGGAGAGAAAATAAAAATCACAGCCAAGATTTTAATGAGCCGAAGAGAGTGAATGAAAGGAAGATAGGTACAGGGAGTGTAAGGAGGAGAAATGGGAGGGTAAAAATATGTCATTACCATCTTTCCGCTCTCTCTTTCTTTGTCAGAGTCCTTCAATTCTCTGTACATAATCCTATAAAAATACATTTTTTGAGTAACAGAAAAAAATAATACAATGACAAAACAATGAAAAAGAAAAAAAGCCTTGTGAAACTTACGTATATGTAGGTTCCCAGATGCGTCTAAGCTTGTCAGGTTTAATAGCACCATTGCATGAGAGCTGAAGAAGCTTTTGAACATAATAGAAAATAGTGGACTTGTAGTTTGTGAGAGGTAGTTCTACTTCTCGTGTAGTTCCCAGCCCTGCTACTTTTAGGATGAGAGCCAGGCGGGGAGAAGGAGTGCACTCCACCTCCTCCTGTACCTCTGATTGAGGTGTACCTAAAAGGGATAAAATAATACATTAAATAGACAAATTCTGAAACATTCAAATATAGAAACAATTATATCACATGGGAGCCAAGAGAGTGATGTGAACTCTTTCTAGTGTAAATAAAAGAGAGCAGACACCTGGAGGTGTACCTGGTGGAGGGATCTCGAGGTCAGTAGTTTGCTGGACATTGGTCCGGCCTGGCCTGGGGTCAAATGCAGGTACAAGAGCAGAAAACTGTCGCTTCAACACAAAGTCATCGTCCCAGGTCCTGCGGCGACCCCCTTTGGTTTCATACTCCTCTTCCTCCTGCCAGGCCCCCATTGGAAAAGCAAAGAGGTAAAATTCTCTTAAGCATCACAATCAACTGTATTTACACACAAAATGCATTTAATCTAAATAAATACATGCTACACATAGGAAACATGCTGATAAATACAAAATAGGAACACCAAGTTCAGTTTCTAACCAATGATTACACCACCAGTCACCAAACTAAAATGAATATAATACAAAATAAAAAATTCCAGTTAACCAAAGAAGGTGAAAAAAATAAATCAATAAAAGTAACACTGTACTATTATTGAAACTACAACAGGTTTTACCCTATGAATATGAACGTGGTAACCTAGGTTGACCCTGGACCGTACCAGAACTTCCTCATACTCCTGTTCTTCCTGATTGTCATCTTCATTCTCATCATCATCGTCATCTGGTTCTGGCAAGTCTTCCTCATCATCTAACTCAGCAAGCAGTGTGTTGGCCCGGCAACTGTCCAAGAAGTCTAAGAGAAAAAGAAAGGGAAAAAAGGGAAAAGAATGAGCTACCATATTACAAAAATAATTAACAGCTGAATTCAGGGAATAGTACATAGGAAGTTTGGTAACAACCAAAAATTTAAAATGAAAGATTAATAAAAAAAAGATTTATTAATTGAAATAAATAAATAAATAAAAAAACATTGAGCTGACAAATGGCACATACTAGAAAAAGGATGGAAGAGAGTTTACTATCAGTGTAAGTGTGCAATATCGCAAGTAAATAAAATGTTACATGGCCTACCATAGAGGGAAAACTCAGCCTCCTGACCTGTGTCACTCTCACTAGATGTTGAGGTCAGGCTGGTCGTCAGTGTGTTACTGAGCAACTGGCCAACGGACAAACCTGTAGTTGCCGTGGCTACGTTATTGCTGCTGGTTACTATGGAAGTGGACATTGTAACAGTTGAGGTGGTACCAGTGGTTGTAAGGTTAGGAAAGCTCTGTGCACCCATGAGAGGAGAAGCTGCGAACAAAATCCAAAAACTGTGATTAGTGTCCAAAAAGAAAAAAAAGAAGCAGGTAACTGGAAACTGTAAGCTTTCTCTAATTGCTAAACACGCTTCATGAGTCATGTTAATTAGGCATGTAACAATCCACACATTTCACGATACGATGCTTAGCATCATAATACAATACAAGAACACACAAATGCTTTTAATGTCTTTTAAATCATAAATGCCACAAAATTGTGGCATTTTTTGCCACAACTTAAAAAAACAAACAAAAAAAAAACAGCACTGCATTTATTTTGTTCCAATTTTTGAGATAATCTAATGACAATCATTTTTATGTTTTCCAGAGAAAATTTGTCTACACTCTAGTCGTTTATATTTGTATAGCACTTTTCAAAATACACAGTTTCAAAGCAGCTTTATGGAAAATCATGCCTTGTTGTCTGAAAGCCCCCTGTGAACAAGCTGAAGTGACTGTAGCATGGGAAAAAACTCCTTTCAAATGTTTAGTGATGAAAAAAAAAAAACACCTCAAGGAGGAACCTGACCTCTGGTTCTGCGATATGTACATAATCCAATATTATTTAGTGGCTTAAAGCAAAAACGTATCGGCACGCATAATTTGTCGTCCTCTTTCCCATTTCATGTAAACTTTACCGGCATTATTACTGGCTTTTAACATGTGCGCAAGTGTTGTTCTCAAAAGCCGTTTACATTTCAAAGTCAAAAGGTGATAATATTAAATCTCATGTACTCTAGGGTTTCTTACATTGTTGTTTTTTGAATAAACTGTTTTTTGAAAGTTATGACTCATAACTTATGAGCATCTTGCTGTGCATGTCACGCTCAGTGTAGGTTGGGAGAGGCGGCTGTTAAATTTACTGCTGCGGTTTCTGCTTTACAAATCCACCGTTATGTGCGGTGATGTCGGCGTAAATAAAACATGTCTGATGTACTGAAGCACCAGAACAGGACACCGTTATTTGGCAAATTCGACAAACTGTACCGCTACAGTAAAATGTACGACTATCTTCTCGCCCATGTACTGTGTGTTGATCTGTTTTTCTACAAGCGCTCAACGCCACCTCTTGTGGGAGACTGTTCCACGGCTCTCAATATTGCGCTGCTTTGTTACACTATAATGTGTTTATATAAGCCTATTGTATGATACATATGGTATTGTATAGTGAGGGTCATATCATACAATATTTATGAAACAATAAGAATACTATGGCTATTCTATACTTGTTTTTAAGAGCAGTTCCTAAGTATTGAGTATTGCTGCTAGATTTAACAGAATGAGCTTCCTTGTATCTAAATGTAGCTACCCAGAAACAAGCAGCGGTGTTTCACAAAAACCTAGGGTAATGTGAAATGTGACAGTGTAGTGACACTCGTCATTGTGATTTTATTATAGTTTGTCATGTAACTTTTTAAATACATGTAATTTACCTTGTTGGGAAAGGTTAGAAGTTATTCTCTAAATCAAAATAATTAACTACACATTTTTGTAGGGCTGCAACTAATGATTATTTTGATAATCAATTAATCTAACGATTATTAGGTAATTGCAATGATTAATCATTAGCCATCACCTTAATCATCTTAACCAATTATTCAGCTTGTGCCCAACTAAAAAGGTTGTATTAAACTTGCTTACTAACAATAAAGGACAAAATCATCTTTTAAAAGTATCTCTAAATGACATTCATTGAATTAAAAGGAGAAAAATAATTGTATTAAGTTTAATTCAGCAAAGAAATTCACTGCAAAAAAAAAACAAAACAAAAAACATTGAAGCGTTTGTCTTGTTTTCCATTTAAATTGGTCTAAAAATCCTTAACAAGATATGTTGCTTCTCAATTAAATCCAAGACATTTAGCCTTGCTTTGAGAATGTATCTTAAGTATATTTTTTCACTTGTTTATACTTCTGCGAGTGCAATATTCTCTAAAAGCAAGTCTAAATACCTTATATGCCGCTTCGCAGGTGAATGCATCTTTTGTTAAATGCTTTTTAGATATTTTAAAATATATATTTTTTTAATATTATATTCAACATTCTCAGATAACAACTTTTTCTTCTGCAGTATAGCTGCTAAAGAAAATTGATGTTGTTTTAGAGAAGATTTAGATATTTATATTGGAAAACAAGCCTAAAAAAAAAAAAAAATGAAAAACGTATTTTGCTGTAGTGTATAACGGGGCAAAGACTACACTACCATTCTAAAGTTTGGGGTCACTTGCCTGAAATGTTTCTCATGATCTTAAATATCTTTTGATCTGAAGGCATATGCTTAAATGTTTTAAATTATTTTTGCAGACAAAAATATATTTGTGCTAAGATATACAATTTAATTATAAAACTAACATTTTATATAAAAAAATAAAAAGGTTTTGAAATGGATGACTTGAACCCCCTAATAGTCAACTAAACGTTAGTCGATGAGAAGAGTCTTGGGTTGACCAAGTTTTGACTGGTCAGTTGGTCGCAGAAAAAAACGACGAACATCGGTATTACTGCTGGTTGGACAGGTGGTAGTATGGGGTAATTTTTGTTAAACAGGGTTAGGATTAAGCCCACACAATAAAGCAAGCCACCTTGATTTCAAACTTTGAACTTAATTTTGTTTTATTTAAACAAAAAAAAAATGTAACTATTAAAATGTGTGTTGTTCAACTTTCTGGAAATATGGCTTTATAACAGTTGTGAAGGACGGCATCTCTCTGGCAAAAGACCTACATCATTCTGTGTATTCTCTAACGGTCGGTTATTTCGTTGTCCAGGAAAAAACAATGTTTGTGAATAAATTAGTTTTGTTCCTTCCTTCACGATATCTACTAATATATATATATATATATATATATATATATATATATATATATATATATATATATATATCCATCCAACCAATTACATCGGCAACCCCTGGTCTGAGGGATTGTGAATATTCTTGCTTTTGCGATTTTGCATTGACAATTTATTTAAAAACGAAAAACTTAAAATCAAATAATTTCTAAATTCAAACTGCACTCCAAATGAAATGAAGTGATAAAAGAATAATACACAAACACACACACACAAACACAAACATCCATTTACCATCAGGAAAGTCTCTGTCTAAACAAGCAGGCAGAAAATTACTTCACAGATAAAGACAAAAACAAATGTAAAAATAATAATTATAATGGTGATAATAATCACTGAAATACAAATCATGGTTCATGGTTCGAACATGTTTTTGTATTATTTTATGTTTTAATCACAGATGTATAGGCTGCAGAGTTGTGTCCACAATGAACTGCTCTGTGGAAATAAAGTGAACTGAACTCAAAACACCTCCTGAGCGGAGATATCAGAGGTAATCTGCAGCACTCGTAGACAATGTTCTTGCAAATAAAAAAAATTAAGACAGAAACAAAGAGTGAGAACCTTTTACATGCACGTGTTCCACGAGACCGCACGCCTCCGTATCAGCGTGTCAAACATGCGCATAGATGGCTTTTCTGTCATCTGTTCTTAATAATATAATAAAGTGTGTTTCTTCAAGCGCGTGTCTGTCTCTCTATGGGCAAAATATTTGTAATATTAATTTGATAATAATAATAACAATTTAATATATTAATGGGAACTCGAGCCAAATATCATCTTGACATGGTCAAAGGCATCAGCTGTTGGCGATCACTCTGACCATCATTGATCCCAGAGATCATTATCTGTCGGCACAACCCTAATGTGCATTTCTCTATAAATTGACAAAATGTTCAGACAGTCTCCTTGCTGGTTTTTCCGACACATTCAGAATCATTACTGCTTTTGCCGGTGTCACTGTGACTCGCTTCGTGTGTGTGCTTTAAATGTATATTTTAAAGGCTCATTATTATAATTAAGTATTTCTCTGTAATGTAGAACTGTGTTCGCAGTGTTACTTATAGCATTCTTTCTCAGCCCTGGAACTCAAACCCTTTTATGATGCCCCCCAAAAAATATATTTAAGTTATTAAAATAATATCATAAATGTGCGACTAATCGACTAATGCCTTAAATTAACGGCTACTAGTAGACTACGAAAATCTTTGGTTGGGGGCAGCGTTTAAAAAGTATCCCAGGGTGATACCTCAAAAAGTTGGTTGAGAAAATGCCAAGAGTACATTTCTGCAATATCTAGATAATGTGTGACCACTTTGAAGATGTAAAAAATATAACAGATTTGATTTATTTTGGATTGTTTGTCACAACTTAACTCCCATATTTCCATTTCTATTATATATATATATATATACACACACACAGAGCTGTGATGACTTTACTATTATTCTAAAATGTGAAAAAAAAAAATGAATGAGTAAGTGACCCTTAACTTTTGAACGGTAGTGTACCTCTCTCACCTTTCTGTTAACTTCAATCCATCTTTAACTCACAAAAAAAAAAAAAACTCTCTCTTATTGATGAAGCTGCGTATAGCCAATTTTCTTCACAATAAGAAATGCACAGTGACATATATTATGATTCAATAAGTCGCGAGCATCACGTTAAAATCTAGCTGCATTAAGTGTGCGCACTCGAGTGATGAGTGTCCCTGCAACAGTGTGTGAATCAGCCAGGGGCAGTTTCAATCTCCCCACCTTAGATTGGGACACTTGGCGCAACTCATAGAAGAGGCGCTAACCGCAAAGAGAAATGCCAGTTTCGGAGTTTGTACTTATTTACATGATCTGCTTCTGTATTATTTGAGCTTTTAATAAAGCTATGACAATATAGCTTTATTAAAGTGCCTGAAATATAACTGCATTTAAGATATAACGCCGGGTGTTTCATTTAAAGATGCTTGACACACAAGTTTTGCTTCATTGGAGCGGCAACACCAGCTACACTTATTCCACAATAACCTGCTTCTGTATTTACTTTTGTATTTTTGCATTAGAATTCCCTCATACTTTGCGATCTACGTCACTTGAAGCTGTTTGGAAGGTTTAGTGCGCATCTGGACTGAGATGTGTAATTCTTCCTCTCCTCAGTCAGGTGCGAGCAGCAGTGCTGCTCTCGAGCATCATCATTAGTTTGTGATGAGATCAAACGACTATTCGACAAAGACATTTTTTGTTGACAATGTTTTGTCGAACGTTGTCGATAATGTTGACTATCGTTTCAGCCTTAGATTTTTGTTATTACTCGTGCAATACGACAGAGAGAGATACATATACACACACACACACACACACACACATACACACAAGTTACCGTGTTGGCAGTAGGCCTATTGCAAGTGGACAATAATATATCTCAATTCCCTAAATCTAAATTTATTGAAATATTTAAAACAATCTTTCCTTTTTTTCATTTACCTATTTTATGCCTTCATTTTAAACATACATAAGAAAAATAGGCCTATGTAGGTTAAATGATACAAGTAGACCTATAAAATTATATTTAAATATACATTTCAAATTAAAGTATCATGGTTACATTGTATGCGTCTGCATAAAGTGTAAGACATTAACTGTATTAAATAGTATGTGGTGTAATTTTGCGATTGTCTTGCAGGTGTCTGCATATGTCAGATATGGCTTTACTCCAGAACACTAGATCTACGACCATTTTCAAGTACTACTTAAAGGAATAGTTCACCCAAAAATGAAAATTCTCTCATCATTTACTCACCCCCATACCATCCAGGATGTGTATGACCTTCTCTTCTGCAGAACACAAATTAAGATCTCTGCTTTGTAGGTCTATACAATTCAAGTGAATGGGGGTCAAAATGTTGATGCTCCAAAAAAAATGTAAAGGCACCATAAAAGTAGTCCAGAAGACTCAAATTCTTCTTCCTGCCCAGTAGGGGGCATATGCATGAAGAATGTAAATCACCAAAAACACAAGTATGTGAAAGTAAAAAGGTAAAGTGGAGATTGTCTTATCAGGGAGGAGAATCTATAGTACAAATTGACTCAAATATTGATTGTTTCTCATCCACGCCTATCAAATTGCTTCTGAAGACATTGATTTAGCCACTGGAGTCATATTAATTCTGGGCTCCAGACTGTGACTAAAATGGTCACAAATGCAACCACAAATTATTTATTGCTACTATAATTTAAAATCTAGTCTCCATTGTGACAGTCAGGTTGTGTGCATTCATATGCGGTTTCATCAAATATAGTCTTGCAAGTTATTGAATACATCTATAGAGCGCGCACCAGTGTGTCTCGCGCCGCTTTTCACCTGTTCTGTTGTAATTACGAGCTTGCTGCACAACAAACCCAGCTTGAGGGAGTCGTAACCAAATTACTCTTTGGACCGGATCTTTTTTATGAATCACCCGAAAAGAACTGAGGGTTTGAACTCAGGAGTTAAGGTTAGCAGTTTGAATCAGATTCATTTTCTCAGCGAATCAACCATCAGTGAGCTCACAATTGGGAGTGCAAACATTTAAAAATAAGAGTCCTGAGTGTATTTCGGATTTCTTTATAATTAAAAGTACCTTATTGTGTACCACTTTTTTCTGCTGGTAATTACTGATTGGGATTGGAGTAGCACAATAAACTACATCTGGATTTAATTCAATTTGCACTCTTGTAGTCTGTGTATGGGCCATCTGGTTACAGTGTAAGACAAAGGCAATAGACCTTATTAATGCTAGCGGCAATCTTTGGAGGCAGCTGTGAGGGACAGACTTACAGTATCTTGTACTGTAGGTGTAAAGCTGTATAAAGCTCCTAGATCACATATGATTTTCCACAACTCATGTTGTCTGGAGTTCTTTGTATACAGAATGTTCTTAGACTGACATTTTATGTGGAATGATCCAAAGACATTTTAAACAGCAGTACATGGTAAGAGATGGTAAGTATGTCCCTCACAGCCTCATTGTCATCAAAAAATAAAAATCAAAGATGGCACTAGCGTGGATAAGGTCTTTTGTAAAACAAACAATTATATATATATATATATATATATATATATATATATATATATATACAAAATATAGTTTTTGACACCTGAGGGACTTGTTCACAACTATTACACAAGGTGCAAACATTCATTGATGCTCAAGACAACAAACTACTATATGCATACTATATGTAATTATCTGTTATGTAGATTATGAAGAGCAGTATTAAAAAAAAGATTTGATCTCTTATATTTGTATAAATTATGAAAGTGGTGTGAACATTTATGAGACAAAAGGGAATGCAAAGTTATCTTCTCAACTAAATACTGTTTATTAAACCTCCAATTAATGGGTTATCAGCCATCTTCCTTCTTTCTCATTTCTGAACAGCTATCTAAATCGAGCAATTATATGATTTGGTGACTAAAAACAGCCATTTGGCTCCTTATTGTTTCAGTTTAGGAGCCAACGGCTGTAGAGCCCTGTGAATTACTTTTATGATGACCTACATGATTTTTTTAAGCTTCAAAATATTGGCACCCATTCACTTGCATTGTATTGACCAAGAGAGCTGACAAATATTTCTGAAAGTCTTCATTTGTGTTCTGCTGAAAAAAGAAAGTCATACACATCCGGGATGGCATAAGGGTGAGTAAATGAGAGAATTTACATTTTTGGGTGAACTGTACCTTGAAGTTACGATGCTTTTGGGAAACATCCCATAATTCTAAGATAACTCGTACGGTCGTTTCTATGATATACTTGGGCTTACGATGCTTTTGGGAAATGAGGCACACACAGAACGAAGTGACGAGCAAACTGCATCTTAATGAGGCATATATTTTCCAGGTTTTGTCTGCATGCTAGGGTATGGTAACTCCCATACGCAAACAGCGCCCCTGCCAGGAACTGTCTTTTAGTGGAGCAGTAGGCTGCAGATACTCACTGGCAGTGCTCATGACGTTGCGTCCCAGTGTGTTAGTGTTGTTATCACTGCTGCTTCGGCTCAGGTTCATATTGTTGGTGGCATTGGTGCGAGACATGTTGGGTGCTCTGCGAACGAACGACTCCATCAGGCTGGCCTCACGGGAGGACAGGTTGGGCACACTGGCGCTGGAGCTCATGGGTGCTCCAGCTGCCAAAAGAGAGCTGACAGACAGCCGTGCACTGGTGGCTGAGCACAAGGGCCTCTGGGACACAGCATCCTTACTAGATGACTCTGATACAGAGCTGACATCGGGCGAGCTGACGCTAACAATTCCCATAGAGATGGCTGCTGACTCAGCCGACTGTCTATCAGGTGCTGGTGTTTTACGATCATCACTTCCCATGTCTGCTGTTAGTGTGCTGGTGCTGGAGGCAGAGCCACCTTCAGCCGAGGAAAGCACAACGACTGGTTCTTGGCCCTCAGCCCCCAGTGGTCCTCCAACGATGCCTATTCCCTGCTCCAACAAGCTCTCAACCCTGCGCTCCACCCTGGTGGAGCTGAGACTGATATCGCTGCTGCTTGCCACGCTACACACCGAACTGCTACTGCCCTTGCGGCTGGAGGAACTGGCACCCGCTATGGAAGACGAGCCACCCTTGTCTGGACAGTTATTTTTCACCAGGCTGCTCCAGGACTGCGGTGTGCCTGAAACAGTGGATGAAACAGGTTTGGGTGATGGCGTTGACTCAGGGTCGTACCCTGGCGCAAGCTTGAGGTCAAACTTTCCTTCTGCACCCATACGATACGAGTTTGAGCCACCGGCATCCCAGGTGACATCAATCCAGCCTGAAAAGTGGGGGAGGGAGGGGGGATATGAACGGGTGAGACCCAGCAAGAGAGCAGAGAGAGACAGCAGCAAGTCAAAGACAACAGCTTTGCTCGACACTGGACCAGAAACAGTGCAAATAAAACAAGGTCAAATTCAGATTGAAGTCTCAGCTCTTTGCAGACTGCATAAAATTAAAACCAAACCTCTAACATTTCATATTCAAACTGCTAACGATCCTTTTTTCAATCTGGTCCAGTTGAAGCAGAGAGGTAGAAACATGAAGCACAGAAAATGACAAATTAAAAAAAAAAAAGCAGTAGAATTTAGCAAAATGCCAAGCTACAAAGCCACTTAAGAAAAAAAGAAGAATAATTTTTGTCAGAGTAAAATACACTTGCAATGGAGTTCATTCGGAGCTTGCAAATTGTGACATCAACATGCACTTGGCTTGACTGATGGAAACAGGTTAAAAAAAAAAAATGCCCAAAGAATTCAATAGCAACAGAGTAGATGATTCAGATAATATGAGTAGGACAAAGAAAATGTTACCTGTTAAGTTAGGAGGGAGGGATAAAGGTTGCACTTAAAAATAGCAAACATAAAAAGAAAATAGTATGGAATGACAGTTGCAGATATCAAATAATAATCTAACAATTACCATAGAACTTCACAGTGTGAAACAGATTGCTGTTGATATTCATTTTAAATAATTAATTCATGCAGGATAGAAGCAAAAGGAAAGCACCACATAGGGAGGTAAAGACAGGAAGAAAAACTGGTTTCATATCAGCCCCGTCCATTACCTGTAACACAGCTTTTTTCATTAACTATACACAAAGCATTTATGAACACAATTATATACGACGGGCTAGTTTGAAAGCAGTCCTTCACGAAAGCATGCAGGCAAAACAAAGTCCAATGTGACAATGTTTTACTGTGAACCTCAGTAATGGGTAACTCCATCTCCCCCTCACTTGTCTGTTGTAATGGATTTGCTGCAGAAAGCTCCTCAAAACATGCAAATGCACTTGATGTTCACAATTTGTTTCCCTTAAATACTGAAGTACCACTGAACTCCATTGTAGATTGGCCAGTAAAAGTACTTTCATGTAGTGGTCCGATGCACTGATGCTGTAAACACTGTTGTACAGAAAACTGCCATCTGCATAAGCATTTCACATTGTGCCGTTCTATTCAAGCTACTAACAGTTGGATGTACACACTAGTCTAAAAAAAATGACTCCGGTCCTCACCATTATGGGCCTCTCCGGTGACCGTGCCCTCTCCAGCAGGATTGCCATCCTGGTCCCTCCACTTCCAGTCGATACCACGCACCACCCGCGCCCCCGGAACTATGTACTTCATCACCTGTGAGCGAAAGAGGCGACGCTGCCGTCTCAGGTTGGCCTCTGCCTCCTTCACTGCTTTACCTGATAATGCAGAACAAACATGGCTGATTGGAAACAGAGAATGAAGACAAAGCAGCCTCAAATAAAAGCATGTATACAATTCAGGGTGTTTATTTTTCTTTTGTAAAGCTGCACACATTAAAAAGTTTAATGTTTGCTAAAGAGTTCCATTTCAACTTGGAAAGAAGTTTTGAGCTTACCTTCGCAACTTAATATACAGTTCATACAGTAATATTTTAATTGGCATAATCCTACGTTTAAATAGGACTCCTTCAGAATCAGAATGAGCTTTATTGCCAACTATGCTTACACACACAAGGAATTTGTCATGTAGAAATAAGCTTCTAGTGCAAGAGAACACAATAAATTTGCATACATACAAATATATACATTTAAACATATGAACAAAATATGATAACAAAAAAAAAGAGAAATATAAAAGAGCAATAATGTTGTTAGAATATTTTAGATGAATTACACATAATTGGATTACAATATTACATGTGACAATATGAGAATTGACCTTAGAGAGTTTGGACCATTTCAAATAAGAGGAATTTGAAAAATGGACCCATTGGCTCTTACCTAGCTGATCCTCACATACTCCAGTAACAGTGCCATAAATCTCTAGACCAGACAGGGAGAGGTAGTGTGTTTGCCCGCTGGCATTCTTCCCCATCTGTTTAATGCGAATATGTCTCCAGCCCTGCTTCTCATCTTTGGATGCATCCAGAGGCCATGTGGCTGTCGACCTAATGCAGTAAAATGAGTCCTATTAGTAGGTGCACAAAACCAATTACCAGAGAACATAGAAGGAATAGTTCAACCCAGAATAAAAATTCTCTCATTTACTAACCTTCATGCCATCCCAGATGTGTATGACTTAATTTCTTCTTCAGAACACATATTCATATTTTTAGAAGAATATTTCAGCTCTGTAGGTCCATATAATGCAAGTGAATGGGTGCCAAAATGTTGATGCTCCAAAAATCACATAGGCCAGCATAAGTAATCCATATGACTCCAGAGGTTAATGTCTTCAGAAGCGATATGATAGGTGTGGGTGAGAAAACAAATCACTATTTAAGACCATTATTGGTAGAAATTCTCCTCCCTGCCCAGTAGAGGGCAAATGGATTAAGAATGTGAATCACCAAAACCACAAGACTAAACAAAATGGATTAAAATATTGATCCGTTTCACCCCACACCTATCAAATAGCTTCTGAAGACATTGAGTTAACCACTGGAGTCATATGGATTACTTTTATTCTGACCTATGTGATTGTCGGAACGTCAAAATTTTGGCACCCATTCACTTGCATTGTATGGACCAAAAGAGCTGAGAAATTCTTCTAAAAACCTTAATTTGTGTTCTGCAGAAGAAAGTAAGTCATACAAATCTGGGATGGCATAAGGGTGAGTAAATGATGAGAGAACTTTCAAATTTGGGTGAACTATTCCTTTAACAACAGTAGGCAGAGCAGAACAGTAACCTATGAGCTCTTCCTTTTCACAATGCAGCACATAATTAGAACCCAAATACTAATATAACACACATACCCTGGCTCATTGAGAGCGCCATCATCAACATGGGTGTAGAGAGTCATCCAGTTCTGCCCGTCTTTGGACACTTGAAACACCCAGTTGCGGAGGGCGGAGCGACCATATCCACGGGCGTGGCGAAGTGTGTAAGCAGTGGGGATGACCCATAGACCAAGGTCAATGGCAAACCAGGCATTTTTATCATCATTGGTGTGACAGTTGAGGGCGGAGCTGTCTCTGCTTAGGATGTCCTCAAGTCGGCCATAAGGCAAATTTCGGCCCTCAGAGGAGGTAACCACAACTAATCCATAAGCAGCAGGGTTCACCCATTCATACGCAGTTCTGTGGTGAAACAGAATACATAAATACGAGTACATATGTCATGTTTAGATTAATAAAAGTTTTGATAACATGAATTTCTTCATTAAATCTATTCAAAGTGTGTAATATCTGCCCCAAGTATCGTCAAAAGGAACTGCAAAAATGATTGTTCTCAAACAAACTTCCAGAACGCTTCTTCCATTAGTCATGCAAATAGACCCCACCCCAAACTCAAGCTCACATTAGTGGTTGAGCCAATGTTGCCGTGTCGGGCTGGTCATGATACTTAATCAAAAGAGTGCTACGTTTTGCACTAAAATAACACCAATGCAAGTAACATTAAACATTTGCCAAAGTCTAAGTGGGAGGTTGACTCATTGAAAGAACTAGTCCCCATAGGTTGCATATTCATTGCAGTGCGCCCTCATCCTCTACAGTATTAATCAGCCGGCTGTGGTTATCCACTTTGTATATGGAATTAACTTGATTTGTGTCAGGGTATCAAGAGCCACTTTGATCTCCACATTAAAAGCACAGACAGTGGCCGTGTCCAGAATGGCATACTACCCATACTACTCTTACATTTTTGGTCATATCTGTTCTGCCCACGTTTTGATAGATCAACCAAATTGCCCGGTAATCATTAGCTGATGCCTCGAAAGCTCAGTGGCAATGGGTAAAAAAAAACAATTATTTTTACTTTGAGAGGAGCATCGAAGGATCGCACATGGTAGAACTCCAACAAACTGTGCAACAGCCCCTTGTCAGTGCCATATATCTTGTTTGGCATGTAGCTGAATATCTCATGTACTTCTGTGTTAAATGTCGGACTTACAAAGGACACAAAGTAATTTATTTTTGTCACAAGGAATATCTGGGTTTTGTAAGAGTTTCGTTCACAATCATGTCATTGGCACAGAATCGCTGTTGTGCATTTCTGGTGCTCTCTTTAGTGTAATGTCTCTGTCGGACACATAACAAAGGTTCCACCCTTATCCAACCAGTGTTTAGAACTCACACAGAGCAAATCAAATGTCAGAATCTATTGTAAAAATTGGTAAATGTATTAATGCCGATTAAGAAATTAATTTGCTAAATGTATGAAATTAAATTACATGTTAATTTTGACAGCTCTCATTTTAACGTAAAACACAATTTCGCACAATGCAGATTTAAATGATGATCTTGAATCATCCAAAAATTACAAAAAATGACAAAGCATCTCACTTTGCATTGGTGCCAATCCAGTACACAATTCCATTCTCATCAAAGTCATGCTGGTGTCTAAAGATGAAGCTTTGGCCCTCTCTGAGCTTCCTAACAAAGATGAATGAGGATCTGTCAAAGTCATACCACTGCTTGGCCACCTGAGGAAAGAGCAGAGACAAAGTTATGACCATCTCTCAAATGCCTGTGGGGAAAAAGCTAAATAAACAAGGAATAATAGAAGTGTAGCACACGCAAGCTTTCTCACCATTTTGAGCAGATACTGCTCAAGTGACTCAACGGTAGCTAGTGGCTCCATTTTTAGCATTCTACCAGTACGATCAATTAGGGCTGTTTCACCTGGGGCTCGCTCCAGACGGAAACGTAATCTCCTAGTCAGAATCTAACACGCAAAAGATTTGAAAGAAATAACACCTAAAAAACAAACTAAAAAACAAACTAAAAATACAGAGGCAAAAGACATTACACAAGGGGGCCATAAGAGAGACAATCACCTGTAAATTGTAAGTTGAGCCTGGTGTGTCATATAAGTGGAGAGGTAGCCGCTCTATTGATTCCAACACAGCTATCAGTTTGCGGATTAAGGCAACTGCAGGTCGGCTAAAGGGCAGAGATATTTAGAAAATAATTCAGAAATTTAATTTGCATCAAGATTCATATGGTCTCCACCACCATGTGACCACATAAAATTACAAAATGAAAACAAATTCTCTGGTGTTCACAAGAATACCAGAATATACTTTACCTTTCATCATCTTCATTTTCAGTAAACGCTGTCTTGAACACATTTATTCTTTCCATTAATGGCTTACAATCATGTTTCATGCCTATTTCCACACTCTGTAATGCAAACACATAATATAAATCAATTATGAGTACTAAGAATAAAAGCTGACAAAACAAATCAAGAGCAATCTGGGAAGCACTTTATTTTACAGTACTGTTCTACATTTACAACCACTAATTAAAACAGAAATTACTAAGTACAAACCCTAAACCTAACCCATATTAAATTCATATAGTTGCATAATATTACTCAGTACTTTCTTGGGTAAGTAACCGCAAGAATACTGAAACACATACTGTAAAATAAAGTGCAACTGTAATCTGACTGTATGACTCACATTGCTGAGGACAGTAAAAAGTGCTTGTACGAGGCCACTGCTGCACATTTCATAGGGAGAAATAGTGTTCTCATCCTTAAGAACGACAATTAAATTTTCAAGAGCTGTTTTCATGAGGTCTCTCCATGTGTTTTCACCCTCAATACACTGGAGGAAACAAACAAAACCTACATAAATATACAGTATACAGTGCATTCATAAAGTATTCAGACCCCCTTCATTTTTTCACATTTTGTTCAGTTTCTACGACTGGAGTCCACCTTTGGCAAAATCAATCGTTTGAACATGATTTGGAAAGGCACACAACTGTTTATAAAAGGTCTAACTGTTAACATGTTATTTCTCCTCTACTCTGTTCACCTCGGCACAAGGTGCTTATAAACTATTGGATACGGCACGTCGTGCCGGAGGTAGTTGAGCGAGATAAACGGTGATGGTGGTTAAGTGAAACCTACCTGTGGACTAAATATCAAATCAAATCACTTTGTCACACTACCATGTACAGAAGTGCAACAGTAGGTGAAAGTCTTGTGTGCAGTTCCGAGCAACATAACAGTCATGACAGTGACGAGACATATACCAATTACAATAAACAACATATTTACACAACACAATATACATATCAAATGTACAGTAAACAATACACACAACATAAAAAAAGAGTATAAATAGAGAATTAACTAAAAATAAACTGTTTATTTTGAATAACATTGGTAGCAGAGGACGGTTCAAGTATGGCAGCCAGTTATAAAGTTCCGCCAAAGTTTGATGAAGCCAGGCCATACGAGTGTTGGAAAAATTAAGTTAATACCTGGACGCGGGTTACCGACCTTGCCAAAAAGCAGCAAGCCTTTGCTGTCGCCTTGGGGCTTGATGGAAGAGCCTGTGAAATGGCGATGGAAATAACTGCGGAGGATTTGGACAGTGATAACAGTATGGCGACGTTGATGGCAAAGCTGGACGGCGTGTTCCTCAGAGGAAAAGGATCGCAGATATGAAGCCTGTTCTTATTTTGATGGCATAACGAAGAATAGTTCAGTTTCCATGGAGGACTATATTATTGATTTCTAACACCGATACAACCAGATGAAAAAGTATAATATGACGCTTCCTGATGCTGTGTTGGCTTTTAAGCAATTTGACACGGCCTCGACGAAAAAAAAAAAACAGACAGCTAGCATTGACGGCCTGCACAGAGTTGAAGTTTCCCTCCATGAAGTCTGCTCTAAAAAGGATTTTCGGAGGGAAAACAACAGGCTCGTCGAATGGAGCCATTACCAGGGACTAATCCACTTGATAAGTTTGGTAAGAGATCCAGATGTGCTATTTGCCAGTGTACATTTAATTGGGTGAAAGACTGTCCCCACAAGAAAACTGAACATGCAAATGTAGAGGAATGTAACATTACATTGTTTACAAAGGCCGCCATGTCAGACGCAGAGATATTTATGACTGGATTGCTGGGATCAGCAATTATTGACACTGCTTATACCCGTAATGTGTGTGGGGAGAAATGGCTGGAAAGCTATATTGATGGTCTCACCCAAGATCAAGTGAACCAGCTGATGCAAACAGAAACTCCAGTTGCAGACCATTTTGGTTTGGAGATGGGAATTTGGTATATTGCAAAAGAAATGTGAAACTACCATCTAATAGGACTGACAAAATGCCAAATTGAAACTGAAGTTGTTAAGGTTGACATTCCACTTCTGCAGAGTAAAATGTCCCTGAAGGAGGCAGGGACTATTTTGGACATGGAGAAGGACAGTGCAGTGATGTTCAAACAATCAATTCCTCTTGAATTTACTAGTTCTGGAGATTACCGTGTCGATATCAGAGACAAAGAAACAAAAAAAGGCCAAACTGAAGAGGTAGACCTAAAAGTGATAGATATGTCTCCAGATGAAAAACGTAAAGTCCTTCTGAAGTTCCATAAACAATTTGGTCACTCGTCGGCAGACAGGCTACAGAGGCTCATTCGCAGTTCAGGAAATAACGACAAAGAATGCTATACAATCTTACAACAGATAGTATAAGGACTGTGAAATATGCCAGAAGTATAAAAAGACAATACCAAAACCTGCTGTGGGATTGCCCTTAGCTTCGGAATATAACGAGACAGTAGCGGTGGATCTGCACGAGATGGAGCCAGGTGTATGGTATCTCCACATCATTAATCACTTCACACATTTCAGTGCTGGAAACATTGTGAAAACAAAGAAGTCATCTGAAATTGTCAATTCCTTCATTCACACTTGGATAAGTGTCCATGGCACCCCCCAGAGGCTTTACAGTGACAATGGTGGAGAATTTAACAACGAAGAGATCAGAGACATGGCTGAAAACTTTAACACTGAGACAAAAACAACAGCAGAATACAGTCCCTGGAGCAATGGACTACTCGCGGAGACAATCAAATGCTCACGGAGATAATTCAGAAGGTCAAACGAGAAAATGGATGTGACTGGCACACTGCCCCTTGACTGGGCCCTCATGGCTAAGAACAGTATGTTGAATGTTCATGGCTACAGTCCATATCAATTAGTGTTTGGACAGAATCCTAACCTTCCTTCTGTATTAGTTGATAAACTACCCACTCTAGAATGTACCACTATGAGTGCTAGAGTAGAACCCATTTCAGCTTTACATGCTTCTAGGAAAGCATTCACTGAAGCAGAGTCTTCTGAGCGGATAAGAAGGGCACTACGTAAGCAGCTCAGGCCCACAGATGACATGTATGAGACAGGAGACAAGGTAGATTACAAAAGAGCAGACTGTCTTGAGTGGAAGTGACCAGGGGTAGTTATTGGTCAAGATGGAGCTGTTGTATTTGTAAGACATGGGGGGACTCTTATTAGAGTACATCAATCCAGGCTCTGTCATACAAACACACAGGATCAGGAATTTCAGGATAAGCAAACAGTACAAATCAACAGTGAGACAGCAAGTGAAAAACGCAGCTTAAACAATGTAGCAGAAAGCTCAGATAATGAAGAAAACACAGACAGCGAACAGGAAAACATCAGCGACAGGGAAGTGAATACAGGAGAAGAGGTTCATCCAAGTATAACACAAACTGAAACGGATCACATTGTTTGTGATAACCTTGTATCTTCTACTGATGTGAAGTTAAAACCAGGACAGACCATAACATTCATGAAACAGCATGGTGGTGGTCTACAGAGAGCCAAGGTTTTAGGCAGAGCAGGCAAAGCCTCTGGGAAACACAAAAACTGGTTTAATCTGCAACATATTGAACCCAAGGCAGTGATGGTCAAATGGAGTCTGTGGATGTGTCATGTTTTGATAATCTTAACATCGAATCAACATAAGGAGACTGATGCATTCATAACAAAAGACATTTCATTTGATGCAGCCAAACAGGATGAAATTATGAATTGGTACAAAAACAATGTTTTTGATGAAGTTGATGATGCGGGTCAACAATGTGTCTCTACCAGATGGGTCTGTAGTCTCAAAAGAAATTCCTAATGGTATCATGCCCAAAGCACTACTTGTTGCTAGAGGTTTTGAAGAGCTTAATATTCACGAGCTGCAGAAAGTTTCCCCAACCTGTGCTTCTGACTGAGACTATTATTAGCAGTAATCTGTCAAAATAAGTGGCATCTCCATTCTATGGACATCAAATCTGCTTTCTTACAGGGTATGCAGTTGTCCAGAGAAATCTATGTCCGGCCCCCTCCTGAAGCTGGAAAGGAAAATATTCTATGGAAACTAAACAAGTGTATTTATGGCCTTGCAGATGCTTCATTGTATTGGTATAACAAGGTGAAAGAAATCATGCCAAGTACGGATGAAAGATTGTCTCAAGTAGATCCAGCAGTATTTTATTGGTTGGATGAACAGTGTAAGGTTACTGGAGTACTTGCATGTCATGTTGATGATTTTCTTTGGGCAGGCTCACAAAACTTCTCAACAGATGTGATTCCCATACTAAAGTCTGCGTTTCATGTTGGACGTGAGGAACAGGGAAATTTCTGCTATGTGGGAATGTACTTTGTACTATTAATGGTGTAGTTCATGTACATCAGCACAGTTATATTGAAAACCTACAGCCTATTCACCTGCAAGTAGCAGATGTAGTGCAGAGAAATGCCTCTCTTAATGAGACTGAAAAAGAGCAGCTTAAAACAGGACAGATACTGCGGGTTGCAAAACAAACCAGACCAGACATTATGTTTGATGCAAGCAGCTTAGCGTCAAATATAAAAGATGCTACAGTCCAGTCTATTCACGAGACAAATAAGGTCATTAGAAAGCTTCAATCTGAAAACGTGACTCAAGTTTCAGCATTTGGGAAACAGTGATGCTCTGAACTTTATCATTTTCAGTGATGCTTCCCTTGGAAATCTCCCTGATAGGGAGAACTTTGATTGGTATCATGGGAGGAGGAGGGAAGTTTTCTCCTCTCTGTTGGCAATCTAAGAAAATTTGATGTGTGGTGAGGAGAACTCTGGCAGGGGAAACTCTGGCAATGTCAGATGGAATAGACAATGCTGTTTTTCTGGCTACCCTCTTTTCAGAGCTCACAACTGGAAATGCTGAGCTGAATGCTCCTCCCTTGACCTGTGTGACAGACAATCACTCTGTTTGATGCCGTTATGTCGACAAAACAGGTCACTGAGAAACAACTTAGACTGGAAATAAGTGGCATAAAGGAGCTCATACAGAGTAAAAGGATAGAAAATGTACTCTGGTCGGACAAACTCAACTCGCTGACTGTCTTACCAAAAAGGGAGCATCTGCTCTGGTACTATTGAAAGAATTCAGTGAAGGGCTGTGGTGTTACTGAAAGCACTCAGTTAAGGACTGTGGAGACTTTATATATAAAAAAAAGAAAAAAAAAAAAAAGAAAGGGGTGGGTACATTTGAAAAGACTGATCACTTTCATTTGAATATGCTACAACTGTTTTGTTGTTGTTGTAACTGTGAGCTTCGTTATATACGTTTTTATATATATATATATATATATATATATATATATATATATATATATATATATATATCATTGTATTTATTTGTTTTTTGTTTTGTTTATATAGGGAGATTGTTAACATGTTATTTCTCCTCTAATCTGTTCACCTCGGCACAAGGTGCATATACACTATTGAATACGGTGCTTATAGACTATTGGATACTGCACGACGTGCCGGAGGTAGTTGAGTGAGATGAACGGTGATGGTGGTTAAGTGAAACCTACCTGTGGACTAAATAAAGAGAATTAACTAAACAAACGTAGTGTTTATTTTGAATAACATAACATAACATATGAAAATGCATATCAGAGCAAAAACCAAACCATGAGGTCAAAGGAACTGCCCACAGAGCTCAGAGACAGGATTGTGTCCATAATTCTTAAATAGAAGTTTGGAACAACCAAGACTCTTCTTAGAGTTGGCCAAATTGAGTAATCGGGGGAGAAGGTCCTTGGTAAGAGAGGTGACCAATAACCTGATGGTCACTATGGTTGAGCTTCAGAGATCATAAGTTGAGATGGGAGAATCTTGCAGAAGGACAGCCATCACTACAACACTCCACCAATCTGGACTTTATGGCAGAGTGGCCAGAAGGAAGTCTCTTCCTCAGTGCAAGACACATGAATGCCCGCTTGGAATTTGCCATAAAAAGCAGAAACAAGAATCTCTGGTCTGATGAAATGAAGACTGAACAATTTTGCCTCAATTCCAAATGTCAGGTCAGGTTAGAAGGAAAGCTGAAGGAATATCCTTAATGAAACCCTGGTCCAGTGCACTCAGGACCTCAAACTGGGCTGAAGGTTTACCTTCCAACAGGAAAATGACCCTAAGCATACAGCCAAGACAACACAAGAGTAGCTTAGGGACAACTCTGTGAATGACCTTGAGTGGCTCAGCCAAAGCCCGGACTTGAACACAATTGAACATCCCTGGAAAGACCTGAAAATGGCTGTCCACCCACAGTCCCCATTCAACCTGACAGAGCTTGAGAGGATCTGCAAAGAAGAATGGCAGAAAATACCCAAAAACAGGTGTGTAAAGATTGTCGCATCATACCTAAAAAGACTTGAGGCTGTAATTGCCGCCAAAGGTGCGAGTCAAGGGTCTGAATACTAATGTCAATTTGATATTTTAGTTTTTTCCTTTTAATAAATTTGCAGTTAACACAAATCTGGGTTTTGCTTTGTCCATATGGGGTATGGAGTGTAGATTGATGTGGGAGAAAAAAAAATATTTAAACAATCTTAGCATAAGGATGCAACATCATAAAATGTAAAAAAACAAAGGGATCTGTATATTTTTTGAATGCACTGGAAATGCATTTTAGCCACACAAAACAACACCAATGAAGTATACGAGACTCCACTGGCATAGCCAGGTTGAGTTTTGAGCATCACTCTACCTGTCTATTAGTATGCAGCTCCCAAGCAAACTCCAGCTGTGTGGCGATGTTTCTCAGAGTGACCACTACACCTCTCGGCATACTCTCCACAGCCTTGAAGTGATCATCATACAGATCTCTGGCCATGGTTTTCACCTACACACACACACACACACACACATAGAGAAAAGATGCTTAAGGTCAGGTAGCATGTATGGTTGACTAAATATGAATGGTCAAATCTAGGTCAGTTGTGCTGATAAGGATTATTCTAGTGGACTGTCACAAAGCAAGATTAAGCAGCTAGCTATGTAAATTGAAACTCAGTTTGAGCAAACACTGAATTCACAGTAGCAGTAATGTGCATAGGTTTTCATCGAGGTTCATCGCCATAGTAAAATACGCTAAACGGCTAACATGCTCTGGGGAAGGTTCCGTAAAGAGCACGTCAAACAAACAATTCATGTTAATGCTCTCATGAACTAATAAGGATAGAGTAAGTTGATAATGAGCGTCTTGATACAACTTATCCCTAATGAAGCCTGATTGGGTTTGGTGGGTTGTCAATATAAAACCAATCCTGGAATCCTGAATTTGTGCAACTTTCTTTGTAATACATGGCACAGGCTGTCAAACGAAGCATAAACAGTTGTGAAAATTCTTGCTTACAGCATTCACCTGCTTCTACAAGTGTTGTCAGGTACAAAAATGTCAGTAATCATTACCGTTACCAGTGAAATTCACAGTTCTCTACTTTGATACCAAAGAAAAACTGTGCTAATAGTACCGAAGTACTGGTACTAGGGCTGCAATTAACGATTATTTTGATAATCGATTAAACTAACTATTATTAGAACGATTATTCGACTATTCAGTGATTATTGCAACGATTAATCATTGGCTCTTAACCGATTATTCAGCTTGTGCCCTGACTTCAAAGGTAATAAAACAATAAAGAGGACAAAACCATCTTTTAAAAGTACCTCTAAATGACATTCACTGAATTAAAGGGACAAAATACTTTTTATTAAAGTTTAATATAGTAAAGAAATTCACTGCAAAAAAAAAATATTGTTATCAAGTGTTTTTTCCATTTAAAATTGTCTAAAAATCCTTAAAACAAGATAACTTTACATGAGAAGCAACATATGAGATATTTAGACTTGCTTTAAGAGAATGTATTTTGTATACAAGTGTATTTTTTACTTGGTTATACTTCTGCAAGTGCAGTAAAGACAAAATATACTCATATTCAAGATCTATTCTCTAAAAGCAAGTCTAAATATCTCATATGTTGCTTCTCAAGTAAATTTATCTTGTTTTAAGGATTTTTAGATATTTTAAAATATTTTTAATATTGTATTCAACGTTCTCCTAAAGTAAATGTACATTGTTTTAAATGAGTTTTAGATATTTTTATTGGAAAACAAGCCAAAACAAATCATAAATGTATTTTGTTGCAGTGTATAATGGGGCAAAGACTGTGCTGACCGCACAGAGAAATGCCAGTTTCGGAGTTTGTAGTTATTTACATGATCTGCTTCTGTATTATTTGAACTTTAATAAAAGATAACATATTAAATATAACTGCATTTAAGATGTAACACCTCGGTGCTTCCTTTAAAGAGCTTTGGCTCCGCTTATTCCACAACGAGTGTACTTCGGCATTTACTTATTTGTTATTTTTATATAATTCCCTTGTACTTTGCGATCTACATAAGATGAACCTGTTTGGAAAGTTTGGAGTGCATCTGGACAGTGAGCTGTGTAATTCTTCCTCTCCTCAGTCAGGCGCGATCTGCAGCGCTGCTCTCACGAGTCATCTTTACAGTTTAATGTGATCTCGTTACGTTAAATGAGATCAAATGACTATTCGACAATGAAAATTTTGTTGACTTTTTTTTTTTTATTGTCGACGTTGTCTATTCGTTTCAGCCCTAACTTTTACTTTTGACAACATTAACTCCTACTAAAATCAATGTTTAATTACCTTCTGTTTTGTTTTCTCCAGTTTGGATTTGAGCTTTCTTCCTCGTTTACCAGTCCAGCCAGTAACAAACTCAGACCCTGTGAAAAATTAAGGCAATGGATATTGAGTAAGTTAGGGACAGATAAAATCACTAGTTATCTGCTTATAAACACATTCTAAATCTTCTCATTTACACAAACCTACCTAGAGATGTTTCTGCAGTGAAAGAGTGCTTAGTGCCTCGGTTTGACTCAAACACAAAGCCTGGCAGGTCCTCTTTGAGGATAGTGGCCTGCTGGCCATCTGAGTTATGGATGGCAATTTCACTCTCTTTTAGGCAGGTGAGAGACCAGTTGCCCACAGTGAGTTTGGTGGGACCCTGTGTGGACAGAATGGGCTGGCTGGCTGTCACAGGTTTGACCTGACTCCTGGCACGCTGCAGCTTTTCCAGAAACTCACTTCTACTTTCTAGGGGAGAAAGGGGAAAGAAAAACATCAGCTTATGAAGCTCAATTAGCAGTTGCATTCTATTATTGACAAGAATGAGCAATGTCTTTGGTAAGCTGATCTGCCTGTTTGCAGGGGACCTACCCGAGCTGTCAGATCCTCCCTCTGGGCTACCACTGGAATACATTGTGGCCAGTTTACCATCCAGGATGAAGCGGAACCATCCATTGCTGCCATTGGAGAGCTCCAATGCAGCTGCATCACTCCAGATATAAAGGCAGTCCCTGCCTCTAATGATGGACCAGTCTCTCCAGTGATAGGGCTTCCCCTGCTGGATGTCTTTGGCATCATCTTGTGGTTCATCATCCTAAGCAACATATAAGGATTGAGCAATCAACCTACTGGAATTATTTCTGAGCAAATCCTGAGTTTTCCAAGTAGTTTAGTCCTCAATATACACTTATAAGACACCAAAGAAAATAAATATTGCATGATAACAATGGAGTGAATCTGGGCTAGGGTTGTCATGATTACTCAATTTAATTTGATTACTCGATTAAAAAAAAATCCTCCATTATAAAATTGCAGAATTGACCATTTGAAAACAAGGGGGAAGTGGCGAAGTTCACGGACAACGGTCCAAACACATAATGAAGAGGTGCAGCTGTGTGAGAGCACTTTACTTTAGATTTCAAAAACAATGCAGGACCTGAAAAACTATAACAGCAATGCAACAGAACTAAAAAAAAAAACAAGACATCCGGTGTTCACAGACTGGACACACGGGTCATCTGCATGCTATTTGCGGTGCATCCAGATATGGGTGAGAAGGTTAGCCATACATTTCTGCGTGGGACACCCTGAACTCAGCATAAAACACATCGGAATGCATTCTAAACCAATTTATCTACACAATCGTTGGCAATATAAGCTTTTATGAAAAAACATAATATAATGTAACAACAAAGTCTACAGGTCTTGATTAGTTTCACATGCAGCAACAGATGCACAAACACTTTCCATTCAATAAATCTCACTGAATCAGACAATCTAAGAAGGTATTTTTGCAGATTGCAATTTGGTTTTCCATTCTGAGTTAATTACAAATATTTTATTGTTGTTTTTCAATCATAGTATGCATCAAAACGTAGGCTAATGAATGCATTTTAGCCAAACATGACTTCAGCTCAACAACTTTATGCAATCTGAGTTGTTAAATAATTAGATTACTCTATTAAATTACCAGAATAATCAGTAAATTACTCAATTACCAAAACAATTGATAGTGACAGCCCTAATCTGATCTCATTTGAGTCTGACCTTCTCAGGTTTGGCCTCTTCCTCATTTTCATCATCTGACGTGGGCCCTGCTAGAGTGGACACTTTATTAATGACACCCAGTCTGGCCAGCTGGTCTAAGAACACGTCACCTCCCTTATCCACCAGATCCCTAATGATCTGCAGAGCCAGCAGGTGTCCGTCATCATCATCCTGTGAAAGAGATGTAGAGACGCCAATTGAGAATTACATTTTACATTACAAAGACAGTCATAAAAGTCTACTTCAGCCATATAAAAACAGGAAGCAATCAAGAAAAAACACACAAAACAAAAAAAAACTATTAACTGACCTCCTGATCCAGCACGGTTGCAGTGATCTCCACAAGTACAGTGGGTAAGTTGTGTCCAGCATCAGAGTCACACACTTCCTTAAGAAGAATGTCCAAACTGTAGTGCACCATCTTCCTGATCAGAGCTAAACTGGCTTTCCTGTGAAGAGCATGAAAGATGACACCAAACTTTGTTAAAAATGTAAAGGAGTCATGTCTTGTAGACCTTAGGCTCCATAATACAAAATCAATCTAAACTCATTTTCTTTTCAGTTTTGAAATGTGTTCGGACACACGCTCCTCTCAAGCCACTAACCTTATTGAAGGCAGCATGGTTTGCTGAAAGGTCTGTGCAAATACTGGGAGCAACCTTTTCAGGTAGATAGGTGCCATCTCAGGGTCACCTTTCGGCTCACTGCCCTCTTCCTCTTCTTTATTGATATCCTTCTTTTTCTTGTCATCACCCTTGTTAACAGGACACATCCAGTCTCCTACATAAACAACAATTTACTTTCAAAATCCTTCAATTAACAAATACCATGAAATCCAATGGGAGTCACAATAATAAATCAATGGTCAGTGACTGCATTAATCTGGTTAACTCTAAAAAGAAATTATATGAGAGGTGAAAGCTGATGGACCCACCAGGAGACTGCAGGATTGCCACGACCTCGCTGTGTCCCCTCTCTCTGGCTTTATCCAATGGGGTTTTCCCATCTTCATCTCTCAGGTCAGGATTGGCTCCATGGCGTAATAAAGTCTATAAGAAAAATATTCTCCAATAACTAACTACACTAAAAAGTCTAACTTAAGACTTGGTTACACATCAAAACACTTTACCTTGGCTACTTGTGGCCTGCCAAAACAGGCAGCATAGTGCAGAGATGATGACCTCTGGCCTCTGTTGACATCAGCACCTCTCTCGCAGAGGAACTCCACCTGAACCAGGCCACAACAGTGTGAATTCACATTCTTCAGAGAACAATATTTGTCTGTTGCCCTGACCCCGTCCCTCTCACACAACCCAACACCAGACCGCGTGCTTTTCACTTTGAAGCCCTCAGCCCATGTAGAAGATAAGTTTATTAAAGTGTAGCATTGAAGCATAGCAATTCTGGTTTTTACATCCACAAATTTAAGACATCTTTAGATGATAATTAAGACTTGTTATACCATTTAAGATATTTAAGACTTTATGACCTTAAATTCTAGAAAACTGAATTTAAGATGTATTAAGGACCCGTGGAAACGCTGGTTATTGCACAACATAAAAATGCTGCTCTATAATTATGCTAGCAAACTTTATTCTAAACCTCCTGTTTGTTTGCTTTCACCGTTGTGCTAGTTTCCATTAATCACGCTGTTTGAATGCCAGTTTGTGCACATAATAACTTTAAAATACCAGACAATTCAAAAGAATCTTACCATCTCTTGTGTTCCAAATGCAGAGGCCCAGTTCAAGAGTGTCTGTCCTACATCATCCATGAAATTCACTTCAAATGCTTGGAAGGACAAAAAAAAAGGAAAAAAAAGTTACATCTTGAACCCTCTTATATACATTAACTTAACATTTAACACATTTCAAACACTTACCACCAGTGTCAATAGCATCAATTAGGGCATCAGTATCTTTGCTGCGTATACAGTCAATAAGCTGTCGGTGGGAGCGTTCTCCAGAGCTGTCGAGACGCCGCAGACCTGGGATACGGCCAGTGGACCCAGCTGTGGATTTGGGCAAAGCCTTACGGCCCTCGAAGAGCAGCACCAACAGCAAGTCAACCAGCCGCATGGTGTCCAGCACACAGCGCTCATCCCCCTGCAGAGCACTTTCCATAGAGTCAGGCAGCGCTGAGCGCAAAAGATCCTGAAGGATATGAGGAAGCACAAACAAACTTAGAAAACCTCCATACAAACCAATCTACTTCAGTGCAAAATGTAGTTATTACACAATGTAAAGAGTGGAAATTTGAAAAAAGATTTTTGTTTAAGAACTAACAAACTAAACTTTCAAATACTATCAACCTCAAACATACTACCAGCATGTGAAATTATTAGTTTATGATATAATATGGTTATTAATATGAAGTATCCCATAAAACACCACTATGCTAAACTGTATTCATTAATGTATGAAAATATTTTGTCTAAAATGGCATAATTCAAAAAATCCCCTTCAAGGCATTACAAACAGGCCAAATACTTAATTCTACAATTGAGAAAGTTAAGATTATGTCATTACATTTCAGAAATGTTTGTATCCTATTGAAATGTTATGTGGACATTTTGTAACAAAGCTATTAAAAAAAAAAAAAAAAAAAAAAAAACACTGGAGGAAACCCACAGTACTTGTGAATTTAGCAAATGGCAAGTACATTCATGTGAATTTACATCTTACATGTGTGACTAGTGGTGAGCCTCTGCAGAGTGTGGACAGAAGGCTGACGATAGTGGACACTTGGTTACTGAGTTTTGAGTCTGCAGCAGATGGTGCAGCTCCACTGGAGGTTCTGCCAGGCTTGCAGGTGGAGGAGGGTCCAGATGCCATCCCTCCTGCTGCAGCCATACGGGACAGCAGCTCTTCTGTTAGTCCGTGCTTAGCTAGAGGGGCTGGGTCAACTCCACGCCGTGTGAACCGGTCAGCCAGCGAAGCAAAGCAGCGTAAAGCTCCATCAGACACCTGTTAATGGCACAAGGGCAATATATATCATTTAGTTCTTCATTTAAGATTTGTCACATTTCATCAACAAAGCCAGGGTGAATCAACTTTTTATGGAAAAAAAACACTGATCCACAATTTCAATGGACAAACTGATTTTAAATTAATTTCTACTGTCTCGCTAATGTATTACCTGGTGGTCTTCATGTTTCAGTAGGCTAGAGAGGGACTCCACACATGTCTCCAGGGAAGAGTCCTGTGGCTCCATCTTACTGCAGAGACGTGAAACCACTGCCATGGCAGAGTGCAATGTGTCCTTATGCACTAGATGACCACTGTCCCTAATGAAGCTCAGCACACAGTTCAGACCCCCTGCTTCAAATACAGCTCCAGACTCCCTTGTGCATATCAGCTCCAGAACCTGACAACAACATGTGGACAGGTATGACCGCACTGGTTGATGGCATTTAGCATTCAAAATGATTTTTGCTCTACATTATTTTTAATTCTTTATTTATATTATTTCTCTAATCTCATATAATTAAGTATATTTGTAACGAAATTATACAAGTAAATAGTTCTTATATTAGATTGTATTTAACTGAAAGTCAAGGCTACAGATATAGTAGCATTTACCTTCACACACTGTTCAGCCAGATCTCTGCTGGTCCTATTGTTGAGCTCCACTACAACCAGCCGATTACACAGGGCCTTGATGGCTCCATCCACTCCAACAATCCTGCGGGTGCATTCAGCAGACACATCCAGGTAGTAGGTGATGGCCCTGGCTGTCACTTCCAGCACGTTATCTGGTGCACTCTCATCCAGAAAGATCTTGCACAGAGCTGGAAGAAATGTCCGTGGAGGACACCTAATATGGGAAGGCAGCAAAAACAAGAAAGAGGAAAGATATTTAGAGCACCTCTAGTAGTTTTGAAACATAATGGGGAACTTGAAGATTTGTTCCAAAATGCCAATTTGCCCATTCAATTTAGATCCAATCATTGCGATGAAATTATGGAATTAAACAATAAAGTATAAATAAGAACAGAGTCAAAGGACTCTTTCAGGAGAAATAAAAGGCAACACATTCCAGGTTTCCCATAATTTTTAACCAATTAATTTCCATGAATTTTCCAGTTGATTGAGGGATAAAGATTCTTTATAATTACCCTATAGAGATTACGCTCACATTAATTTCAAGTTGATTAAATATTCTAGTGCTAAGTGGCCAAGAAGAACTTGAAATGTCAATGACTTTGCATATTTCATAATTATCAAGTCTTACTAATGAAACATGATCAGAACAAATTTGTGCAAATGCATTCTCACGTAAATTGTCCCAAGCAATTCACGCAAGCATCATTTTACACACAAAAAAAATTCTGCTCATGTTTCATAAGGCCCAATGACTTTAAGGCCTGAAATTTCCAGGTTTTCATTTAGAACTTAATCTATTTGCAAGTTTTCAAACATTATGACAAATACTGGCTACATAATACATCATTCAACCTATCAGAAATATTTAGACTTACGTTTCAAAGCAGCGGTCGACGTTGTCTGACATGAGCAACAGCATGCAGAGCTGCTCCAGTGCGATGAGCTGCATGTCCCGCTCATCGCCCTGTCCCATCTGCAGCCACTCCAGCAATGTGTCTGGGTCTACGTCTGCCATGACGCCCCACTATCCTGTCCACCCAACACCCAGTCACAGCCCCAACTGGGGACGCATCCGCCAGTGGCAGGAGAGAATTGAAAAGGGGCAGTCACAAGTCCTCTTTTTGTCTCATGAAGTCTTCACCTTCATAAGATATATAAGAAAAAAACAAAAGCCAATTAAACATGGAAAAAAGATCTAGGAAGTAACGGGCTCAGCGACAAGAACTCGCTTGCCAGGTTGCCTAAAGCTGCATTCACACTGCCAGCTACTTTGTTGGTGCATGTCACCAGTGGCTGGCGGTTAGGTCGCTAGTGGTGTATATGGAGAGTCTAACTGGCACTGTTTCTTTACAATTAATATTATTATGAAAATATTAGTGAGGTTATTAATATGGTACGTTTATTCACTATATCTGATCATTTATATGGTTTCGTTTGCTGTCATACATGTAACACATTTTCAAAACAAATTATTTATAGTTAATTTTATAGGCTATTTGATGATTTAAACCTACTTAAAATCCCGCAATCTCATATGCTTTTCCACGCATAATTTTTCTTAAATATATCCCTGTATGTGGGCAGAGACATATCATATAACACTGGTAAAGCGCTAACAGCAAGGATTAGCCTTTCCTCCATCACTGCAGAAGCTGAGAGAGAGAAGGATTATGTGAGCTCTACAGTCTTCTCTTGTATTGGCTGTCGCTCCTGAATGTTGCTCTTAATTTGTTAAAAGTTAAACATTTATCAACTTTGTTGCGTCGCTGGACATCCCCACATCCGGTCACCATCGCTCGTGTCACCAGCTGTCATTGAAAATTAATGATGAGGTTGTTTTGTTGCTGCATGTTGCTGGCAGTGTGAATGCAGCTTTAGGCCTTAACCCTTACCTCGCATTTGTTAGGTTTGTCTTTGAAAAGAAACACACAACACTTGAGTAACTGAAAGAAAACACCCGAGTAATAATGAAATGGGGTGGAGCACATGACTCCTTTGAGATGTATACACTTGAAAGGTATTCTAATAAGAGTTGAAACAGACTATAAACATGATGAAGTAGGCTACCACCCGTAATTAAAGAACTGAAAGAAATCACTGTGATAACCTGATGAGTAAGCCTGGCCAACAGCCATTCACATGATGAATAGTTCATCACTTACTCACTGCACAGGCCAAACAACCCAACTCACTGAAATGTACAAGACAATACAAATTAACAGAATTTTTTTTTTATTGTTTTTAAAAAGCCACCGTTAAAGGGGCCATGACATGAGATCACATTTTCCCTGATTTTTAGAAATAAAAGGTCATTCTACTATAAAAAAAATATACTGCAAGTTTGAAAACTCAAAAGTTCCTCCTTAACAGAAAAAAAGAGCATTTATTTGAAACAAGCTGCAAATAGACTTATTTGGAATTTGTGGATTTTGTGACCAGAAGAACAAGTATATCAGCAAAAGACTGCCTCAACAGCAAAAAAAAAAATCAATGCCCAATTTTACAACGTTGCACGCTTAACCACACCCACTGAGGAGAGAGATGTGCCTCATCTTTCATGGGAGAATCATACACCAAAGGGGACTTACAAAGGACACCTTCCTAAATTTTTTCTGCATTAGAGGAACTGCTTTGACTGCTATCATGTATCTTGTGCCACTTTCAAAAGATGCAATGTCAAGTTATAACTTTAGGAGATCCCCTCTCGGTGTCTTGTGGAGTAAAATTGTGTCTTGGACGCATGTTCGCTCCAATCTGCACTATTTTTAACTGTTAGTTTATGTAAACTAGGGATATACGGAACGACTCATTTCACTGAGGTTTCAACTAAAATTTTAAAGCTGACTAGTCTAAGAAAGAAAGAAACTCAAAACTGTCAAAAAACACTGTATGTTTATGCAAATCATTTAAAATACCTCCAAAAGCGAAATCTGATGCTAAATTCCACTGAAAAGGGGGTATTTATCTGCACAGTGTTTCCCATTAATTGACTAGACTATGGCAGCCCGCCACGGTCTAATTTGCATCTGTAAACTCCCATGCTCACACACAGACTCGCAGATATATGCATATCCTGGATCTGTCTAATGTTATTTGGTTGAGGAGGATGACAACAAATCTTTGAGGTAAGTAACGTTAACTAACATTAAATGTATCCACTGTATTTATACACTACTCCACACAATTTATCATCATCAGTGTACAAGAGCAAACAGATAATATTACTGCTGATGTTAGAATCATGATGATTAATGTAAATTAATGTTAGCATTACTTGGTTAATAGGCATAACGTTACACTGTTATGGCTTCACTAGCTAGCTATTGTTAGCAGTCTGAGGTAACGTTAAAAGATAAAAAGCTGAAACTGACACCCCTAGTTTGAACCCTGCTTTTCAGAATGAGCATACAAAAATATTTTAAGAGATGTCAAACCCCAGATGAGGAAGAGACAGCTAACGCTGAGGTAGGTAGCAGGCTAGTGAGCAAAGTAAGTAAACAGGAATAACTGGCAAATTTTAACGTTGCTTGTTTCTTTGTAGAGTAACAGACTCCAGGTAACAGGAGAGACAGACTCAGGGAAGGTAGTTGCCCCAGGGAGAGGGGTAGCAGGGGAGAAGGCCTCCTCTGAGGGGGGACAGCAGGTGTGTTTGACAGCAGAGAAAGGGGCAGTAGTTTCAGTTAAGGTTGCAACGGTATGAGATTTTCATGAAGATTATGGTCTCAGAAAACCATGGCATTGTTCTTTCCCTGCTGTCTGTGGCACAGTCCGAATAGAACTGCGACCCACTAGTTGAGAGAAACACACAACCTCTTTTTTTTTTTTCATATTCAAAAATACTTTTTAATTTTGATGCCATATGCAACTGAATAAAAAACAAAACAAAAAAAAAAAAGTTGATAACTCCAACTCCAGAGTGTCTGCATGCATGTATAATTTAGTTTGGACAGTTGGATGGATTCTACAGAGTCCGCAAATTCTACAAGAGTGCGGTGAAATGGCGCTACCTGCAGCCGGCAGAGCAGAGTAAATGCGGGACCGGTCTCACTAATCTGACGAACCTGCTTTGTGCTTGCTGTCCGGAACACAGTGCGAGTCGTGTGCAACCAATTTGAATTTGACACAGAATTCTTGGTTATAAACCCATCTGATATGAGACACTTAAAGGCTCTGTGCTGAAGCTAGTTGAAACTAAATTAAACAGCCCGTCATATTAAACTAAAGTGACAAGGTAAACAGGAAAACATTGTTCCATTCACAACTAGAGCATGACATTTTTAAAGCTACAGTAGGTAGTATTTATATATAGAAAAAAAATGATTATTCAATCCTATTATTAAAAATTCTATACCAACATGGTGTCTAAGTTAAATGAGGCCTTGTGAGAGATTAGTTACCACCACAGACTCAAGCTCTGAGTGAAAATTGTTAGTCGGGTAGTGTCAATCCAGCTAATTTTAGCCAATTGCCTTGGCTCTGTTTGAGAACAGCTGTCAATTAAACCCTGGCTGGGGGTGAAGAGCATCATGTAAATGGGGAATAATTGGGGGCGCTGTTTCTCACAATTCAATTTAGTTGCCTACTGCAGCTTTAAGAGCACAAAATTGTTTACAAGAGCACAACACTAGCCTCTTAATTTTACTCTAAAAGTGCACCAGAAAGAAGTATTTAACTTTAAAATGTAAAAAAATGTATTACAGGGGAGCATGCCCCCAGACCCCCTTAGAGGGTCAGAGGTCCACCCCACAGTCTCAGAAAATCCTGTGGGAAACACTGCTGCGACATGCTTGACTTGGATTATCATCATAGCCAACTATAATATATAGAACATGACATGCATTTAATGAATGAATGTTAGCAAATACAGGCATAATTATTGAAAATAATTGAATGAATAGCACAGGACCAATAGAGCAACCCTATGGCCTGTTCTAAATGGAAATCACTAAGTAACTTGACACATTTAAACAGTAAGGACATTGTTAAAAATATTTTACAGGTAAAACAATCCACAACAGAGAAACAAATGCACTGAAAATTTGCATATATATTTCAGGGTGTGCATTAGCCTATGATCTAATATGACAGTTGATCGGTTAAACAATAACAGTCACAAATGTTTAAAAAAAAATCATTAAAAATATAGCTAGGGTTGAAAAAAATAGGCCTAAAGAACTGGCTCCACTTTGGCTAGAAGTTTATATGGAATCATTAAAGAATGCAAAGTTTCAGCAACCATGACACACGCACGGATCAGTTTAATTCTTAAAAAGGACAAAGATCCAAGCGAGTGTAAGAGTTATCCAAATTTCCTGAGTCAGATAGACATTACAATATTGTTACAAATTTTGGCTGATTAAATTATGATATCTCTTATACAAATAGATCAGGTGTGGTTTATTCAGGGCAGTAACTCTTCTGATAACATTAGGCATTTCATTAATGTCATTTGGGCAGTGTCGAACGATCTGACCCCAGTTGCTGCCATCTCACTTGACGCCGAAAAGGTCTTTGGTAAATGTACAGGTTCGGGAATACTTTTATTGGGTGGATTTAGTTACTTCATAGACACCCGGTAGTAGCACTTTAAACAAATGGATTCATTTCAGATCATTTTACTCTGGATAGGGGCACCCAGCAGGGTTGACCTCTTTACCCCTTAATGTTTCGTCTTGCCAAGGAAACATTAGCAGCCATGATAAGGAGGATGATTTTCCATGGGTGGCGGCAGGAGGTGTACTGCATAAGCTTTTTCTTTACGCAGATGATTTTTAATTCGTCTCCGATCCAACTAGATCTATGCTTTGCCTCCACAAAATTCTTAATTCCTTTTCTAAATTCTCAGGATACAGAGCCAACTGGTCTAAATCTGAAGCTTTGGCTCTGACCATGTACTGCCTAGGGTTGCAGTGGTATACCAGTTTCACGGTATGAAAATTGACATTTTTCATACCATGTTAAATTTGCTTATATACGGTATTGTGAAAAAAATGCAAACAGATGGAAAATTTCACCTGCGTGTGCGCATCTCCTTTCCTCTCGACTGCCAGTCAGACTCATCTACTTGCCGCCCGCCCCCCCACACACACACACACACACACACACACACACACACACAGTGGAGAAAATGTAAGAGAAGCGAGGTGAGACGGTCTGACATAAGTGAGTTGAGTTAAAGCAGCGTTTCTCAACAGGTGGGTCGCAGGTCTATTTGGAATGGGTCGTCGCGGACAGCAGGGAAAGAACAATGCCATGGTTCTCCCATTGCAGATATTGCGGTAGCCACCCAAGTGATAGAACATTTAGAACTGCCGAGGCAGATTTAATGATAATCTCGCAAACAGCTAAAGGCTTCTCATCTGCACTTTCGCATGAGTGTAACGGAACCAGCTTGCAATCATGATCAGTTCTTCCCTCTGGCGCGCGCGTACAAAAACCGGGCTTCCCTCGATATTGCGGACCGCAGACCTCAAAACTGATGAGACCCATTTCAATTCTGAGACTTTTCTAGTGTAAAGGTGTCATGAATTGGATTTTATTTTATAATGTTCTTTGAGGTCCACCAAGGTCCAAACCAAGATGCAACAACGATTTATATCTTGTTACATAGTTAGGGCATTGTCCAACGGTGAAAGATTTCCGTGTTTTACTAATGCTGAGTAGCACATAACCAAATAGTGGTAGTACCAAATAGTGTAAATATTATAATAAAATTTATAACTGTGAAAGGATACACTTACTGTGCGACATGTAAACGTATACAAGATACATTCACCGGTGTTTCTCGCACTGTCGTTCGTCATATACTCAGAGTATATCAATACTCTTTAGGTGCATCTGTGGCAATTGTGCCATCATACCAACAGAACAAGAAAATATATGCTGCTTAGAGATTCCTGTGCATTAAAATTAATACACGAACATCAAAAAACACTAGGATAAAATCAAATTCTCAGTACACATCTAACAGTCTGTAATATATAAAGCAAAATAAATAACATGTATACTCACACTTGTTTGTTGCAACATCACAGTTGGGTACAATATAGTTGGCACTGCATCAACTTTTAATTTAAGTCTCTCTGCAAAGCCTGCTTCGAACTGTGTCTTGTTTGTGAAAGAATCATAGGCAAAATGAAGAGAGCAAAGTACTAACACATTCTTCCCGACGCAATCCGGGACTTCATTAAAAATAAATGTCAGCCACTTTCTTAATATTGGGATCCTTGCGAAGCAAATGCAAGAGATCTAGTTTCCCCACAATCTGGCAATGCAACGTATTCACCTTTGTGGCCATCGTGACACTTCCTGTAGCTCCAAAAATAATCTCTCCACTCTACTCTAACCGCAAGACTGGTGGGAGGGCCTAAGCAGTGTCGACGATACGAAGACACAAATGTGAAAACATCCATAGTGACATGCAAGCCAACGTTTAGGAAATCCGCTTCCCACTCCACCTACGAAGTGATTTCCATAGCTACTTCGGCGGTCTTGCGAGAGGAAATGTTATTGCGTATACCGCGAGTGAGGCAGGGAAGAAGCAAGTGCAGCCTGAGGCGAAATAAAGTTTTGTATAGCCTACTGCTCCAGATATCCCATTTTATTTAAATCAGTTTTTTATTATTATATTTAAAATGTTTAACATTAACAGTCATTTAAGCACAGAATTTGTAATATGAAGTCAAACGTAAATGTGGAAAAATGCTGAACAGTTTTTAATTCCAATACTGAAGCTTTTAGACGGATCAGGTATCGGTCCAATGAGCCCGATCCAAATCCGATACTGTGTGTTAGTCATGTTTGTTACAGTCAAGCTCAAAAAATTACATAAAATAACCATAAAAACACAATTAAAATAGTTTGAATGACTCGTGTATTTTATTCAAAGCCACTTGAAGATGTGCGATAGCTCTGTGAATCACAAAAGTCTGTGTTTAATAAGTAAATATATCAAATGCATGCACAGCTCCAGCATGTCAGTGAATGGTGCAGCTCTGTTCACACACACACACGCGGCTATTTTTAGCCTTCACGCGGTGTGCTATATTTGAGCACTACTCACGAACAACATCTCAGATGTAGATGATCAATAGTTTGGTTCATTTATATGCAGTTAGAATGGATTTTTACCAAAATTTTAATAAGAAGCGAATTAAACTACTGTGAACTTGCCTACAGACACTTACAGGACTTCCTGGAGAGTCGGAATGTCCCTTACCTCTGCTATCAAAGTCTTTCTCGGATTCCAAGTTTGTTGATTACAGAAGTGTTGCAGGGATTAGGTTGCAACGGGGACACTGCTTTCTGACGAGCTGCATATATACGAGAGATCCAGTACATTTAAACAGGAACCCAGCATCTCGCATTAAGCCACATTCTCACAATAACTCGCTTTTTTGGTTTCCATCTGAACGTACTGACAGAACCGTTTGCTTATCAAACGTGATCAACTTGTGTCCACACTCAACAGAGCCACACAGTGCATTCTGCCATAACTGCCCGTTTTAGTTTGTGTATTCAGGATTTAACATGCATCTCACTGTATCTATGGCCAGCAAAGAAAAAAATTTCAAATTTCGCATAGTATTTTTACTATTCTAATAATCATTGCAGAACAAATACTAGAGAATTCGACTACTTGTGCACATCCCTAATGTAAATATGCACTAGATGGACGTCTTTGATCTGTTGATGCATTTCCGATGAAGTGCACCACGATTTAAAAGCTGTGCAAGTGCATTTAAAATAAATAAATACAAATCTGTACTAGTCCATTCCACTTCTGCTTTCAGGTAATATCAGCATGGATTGCTTGTGAACCAGTCACAGTATGATTCAAGATTTGCAAAGGAGCCGTTATTGAAGGATGGGGTAATTAGAAACACTATTGGAACTGACTGCAAAAATGTTTATTGTCATGACATGATTATGGTGCTGCTGTGCTTGAATGAATAGATTTATATATTTGAATGTAATGTGTTTGAGGTGCATTGCGTAAACCGTGAAATCTAGTTTTATAATGTTGTGGAGCTTGTTCATTCTCCCAACTCAAAGTTTCAAATATGGCTGTATTCAAGGGCTGCACAATGTTAGCCAAAACGGTGGGCGTTTACGTTGAAGGCATGTTGACAGAGGGCCTGAGACAGGGTATTAAATGATCACATATCACAAAAAAACTTTACTAACATTATTAGTGGACCTCAGGAAAGATAATAATAATATTATATATACACACACAGAGAGAGAGAGAGAGAGAGAGAACTACATTCCTTTGGTAAACAAGCAGTAGACATTGCAGTAGTCTGTCCTTCATTACAGTCTGGGTGGCTATAAATGGGCTCGAGATAGATGCAACATCTTAGAGACCAACAACAGTGAGATCCACTTATCAACAGATTAAGTGACGTACTTGATTCAGGACGAATGTCCTATTGAACTTGACATTGAAAGCAATTAAAAACGGGCCTAAATAATATATCTAATTCACATCTTAACTGGATGAAGAGAAAAAAAAATGGTTGTTTTCACTGCTACTCTGAAATATAGCCTACAAAGTCTAAAGAGTCACCAGACTGTGGTGAGATTAGAAAGTTATTTTGCAACACGTGCCTTTAGCATAATTTTTCATTCATGATGTCTGACATCACCCAAGTTGCTCTTTCTGGTCTTGTAACTTGTTTTTAACCGTTACACAGGGTCATTGTGAGCCAAACAATGCTTTCAATATCCTAGACTTCTGAATCCAAAACAAGTTCTGATGCCATAGCCCTGGGTTAAACAATCTCAAGCAAATACTGTCGTGAAAAAAACAGGGGTTTGCCTACTCATTTAATTTTACTCCTTTCAAATTAATCAGATTCAAATTTTATTTATTTCTTTAATCCAACACACCAATAGCATCCAACTCTTATCTTCAAGTTTAACTTCACTGATGATGCATTACACGAATTCTCACAATGTAGGCTACTACAATCTGACCTGAATATCACAAGGAGGAATAAATAACTTTCCCAAGTCTCAAATACTGGAGATCGAAACATATATTTCATTTAAATCAGACTCTGTCTGGTGTTGTTCTTACAGCATGGAGATCAACTTTACCATGTAAACCACAATCCATACAGATTTCAATAGTCTTATGCCCTTCAGGGGTACACAGGAAAGTAGACAGGCAGCTTAATTCAAGGGCTGATAAGGCTCGGCGTTTGATCCTTCATGGCGAAACGCGCATTTAATGATGTTCTTGGGCTTTTTGCCATGGCAGCTGACTGTAATTGCATGAGTCAAAAAAACAACTTCGTTTGAACCAATGTCATCATGACACCAGCCTGACAACCCCTATTATAGTTCACCTACCCATTAAACTATACTACCCGCTAATATAAGTCAAGCAGCGTGTGTTTGATATATAATATGTCGCATGTTTAACTTCATGTATGGCCATCTGACATGATCTGAGAGCCAAGCAGATGAATTAACACTTAGTCGCCGTCCGAATTAAACCCATACAAACCTCTGGACATCACCATATACCGTCATCAAACTCCAAAAGTGTGAATAAAAGTTAATGACTAATTAGCGAATAGTGATATCTTCACGTTCAATCCTCCATTCCTGATGGAGTTAAGAGAGCTTATATGTTGACTTGCTCGCCATGACAGAAACCACACCTTTTAAATTCACGTTAATCAAAAGTCGTCATTTTCAGCATATGTCCCCATAATAAATGAATAAAAAAAAAAGGTAAAAAAAAAAAAAAAAAAAGATTATCGACAGCGAAAGAGTGGTTTAGCTAGCTAGGATTAGCTAAACTGCGTCCTGCTAACTTCACTTCGATAGACCTAATAAAATCAAAAACGTCTTTTACTTTATAAATAGAAGTCACATATATGTTTCCACACATAAATATTACAAGTCCGAAAATACTTCTAAGGTAAAAATCAAACCACCGCAAAGCTACAGCAATGCGGCCTTGTGTTTAAAAGCAAATCCACGTGCTGAAGTTGAATGAAAGACCGAGGCCTGAGCTCGTCTGTCAGGCAGAGGCACAAACTCTCCGCCGAGCGTCACAAAACACTCACCGTTTTTTCCAAACGACGAGAAGAGAGAAAAACAAAGGTGGACGAAATTCGGCTCTGGGTGAAGTTGTATCAGGAGGTAAGTGGTGGATATTTCTTCATTCCCCGCTTCTGTTGTTTGTAAGGTAGAGGTCAAAGTAAACGGGAAGGCGACGGGGTGAACTATTGAGTGAAATGGAGAGCCGTCGAAAGTAGACGAGGCTCCGCATATCACGAGGCTCCGCAGCAGCGGTCAGGAATACGCTGCGGCTGAGCGACAGGGGGCGCAAAAACAAACAAACAAACAAACAAAACACCTCGCCATTTAGTCAATAAGGTCGCACAACCAGACAGCAAATAATTTACCTGGATTGCACAATTGCATAATGTGAATTGTGACATTGAAATTAAACTCTTTGCATACTTTTTTTTTTTAAACCCACAAGATTTTATTGGGTTAGTGTTGATCCTGTGGCTTCTGGAGCAATTGCACTGCATTATGCATTTTAACCAAACTATTCTTGTAGAACAGATGTATCCAAATTAGGACATAATACTATGCACAGGGCTAAACATGTGCATATTTATCTCCGGTAACACAGTATTTCTCGGATTTAGAAGCAAACAAACTGCAACTCTTGAAGCAAAACTATATTTTATTCCTCCAGTATTTTCAGAAAATAAATGTAAATTTTGCCCTAAATTTTAATCTGTACAATTTACAACATACAAAATATATGGTGCGGTTATAAATGCAGTAATGTATGGAATCATCGCTGCTTCAAGCAGAAAGCAGCACCTGAAATATATAGTTACTTAAAAATAAAACAAAACAAAAATGGTCCAATATTCGCAGGAACTTAAACATTTGCATTGTAAACTTGTTTGTAGTGCTGTAGTAAATATTATTGTGCTGTTTGTTTAAAATTTTTTTGCATTTATCTTTTAATCACTCAAGGTTAGATCTATTACACTTGCTTAGACCATGTGCCATCTAACCTTTAGAAGTGCACAGTGGATAAGTCTTGTGAGAAACAAAGTGATAACAGCACACATCTCCATGCATAACTGAAATACTAAAAGTATTGAAAGTGTACCACATTTCCATAAAAATTATAAGTACAGTGATCTGATGTAGTATAGAGCAATGCAAGTACCTGTTCATAATGCCTAATCAATATCATAAACACACTCACAACAAGCCATCTATTCAAATTTAAAATATTTGAAAATTAGCTAAAAAAAAATAAAGTCAGAAGATGATGGTTTTAAAATTCAAAGTGGTGCAGTTTGTGTTGCACAAGGTTTGGCAGAGTGCTACAGCAAGGCAGAAAAATAATAATTCATTTGTATTCGCTTTACAGGAACAATGACATCTCACAAAAATCCATGCTATGCATAACCAAGAAAACCATCGAATGTTTAGAGTTGTAGCAAGATTATAATTAAAACAGAAAAGTTTATATATATGGAAGTCATAAAATTCACTCCCTCTTGGGTGAGCTGTTCTTGCCATGAGATGCTGATGGTTAACTTATTTCCCCTAACCATCTCAGAGTAAATATATATTACATTCCTCATAGAGGTTAACAACAATCCTTAAATGACACAAATTATAAACTGATGTAGCTTTAAAATCATGACAAATTAAAATAACATTCACTCAAATAGTCATTCAAATCAAAATACTTGTATCAAATACAGTCAAGAGACTGCATATGCTACATTTGAAACAGACATTGGATTCACAGGAAATTAATCTTCAGTTGGATGCTGGGCGTGCTTTTGCTAATCACCCGGGCTGCTGGTGTCTTAGTGTTCACACTCTCCTGGTTCCCCTTGACAGCTGCCTCCAGTCGGGCTTTCATATGTGGAGCGGAGGCCATCAGTGATTTGAAGACAGCCGAGTGTTGGGGGCCAATGCGCATGAGGTCTCTTAAGGCAGATTCATGCAGTGAGCGAGAGGCTGCAGAAGCAGATGCCAAAGCATTCTCATCCAGCAGGAGAGAGATGAGGATTGGCAATAGCATAGCCACCAGCTGTGGACCTGCATGGATAAAAAAAAAAAACATTGATTTAATCTGTGGTAAAACTGTAACATATCCTTTTAAATGAGACTGCACTGTGTCAGTAGCCGAGGGTATGTGAAACTACTCCCAGGAGTGACGTTCTCTATTAGAATTTAAAATCACACTAATCTATTGGCAGATGGCACTTGACGCTCCGCCCCATCTTTGCTTCATTGCTGAAACTGCAAATGTATTAGAGTGGATTAATTTCTACCTCCCTGCTTGTGCTATGATGAACAGCGTATCCTTTATCACCTCCACGTTTGAAACGCTATTGCACTGTGATTGTGTTTTATTGAGTGTAAAGCACATAAAAGAGCCTTTTGCTTGACAACGTCTTTTTCAAGAAGGCATTTTGCAAATGTTTTTCACCTTGTGAGCATATCCCTCTGTCTGACAGGCACAAGTACTGCTTTATATGCTTGGGCCGAACCCACATGGAAGCAGTGCTCTGAAAGAATGATTGTGTTAACTGTGAACGCACGAAACACAAGACGCTTTGCTTTTGGCTCTCCTTTCCTGCTCTGCACAGACGCACTTTTCAGGTGCAGTAGCCACATGACGCGTTGCGCAAAGGGGCCATTACTGAGATTTCCAGAGTGGAAGAGGCAGCAGCGGCCCACTTATTCCACACTCCTGCGCACTGGGAAGGAAAGCCAGGCCAGTCCATTTGTCTAAGCCTTGATGGCTCATGTTCACTCTTGTAAGCAAGACCTATGCATCGGCAGATCAGGCTGGTTTGGACTTGCAGGCCTACCAGGCTGACTTGCTCAAAGAAATGGGCAAGAACGGGCCAGACACAGATTTGTTCAAAGAGTCGGTCCACTGATCTGGCACTACAGGCCAAGTAACCGGCAGATCTATGGGTAGCCTGGTGTCCATAGAGCATTAATCTCTGGCATAATTTGACAGAGATACACCATAAGAACAAAGATGTGTGGAAGCAGGGCCTCTTCAGTGACACCATGAGTGCCTTCACTGAGGGGTTCCAAGCTGCCAAGAAGCAGTCGCAAGTGTACAAGCACATATTGCCAAGGCGAGGTGCCGCAACCGACTTGCTCAAGCTCTTCCTCGAGGTAGCGCCCTGCAAAGCTCAGTCCCATGACACATTGCTCCCAAGAAAATGGAGACTGAGCAAGCAGTTAGGACTCAGCGGCAGTGCCCTGAGTGTAAAATTGTGCTATTCTTGCTTTGAATTCAGACACAGCTTGTCAAAAGCTATCATCAAGCCTAGAGAGGGTTTGGACACTACCTTCAGAGGAGGCAAACTTACTAGTGGTCGACCGATATGGGTTTTTAATGGCCGATGCCCAGAGAGCAGGGTGGTCGGTATGCCAATACAATGCAAATATATCACAAAATGTATTATAGTAAATAACAAACAATAAATTGCTAAAAAAATATGATAATTTACTCTTATTTAGCAATATATTTACATCCAAAACTAAACAATATTTTATTTTAAATGGTAGATAGCAGTTTCTTCTGATTTCTGTTTAGTCATCAAAGTTTAGTAATTTATTTGGACATGTAGAAATTGTTAATATATTAGGACGAAGGAAATAACGGTACACACAGCAGTCCAGCAACCATGGATGGCACGTCCATGCTAGCAATTGCATTTACTCAAAAAATATAGAATCAAACCTATTGTACATGCATTGTGATAGTGAATAAGACATTTACTTATAGCACACATGATGCACTTTTACGAAAACGTAGGCAACTGACTTGCTACGTAATCTGTTAATGGCTTAACTGACAGCTGTTTTCAATGAATGGAACTCTTAAGGAAACTGATCTCCGAACAGTTTGAAAGCAACTAATTTTCATCCTACCTCTGAGGCATCATTTTCCTGGTTTCAGGCGCAGCCTTGAAATTGCACTCATGTGGATCCACAATCTCCTGACAGTTAAATGGCCTGGATCACCTACTTGGATTGTTACAGATGGACCATCATGATTTGTGAAAGAGAGGAACTTTTGATCATGAAGTTTCTGATTCTGGCTGATAGAATACACACTTCAGAGGAGAAAATTAGATGAGTGTTTGACAGGAAGAAACCGCTGGATTTTCGTGAGGTTCGTGAATGATATCTTTTTAAATGAGATATCTGCATATTTGCAACAGATCCTTCCTGAACTGGGCAGTACTTCCCCTCCCACAAACACCATAATTTAAAAAAGAGGGAAAAGGCCAACGCAGAGCGGCAGTGAGAGAGAGAGAGAGAAAAAAAAACAAAAAAAAAAAACTTACTCGCCGGTTCTCTGATACGCCGTAGCTCGTTCCTCAGCCACTTCTCCACCCTCTACAGGACGACAGCCGCACCTCTCCGGGCGGATCGGAGGCAGTCCTCAGCCCCCGGCGCACGGAACGCCCCGCCGCGTTCCTGGGGAGTCGAAGGGGCCTCCCCCCGCCCCTGGCAGCGGTTCTCCCGCTCCAGGCGGTCGGCGGCAAGCACTCCCCCCGCACGCGGTCGGAGGTCTCCAACCCCGCCGCGTTCCAGCGGCTAGTAGGGGACTCCCCCGCCCCTGGCAGTGGCCCTAACCGCTCCAGGCAGTCGGCCAGGAGCCCCTCCTCCCCTCGCGGTCGGCGGCCGTTCCTCCGCATCCAGGCGGCTGGGCTCCTCTGTCGCCCGGCAGATGGCCGCGGCTGCTCCGCTGGGCAGTGGCGAGAACTCCGCTACGACGTATCCCTCCTTCTTCCCGGGTTTCGGCACCAATGTAGAACAGATCAAGTTCACGGGCAAGGAAGAGGCGAGAAACCGGCTTGACATATAAAATAATAGGTTTAATGGAAAACTCAAAAGGCAAACACATAAGACAACGGACATGTACGTGAACGATCTCTCTCTTCCGCACGTCGTCCGCAATCGGCCTTTAACCCTCTCGGAGGCTTAATTAGCCTAATACAGGACCGGGCGGGTTGAGTCACGACCCGGCACCCCCCTCCACCGTGCCACAATAAGTTTTATTGATATTTGCCTTATATCATTAGAAAAGTTACAGGGAACTGTTGAGGAGAGGCTAATAGAATACGTGCTTTAGAGGCAAATAAATGAGCATTCCACAGGACGCTGGATCTGCTGTGTTGTGTGAGGTTGGCTTATTAAATCAGTTTAAATGAGATATGTGCAAATTTACAGATGGTATATGTTATTAGTTTTATTGATATTTGCCTTTAATCATTAGAAAAGTTACAGGGGACTGTTGAGGAGAGAGAGGGTGAATGAAACAGCCGAGCACTTTAACATTGAGCTAAACTGCATCTGCTGTGGCTCTGATATGCGGACCGTTTAAATGAGACTATGACACCGGCACATAACAGCAAAACAAACCATAACTGGTCATTTACATGTCTCAGATGCTTCACATGTAAGCAGACGATTTAAAAATGTAATTAAATATTTATCAGCCGAAGCGATAATTTAAAAAAGTCCGAATATCTGCCATTTTATCAACCTCAGCAATATATCGGTCTTCTCTGTTTGAATTGGACAAGGTGCAGAGATTGCACATGCTCTGCCCTGTGAGTGCGAAAAGCACAAGTGTGACTCTACGAGTCTACGAATCTCTTTGTCTTCTTTGGAGGTCGTTCAAAAGGTTTGGCTGTCTCCAAGCTTTCTTACTGTGTTGTTGACGCTATTGCGCTCTTATGTTTTGCCAGATGTGCAGGGTTCCATGGGTGTTAATGCCCACTCTACCAGGAGCATGACCTCCTCCTGGGCTTAGGCAAAGGGTGTGTCCTTACAGGACATCTGCCTGGCTGTCGACTGGGCTTCCCCTCACACCTTTTCCAGGTTTTATAACCTGGATGTTTCCACTCTCTCTTCCCAGATCCTTGCTGCGAAGGAGAGTTGATTTTTCAATGTTCAAAGTAACATTGTGTTCTTGCCATTGGTCTTATGTCCATGCCATTCATTGACTCTAAGAGTGAAGAGCAGTGTTTTTAATGTTCTACTACCCTGTTGGCTTGGGGCATTACTTCATTTCGTCGTTCTGAATTTTTTTCTACAGTGCAGTGTGGATGGGAATTTCTTTAGTGTTTCACTATCTAGTATGGCTAGTGTCATTGATATATTCTAACCATGCATCGTAATTGAGTTTCTCTCTTTTCCTTCCTATTGTTCAATACGAAGGGGAGAAGATGTAAATGCTTTTTAACTAATGGCTAGAAGGCAATTCCTTACTTGTGTGAATCAGTAGCACAGCACGATGGTACACATTTTCCCATAGCATCAGCTAATGCTGCAGTGTCGAAATGGCAGAGTTGAAAGGGAATGTTCTTGTTTCGACAGTAGACCTGGTCCCCTGAAAGGAGGGAACAAGATGATGTGTATTCTCGCAGCACTATTGATTTCTCGATGTTAAGGGACCAAAAGATGCACTCTCTTCTCTTCAGTTGGAAAATCCTGATGAAATGGCACTGCATTATGGTTTATATGCCCACATCAGGGGCAGAGTATCAAGCATCATCTGTCAATAGATTGCCTTGATTTTAAAGGGCTTCAGAGATCGTCACTCCAGGGAGGAGTTTTTATAGGGTCAGCTACTGACACATTGTCTTTCTTTCAGGGAACAAGGATTAAAGTTGTAACCAGAATGTTCTGTTCCATCTTGTTCTGATTTATGAAGTAATATAATCCTGTAATCCTCTACAACAAATATAGTTGGCCGATTATTCAATTAGGGGTACTTTTAACAACATGAAATATTGAAAAATGTCTTCAATCTATGAAAATCTTAAAACATTTACTACATGTCCTGACAATGAACTTGAGCAACCTTTAAGATGATTTTGGTATGATGGATGATGTGGACATTTGAAATTGTGTGCATAGTTTTGAGAGAAAAAGCTGGATAAACCTTGAACTTGATAATACAGCAAGTCTGCTAGAAGTAAATTCAATTTTTAATAAAAAAAGAATCAAATAATAAACAACTTCGTAATGACCCCTAAAACTTTACCTCTCTAATTTCTATCGAGAGCAAAATCTCTTGAAGAAAAAAAAAGAAAAAAAGCTTGTCGTAATAGTAATGACAGCTGTAATGGGACAGTGAATCTTTGTCATTTAAAAAATTACAAATTGCACAAATATATACTGTACCAAATTAATTAAAAATAGGACTTTTTTAAAGCTCTAATTAAGCAAAGTACAATATACCTGATTTAACACTTTAAATACCTCTAAATTTACTTCAATTTGGGTAAGAAACAAGTTCAAACTAAATACATTTTGGCAAATTATTAATAATTTAAAATATAATAAAAAATTAATTTAACATAATATAATAAAGCAATTACATAATATTTAACACTAAAATTCTTCAAGTTCCCCCTATTAGAAAATCAACCAGTTTGTAAACATTTCCAGTCACTTACGGTGAGTTTCATCAGCAGCAAACACTAGCGCTTCTAGGGCTCGGACTGCGTCTTGCAATGCCTGTAGCTCTGCTGGGCTCTGAGGACGACTCTTTTCAACTCCCTTTAGCTGTGACACTAGACAGCCACCCAGAGCCAGAATAAATGGCCTGGCTACTGGCATTGGGCCTTGAAATAAAGATACTAGTAACAGATAACTCCTGCTCCGCACCTAATGGAGACATTATCATATATGGTATAGAAGACCATGTTAAAAATATTCAAACGTTTTTCCCTTTAGGAATTTTAAGCAAACTGTAGCAAAGCTTCCAATTAAAAGGGACAGTTCACCCTAAAATGAAAATTCTCTCATCATTTAATCAACATCATGCCATCCCAGATGTGTATGACTATTTTCTTCTGCAGAACACAAACAAAGATTTTTAGAAGAATATCTCAGCTCTGTTGGTCCTTACAATGCTTATCTTAATCAATATCTTCAAAAGCGATATGATCAGTGTGGGTGAGAAACAGATCAATATATTCTTTTTTTTACTATAAATCTACAATTTCACATTTTGTAAAGTGAAAGTGGAGATTTGTGTTAAAAAAAGGGCATAAATATTGATCTGTTTCTTCACCACACCTATAAAATCACTTTTAAAGATTTGGATTAAACCACTGTAGTCATATGGATTTACTTTTATGTGATTTTTGGAGCTTCGAAAGGTCTTGCCACCATTCACTTGCTTTGTTTGGACCAACAGAGCAGAGATATTCTTCTAAAAATCTGTTTTATGCAGAAAAAAGGAGTCACATCTGGAATGGAATGAGGGTGAGTAAATAAGCAGTAAGATGTAGAAATGTTTTTAAATAAACACTCACGGAGCACTTTATTAGGAAGACCATCTTATTCATAGGGATTATATAATCAGTTAATCATGTGGCAGCAGTGCAGTGCATAAAATTATGCATATATAGGTCAGGAGCTTCAGTTAATGTTCACATCAACCAACAGAATGGGGAAAAAAAAAATATCTCCGTGATTTGGACCATGGCATGATTATTGGTGCCAGATGGGCTGGTTTGAGTATTTCTGTAACTGCTAATCACCTGAGATTTTTCTAGACTTCTAGTTTTTTCTTAGAATGGTGCCAAAAATTAAAACATCCAGTGAGGGGCAGTTCTGTGGATGGAAACCTCTTGTTGATGAGAAAGGTCAACAGAGAATGGCCAGACTGGTTCAAGCTGACAGAAAGGCTACGGTAACTCAGATAACCACTCAATTGTACAACTGTGGTGAGCAGAATTAAGACTGCACAACACGAACTCTAACCTTGAGACGGATGGGCTGCAACAGCAGAAGACCACATCTGGCATTTTATTAGGACCATAGTGTTCCTAATAAAGTGCTTGGTGAGTGCATATTTAGCTTTATATTGAATCAGGTCTCTGATTGTATCCCTTGACTCACCAAGGGGTCCTTGGACTCGAGGCTGGCTCTAAATGTCTGGATGCAACGTGTCTGCAATGGCTCCACAGTGGTGACCTCAGCACTAGAGTGCAGCAGGAAGACAGTGAGGGCTGTCAACATTGTAACTTCATCCACTTCAGGCTCTGTTTTATCTGCCCAAAACAATTGTGAAATCCACAAAGTAAAATCTGAGAATGTTCTTCAAACTATTCAGCATGCAGTTGGAGAAAATCATTTAATGCTCTGTGAAGCTCAAAGATGGGTTTGGTTTTGTTAGCTAATTTGTGCTGTGTGTAAAGACCAATTAAAATGGAAAGAGAGGGGAGGATGAGTGAGAGAAAGATAAAGGGAGAGAAAGAGAGAGAATTACCTTCATACCAAAACTCCAAGAGTGTATGTAGTGCACAGCACAGCATTTCTGTCCAGGCTCCACAACTCTTCTCGGCTCTGCTCATAGGAGAAGTGAGAACAGTGCGCAAGGCCTGCAGGATGCCTGGTACAAGCTGTTCGCTCTCAGCTTCAACAGAACCCTTCATCACCTCTCTCAACACTCCAAGCAGCAGATAGAGCACTGTGGGTAGCACTGACACACTGCCTGAAGAGGAAGTATAAAAACTTTATGGAACATAAAATAAGCATAATGTATAAAGAATATAACATGAAAATATTATACATTTTGTCTTTACATTAATCAGTGGTATTGATAGAAAACAACCTATATTGGTTGGTAGGTGGTAACCTATATTTAATTTTTGTTACCTTCAAGTTCCAATTTAAGAAATAAATAATTTTGAGAATCCTAAATAAAGAAACTAGTGCAAAGTGGACTAAAATAAAGTGAACAAAAGGTTATGTTGTCTCATAATCTGTAAGCTCTTATACCCACAGTTATTCTCTGGATCTCTTACCCTCTGGTGAACAGATGGATGGCAGTTCTGAGAGGATTGCCAAAGCAGATGTGACGAGTCTGCAGTCAGTGTTGCTAAGGGAGCAGGTCTGTCCTCCCCGCACCGAGGGGCTGCCAGCCAGCTTGGGGCTGAGCTGTGGAAGCTTCCGGACCAGAGAGCACAAACACAGCTCCAGAGCTCCAAACACAAGAGACTTCCCTGGCACCAGACCTCCAGTATCCCGCCCCTCTCCAAACTCAGGAACAGTCTCCTTCTCTGCTGCACCATCATCCACTGACCAAACGGAACAAAGATCAGTGAATTGACAGTGGATTCAAATAGACAGAGGGGGAAAATCCTCTAAAGATCAAGCTGGTAGATTTAGGTTTGAAATTAAGTGGAACAGACTAGTTTGTCTGCTGTTGTTTTGAGACTAACCCTCTGCACTGTGGCGTCTCTCTTTAACATGCTCCTGAGCAGCACAAACAATCTGGTGAACCAGTTCCAGCACAGCCAGCTGAATGCTAGGAGATTCACGAGTGACGATGAGCCTGTGCAGAACACTGAGCAGCTCTACACTCAGAGCCTACAGAAAGAATGCCATAGACCCATCAGTAACATAGTGACAAACAACAAAGACAAACAAACATGCTAAAGATTAAAGTTCTGCAACAATAACAACATATTTCCATAATTAACAAATAACTATATATTAACAATTGTAGAGTACCTGATCATTGCCCACTTTTGAACAGGGCCAAGGCACCTCTAATAAGGCCTGCAGAGCTTGGAGACATGAATTTATGTATTCCATTTGGTCCCCGGAGTGAGGTGAGCACAAGAACTCCACACTGATTCCTAAAGGGAAGATTGCAGAGAAAAGAACAACATTAAAACAAGACAAAAAACAAATTTGTCCCTTAAACCTTATACTTATGTATTTATGATCCTCATTATATTATGGTCCCGATTATACCTCATATTCAGCCAATGACAAATTACTAAAGCAGACAAAACTTTCAATCACTTTCATTGAATGATTATTTCAAATCACATAATCTGTATACAAGAAATATCAACTGAGCTCCGCACCCAGGATGAGGTTGAGACGGTCTGTGTTGACGTCCTCTGGAGATTTGACACTACTCAGTGAGGTGGACTGGCCCATGGAAGTGGGGGTGACGGGACGGGAGAGGTTGGCAGGCCCTTCGTCCACCATGATGAATCCAGTGCTGTTGAGCCAGAGTGCGGTAGCATGCAGAATGGTAGCCCAAGCACTGCAGTAAAGTGGACGAGCCTGTTCCACTGTCTCTGCAGTATAAAACGACCCACCTGACACAAAAATGCATGTCAACTCTCATATAAGGAAGCTCTAAAAGAAGCTACATTACACAGAAATTAATCATCTAATCGCAGTCTGACTCCAAAAACAAAGTGCTGACCTGTAGATGGCAGTTGATTAGAGTATTGTGGGGGTAGGGTGAGTAGGGCATGGTCCTGCAGGGAAGCCAGCCACAGACGACTGAGGGTGACCAGGTCAGTCTGAACCAGTTTGAGTAGACCAGCTCCTGCTGGACCTGCATCCTCACTCTGTTGTCGACTGCCTGGGCTCTCCCTCTGCCTGGCACGCTGAACTGCTGTGATATACACCTGTGAGCAGGTATAGACAACACAGTGAATCAGACATTTATTTAGAAACATGCAAAATGCTTAAGATGAGGCGTTTTAGTCAATTCTACCTTCTGCGACAAAAGAGCAGAATTATAGGAGTGTTATAATTCACCAAACCTATTATCATTTACATTTGTGTTGTCTCAAACCCATTTGATGTAGTTTCTTCTGTTAAACACAAAAGGAGATTAATTCATTCCTAACATTTCCTTTGGTGTTCCACAGAAGAAAAACAAAGTCATACGAGTTTGGAAGAACAAGAGGGTAAGTAAATTGATTTTTCATCTTTGAGTGAAGTTACTTCAACATCAAACAAACTCAAGTTAAAAATTTCCCACAATCAGCATGCAGAGACTGAATGCTCTGCTTCTTGCAGCTAATGGTTTGATACTTGAGTGATGGGGTTCAGCACCTCAGCCCAGGCTTTAAGCACGGCCAGCGTCTCCATGGTGAAGGTACTCTCATTATACAGCTGACTGGAAACATCTCTCCCCACCTGAACTTTAACGAGAGAGGAAGCCAGGAGCTGATGTACCCTTCTCAGGTCACGCAGGTCGCTGATGACACCACTGGCAATCCATGCACTGCAAACCTAAATGGCAACAAAGGCATTTTAAAACTTGGCACTACTGAAAGAACTTTCAGCAGCAGTGTACAGCTCTACTCAGGGCAGAAACTAGGTCACACAAACCCATGTGAATGCAAGGTATTTCAAAACAAGCATAACATGAGTTCTTTAAGAGGTCAAAAAAACAGTGTAAGGGTTTGTTTTGGGACCTCTTGTTGCTTGCAAAAGAACATACTTGGGATGCTCAATTTGACAATGATGAAAAAATTGGCTTAAGGCCTAAAAAGTTTCTGCTTTATATGCCATTTGAATCAACAAGTGTGCACGTAAAAGCAGAGAAATCGACGATTAAAAAAAAAAAAGAAGAAAAAAAAGGTTGTTGAACATAATGATTATCAATTTGTTTAAGCACCACACCTGGCAGGCTTTGGCAGTGACATCTGGAGGTGCATCAACATTGAAGGCAGGTCTGAGAGCAGCACCAACCTACAAGATAAATCAAATTTATCTAACTTGTTTGTATTTTATTGTCCAATATTTTATAATAATACTAATACTGTATGGCATGATGCCCTACAACAGCACCTGACTGAGTAACCTTATTAAACCCAAGTGTAGCAGATTCTAGTACATGATACTGAGGATGATTCACGTCACTATTTGAAACTAGGACCCCTTGCTAAGCCCAGAGATTTAATTTAGTGTAACTGATACATGCCCTCACATATGTGCACGCATACATGAGCACACACACGTAGTAACAGGAGACTGATGAGCAAGCTCAGTTACAACCTGGGGGGTTCTACACTGAACATATAGTTTCAAACTTATCTACCATCCTCAAGTCTTGCAGGCTGCATTTAGGGAAACAATAATTAACAAAAGATCCTCTAAAAGGCATCTAGCAAAGACCTTATTGAATAAAGTGACTAATTAAAGTTCATCATTGCTTGCTTAGAATAAACACTAAAACACAATGTCTTTTCAACACAATCCGCATTTAAAAGCATACAGTTGATTTTAAGACTGAGGCTGGAAAGGTAGTGCTCACATTGGCTTGATACTGTTCCAAAATGACATGGCCAGGGAACTCAGGCTCTGGCACATTTGAGAATTTACGGATAATGACCAGCAGTGTTTGTAAACCGGCCAGTCGGAGCTGATCGCTGTGGTCTGTGGCTGCCATGAAAGCCATGCGGATGAGGTCCGCCAAGTGAAGAACCAGGAAATCTGCAAGACAGGAGGGGTGCAGGTATTAACACGGTTAACAAAAGCACATAAATCGTCCCAGTAGATGGCACTAAATTTAAGTGTTACACTGCTGAATCTGTGACCATATCAAGAAAGACACAAAGAAACAGCGTCAAGAGAAACACAAAGTTAAAGTGAATAAAACAATGTTATATTACATATTTATAGAGGAAAACAAAACGTAAAAGGCTTAAAACACACAGCAGAGTGTGACACAGTACTGTGTCTAACCTGTGGACTCAAGTAAACGTTGTTCTTGAGCAAGTGCCATGTTGAAGTGAGCCGGATCTCCGTTCTCACACTGTGCTATTATACGACACAAACACTCCATGGAAAATACACGAGTGGACCAGCACAGGTTGTTGAAGGGGCCACTAGACTCAGGCTTCGTGTGGAATGAACAGTCATCGTCATATCGATCTCCATCCTCTTCCTGCTGTGTCTCTACAGAGGCAGCTGCGGCTGAGTCTAAAGAATGATAAACCCAGAACAAAACCAAAATACTCAATGGTAACACTCTTTAAAAAGTAACCTAGACAAAAACAAGAAGGATTACTGTGTGATCACAGTCTAAATGCAATCTCAAGGCCTATTCAAAGCCAATTTTCACAAAGACAAGATTTTAAAATGAAACCACGCATCCAAATAGAGAAAAACGTTTGGTGTGATCAGTTTTGGTTTGGAAAGTTGATTTTCAACAGCAATTCACAATTTTTGTTGCATCTTTGTGTGAATAGTCCTTCAAACAATATTTTACTCGAGATACAGGAGATAACTCCTAAGATTAACAAACTTTGCTGTTCTTCCCCTCTTATTCTGATTAAACAACTAAGCCCACCTGCAGAGGCAGAGAGCACGTCTTTGCAGAGTTTCAGCCAGTGTGCCAGACTACTCTCAGCAGTGGAGCTTATCATGTGAACCAGTGTCTCCTGAATGTCTTGGCACAGGTGCAGGTCAGACTCCCTGTCCAGCAAACTGAACAGAGCTCCCTCCAAACCCACCTCCTTAATAGTGACATCTGTAGGACGGACAATAATAGATTATGCATTAGATGAGTGTTTCCCAACTGTTTCTGCTACAAGTACCCATACAGCACCATCAGAATGGCTCAAATACCGCTTTATCGACACAAAACCAAAGATGTGTACCAAAGGCTAAATATCACTTAATGTTATCATTAATATTGAAATATCTCTGAAGTACAAAAAAAATGAATACGAATTTGCCTGTTATGAGGCTTATTCGTCAAACACAACAAAAACAAAACTGAGCCTTGAAATGCGCAATAAGAAAAAAACGTATGCTGTTACAATTAGTTAAAATGTAAAATTTTATCATAATTTTTTTTAGCATTTTGATTGTTTACATGCATAATTTGGAATATTTACAAGTATTTACATTGAAATGCAGAAGTGCTAACACGGTACAGTCTCTTTAAGAAAACCAGCATTTTGTTTTAGTTGAGTGCAGATTAATGAGCATGGAGTCGCACAGCTTCTTTATTATAATTAAATGTTTCTTGTTTGTTTTTTTGATCAACTGACTGTAAAGAACAGACATGCATTAAAGAGACATTATCAATGACAAATGCAATGCATTTGTGTCCTCGTTTTTAGACCTGCAGTGCAAGTGGATAAAATTAGTTTTACTCATCATGCAGGGAAAGGATCCTGGTGCTTAACGTCACATATTAAAAGATAAATCTTCGATTTCGGCGTGCTGAGTTACTCCAGTCAGGTTTCCTATGCAACCAATTGGCCCAGTTGCTAGGGTGGGATAAAGTCACTTTGGGTTAACCTCCTTGTGGTCACTATAATGTGGTTCTCGCTCTTGGTGGGGAGCGTGGCGAGCTGTGCATGGATGCCACAGAGAATAGTGTGAGCCTCCACATACGCTAGGTCTCCACTGTAACACGCTCAACAAGCCACGTGATAAGATGCGTAGATTGACTGTCTCAGAGATGGAGGTAACTGAGATTCATCCTCCACCACCCAGATTGAGGTGAGTCACTACCAAGAGCACATTGAGAATTGGGCATGCCAAATTGGTGAGAAAAGGGGAGAAAATAAAAAAAATACAATCTGTATCAAGATCAGAATATTAAAATCAGAAAATGTATATTTTTACCCAGCCCTAATCTCAATTATTTTTATTTTAAGCAATTTGCCATTTTGTTTATATGGGTTAAACAAAGCAAAATCCAATCCAAAATTCTCCAATTTGTGTATGGATGCTTTTTACGTACCATGGCTGGGAATAACTGCATTAGATTAAAAAATATTAAAGGGATAGTTCAACCATTTACTCACCCTCATGCCATCCCAGATGTGTATGACTTTTTCTTCTTGTGAACACAAATTAAGATTTTTAGAAAAATATCTCAGTTTTGTATATCCATATGATGCAAAATGTATGGTGACCAGAACGTTGAAGATCCAAAAAGCATATAAAGAGATTTTTAGTAAAAATGACTTTAATAATGATCCGTTTCTCACACCCACCTATAATATTGCTTGTGAAGACAGATTTATGGATTAATATGGATTATTTTATGCTGCCTTTATTTGCTCTTTGGACCTTCAAAGTTCTGGCCACCATTCACTTTTGTATGGACCTACAGAGCAGAGATCTTTGATTGTGTTCAGCAGAAGAAAGTAAATCATACACATCTTAAATGGCAGGAGGGTGAGTAAATGAGATCATTTTCATTTTTGGGTGAACTATACCTTTAAGCCAAGTGGCATCTGCAAGCAAATAATACTAGACATTTTCACATATTTACGCAATTACAAACCTAATTCCAAAAAAGTTGGGACAGTATGAAAAATGCTAATAAAAAGTGATTTGTAAATTATATTCACCCTTTGCTAAATTGATAACTACACATTATATGGTGTTTTACCTTGTGAATTATTATTTATTTTTTTTAAATATACAGTAATTTCAAATCAGATTGCAACTCAAAAAGTTGAGACAGGGCAATTTAAGACTAATAACAATTTGACGAGTTAAATTATTAAGGCAATGTGAAACAGGACATGTTAAACAGGTGAGGCAATTGTGTCATTTTATATAAAAGGACATGTTAAACAGGTGAGGCAATTGTGTCATTTTATATAAAAGGACATGTTAAACAGGTGAGGCAATTGTGTCTTTTTATATAAGGAGCCTCCAAAAACAGCCTTGTCCTTCAAGAGCAAGGATCATTCGAAACTTGACAATTTGCCAACAGATGATTTAGCAAATAATCCAGCACTTTAAGAACAATATTCCCCAAAGAAAAATTGGAAGGATTTTTTCACCCTCTACAGTGCACAATACTGTTAAATGATTCAAGGAATATGGTCAAATTTCTGTGCATAAAGGGCAAGACAAAAACCTCTTCTGAATGCACGTTATCTCTGATCCCTCAGACATGCATTCATCTGTAATGATATCATGAACATGAGCTTGGGATTTCTTTAGTAAACCTTTGTTAGTAAACACCACTCACCTCTGCATTCACAGAGGCAAGTTCAGACTTTACTTTGCAAAGCAGAAGCCCTAAATCAACGCTGTCCAGAAGGGCTGCTGGTATCTCTGGGCTCGATCTCTTAGATGGAAAGTAGAACAGTGAAACTGTGTTTTTTCGTCCAAAGAGACCACATTTCATATAGTTTTGGAAAAACACAGCCGTCATGTTCTCCAGGCCAAAGAGGAAAAAGGACAATCCAAGATGTTATCAGCATCAGATCCAAAAGCCAGTGTATGTATGGGTCAGGGGTGTGTCAGTGTCCATGGCATGGGTAACTTGCACTTCTGTGAGAACACCATGAATGCAAACAGATATGTACGCATTTTGAGCAGCATATACTGCCATCCAGCACGTCTTTTCCAGGGACATCCCAGCATTTGCAGCAGGACGACTTCAAACCACATACTGGCTGAATAAGCAGAGAGTGCGGGTGGTAGATTGGCCTGCCTACAATTATGACCATATCCAATTCAGAATGTGTTGCGCATAATGAAGCGCACAATATGGCAACTAAACCCCGTACAATTGTGCAGCTGAGGACCTACATAATGGATGAATGGGGGAAAATTGCACTTTTTAAATTTAACAAACTTGTGTCTTCAGTGCCTAAATGCTTAAGTGTTATTAGAAGAAATGGTGATGTTTCACAGCTTTAAAAACTCGACTGTTGAATGTGTTGCAAACATATGATTTGAAATTACTGTACAAGAAATTCACAAGGTAAAACACCATATAATGTTTAGTTGTAGTGCTTTCAGTATAGCAAAGGGTGAAAATAATTTACAAATCACAATTTTTATTAGCATTTTTCATGCTGTCAGGATTGCCGTTGTACTTTTAACTGGTCCTAAATAGTTATTAGTAGATGTATGAAGTCAGATACCCTTAAGATCCAAATACTTGGATTTTGGAGATTGTTTGCCTCATAACATGAACTGATATTATATAAAATAAAACTAAAATATATATAATCTTACATTAAGATCACCAAATCACTGTTGCATCCTTAGTTTAAGCCAAAATTTCAGGCCCATCACTAATTCATTGATCACTGCAGTCAAACCCACCTTAATGCGGAGTACAGTGAAATAAAAGTGCCGTGATACTATACCGTTGTGCGCGTGATGCTGACTTACCCAGCTGTGTGTTGTCTCTCCTTGGCAGCTCTTTAACCAGAGCTACTGCGTGCTCAGATACCTCCACAGCCTCCCTCTGAGCCAGCTGCCTCAGGCAGGCCACAACCGCCCGCCTTAGGGACAGGTACGAACTGCACAGGTTTATCTGCACATGCACAAATGCCCATAGATAAGATTAAATAAAACCAAAGCGAGCTCTATATATATATATATATATATACCAAGACAAATTTCTTGTATGTGTAAGCATATTTGGAAATAAAGCATACTCTGATAATCAGTAATAAGTGAAACACAGAACTGAGACATTGTGTCTAATTAGAACTGATAGTGTGCTGTTAGTTGTATTAGTTTGGAGTGAATTGGCTGCATTCAAAAGTTACACATAGGTGTTTCGACACACTTCATCAAACAGGACTGGACTGGGAAGAGAAATCGGCCCCGGATTTTACACAGCAACTGGCCCAAAAGTTGTTGAGTGGGCAGGGGGTGTTCCCTGTCCTTTTCTGCATATCGTGGGGCTGATTTGTGGTCCATTCTGCATAACGCGGTGGCTCATTTTAGCTTATCGCGGCCCATTCGGCCTGTATCGCAGCCGACAGACAGGCCCGCTCGGTTCTCCCGATGGCCAGTCCGCCCCTGATCGGCCCCCCGTCAAAATGCCCAGAATGTCAGATCACCAGTCCAGCCCTGTCATCAATATGAGGATCACATCATCACATTTTGCACAAGAAAATCCAGACAAAAGAGCAACAACAAACACTTTTCATCAGACTGTGGCAGCCACAGTGAAGTTAGTCCCATTATGTTAAAATTATCCTACACAAACCATCTTCAGTGCAGAAAAGGACAGAGGGAGAGGAGAGGACAAAGGTAGAGAGCAGGGCTACTGTCAAGGCTAGTTTGAGCTATAATTGATGTGACAAGCGAGATGTTTGTGAAGAACAGGATCATAAATCAAAGCATCTAAAAATAGAGCATGTAGAATAAGGCATGTTTTTCTCAATTACTGTCTAATATTGTATTAGTGCCCATGTAAGGCTATGGGAGGGAATGAGAGAGAGAGAGAGAGAGAGAAGACAAAGGACAGAGAGAGAGATTGAAGTTCACAATAATAAAGCTAATAGCTTGAATTGGCATGAGGCCACAGCTATGGATGTGAAGGCCATGTGCACTGTGTGGGTGGCCAGTGTTAGAAGCCTTCACAGAAAAGATCAAGTCAAGCAAATCTAATCCTTGGCATTAACCCTGCAATTAGAGGCAGTGACACAGTCTGCTCACGCTCAAAAACCAGACCTCCTGTTTGAGTTAGTTTCACACTGGGAAAAACAAGGAGAACAGAGCTAATTTAGACAAAAAGAGGGAGAGAAATATGAAGTGCAAACAAAAGAAAGGCTACGCATTTGACAGCAGAGAGAAAGAGAAAACCTACCAACACAGAATAATCCAATAAGATCTCCTGAATAAAAAAGCAAAAAACAGTTCAGTCACTACAGACAAGGGCAAACTCAGGCCCATGTACACTCACCTCTATTCCAATGACAGTGATTTATTACTACCTCTGGAACTCTAAATAAATGAATGTGGAGAGTGGAAAATGCTATGGTGAGAATAAAATTAGCTATGCAATGTGTGTGGCTTTAAAGGGATAGTACAATTTCCATCCACCTGGTTTGATTGTCCATAGGTGTGAATGAGAATTGAGATCTACAGCAGAGTGGAACATTTTTCCCCAAATAACAACTTTTGGTCTGGTCCTCACATAAAAGGTATTTTCTGGCTTTAGAAGACTTGAAAAATAGCACATGAGTCATAAGGACCATTTTTATGGTGATTTTGTCATTTTTAAAGCTTGACAACCACTGGTCACCGACTAGGGGTGGGTAAAAATAGATTTTCCGATGCATCGCAATCTTCATTTGAAGGATCTTAATATAGATTCTTAAATCCAAAGATTGATCTTTCACTCTATGTGGCAACCCTCTATAATGCAAGTAAATAATTTGCATGTGCAACCAAATCTCATGCTATGCGACTAAAAATGTCTTTGATTAGCCACTGACTAGTAAATGTTCAGATTTCACTCACCAGTGATTGAGCGGTATAGAGCAGAAGACGTTATTAGCACAGAGGTCCTTCATAGTGTTTTGAGCGTAAAAGTTTGACTTGTTTCATGTGTCGACGATATCCACAGATCCATGTCATTGATTAATGTCTTTCCTAATATTCTGATTCTAATATAATTTTTTTTACAGTCAGATGTTGATTTAAAAACAACAAAAAACTAACATTTAATTCTAATCAAATATGGATAAGCTAAAGAAATTACACATATGCTCTCTCATTATTTCCGCTCACTGGCTGACGCTTACTGGCTTAAAGAGACAGTACAGATTAAGCGCATGTTCTACATATCAATGTAAATACTTGTAAATAGTACAAATTATGCAAGTAAACAATACAAATTTACCAAAAATATATAAGCAACAATGTATGCAATTTCAAGACATTGAAATTGATGGAATAGACTGAATTTGAATTTTTTTTTTAAAGCTAAGATGACCAATTTGATTAAAACTAATGATAAAATGTAATATTAATATTTTCTAATTGTACCTAAAACGGTTGACTAGAAGGTTCCTTAATAATTAAGAGCAATAGCTGAGAGAAGCAAAATTGACACTGTAACAGAAATGTACCATTTGAATCAATATCAAATTGAATCGAGATCGGAATCAAACTGAATCAAAAGCTTGTGAATCTGAATTGAATCAGGAAATCAATATCAATACTCAGCCCTATCACCAACTACTATTGTTGTTTGAGAAAGAGCATCTTGAACATTCTGCTAAACTTCTCCTTTTGTATACCACAGAAGAAAGAAAATGACATGTATTTCGAACTAATTGAGAAATCTTAATTATTTTTTAAAGGGATACGGTAGTTCCACAAAAATGAAAATTCTGATATCATTTACTCAACCTCAAGTGGATACAAACCTGTATGAATTTCTTCTGTGAAAAAACAAAAGGAGATATTAAGTGCCACCAGTCACCATACAATTTTATTGCATCTTTTTTTTTTCTTTTTTTCACACAAAGAAAGTTCATGGTTGGTGACTGAAATTAACATTCTGACTCACATGTCCTTTTGTGTTCCACGGAAAGAAAGAAAATCATGTGGGTTTGGAACAACACATGGGTGAGTAAATTATTAAACAATTTATATTTGGGTGAACTATCCCTTTAAATTCTAGTAGAATTTTCAATTTTGGGTGAACTACTCCTTAAAAGTAAAATGTCCTCCTAACAAATATTATGTCCTCCTTGAATTTTAACATTAGCCACACTCTGTGACAACCAAAGAATTCAAAATTGTCCCCATTAGCTTTCTTTCTAAATATTCCTGGTCTAATTGTGCACAATTCATCTTTGTGCATGTTTTTGTTTTCATATCTTTGATCTTTTATCAAAATTATTAAAATTTGAAGTGCTTTTCTGCTGAAGCAAGTAGACAGTAGCACAGTCATGTGTGGGTGGGGATAAAAATCAATAACCAATAGTATAATTGCACAACATTTCATGATCCAATTAAATCCCAATAGATAATTAATAATTAGATTAATTCCCATGTCTACATGTCCAGCTACATATTATGTATTATGAAATACAGGAAATCACAGAGGTTAAATGCATTGTTTCATGTTGTCAAACTGGCATGGAAATGTCTAACTGTCCTTTTCGCAGTATAATTGTGTGTGTGTTAAGTATATTGTGCAGTATGTGATCCCATACACAGAGGCTGGGGACCAGGCTAGCCAGGTTGATGACGCGTGGAGCAAACATGTGCAGCTGTTGGAGGCAAGAGATTGCTTGGGCCTGGACCAGACAGTCCGGACTGTCCTGCATCACAGCACAGCCCACCAAACATGAGGTCCTCACCGCACACACACCTGCACCCTCACCTGGGGACAGCCAGATATATTAACATATTATAACCAGAGAGAACAGAAGTCTTGCTAGCATGATCACAATGAACAAACTTTGTAAATGTTTATGAGTATATAAGTGTGTATTCACCTTGCAGATCAGGACCAGTGGAGGTAATAAGGGCATTAAGGCAGCGACCTAGACTTTGCTGCACTTCCACATGTGTGTGTGGTGTTGACAGTAGTAGTCGAAGCAACAGAGTAAAGCTGGCTTCCAGGTGACTGTGATACAGAGGCCCTGCTAGGTCCACCAACATAGACAAAGCATGGAGAGCCCACATCTGCAATACACTCACAGAGCTTACTAAAAGTTTCAGTGAACCAATCTTCTTTCACTCTAATAATAATAAGTAATAAAGCGCAAAAGAAATGTCACATCCTGATTAGATTTCCTATAATTATATATTGATTATATGCATCAGGTCAGGTGGTGTGTGTACCTGAACTTCAGGTGAGGTGCTGTCCTGGGACAGGGTGAAGAGGACCCCAACACAGGCACTGAGGAACTGGATGGAGTTAATACCACCAAGGTAGCGGTAGACAGCTCCGAGTGCCAAAGCATGACCTGTACGTGTGATAGCATCCCTCGCTGTCTTCAGTCTGAAATGCATTTACACACTATTTAGTCGCTTAAATTCATTTTCAGTCTTTGTTTTACAATGGGCTTGAAAACAAACACCATCATTATGGCAGATACTCACTTGTCAAAGCTCATGAGAGTGATCGAAACAGTAAAGCTGGGGTCATTAAGAACCTGCACCAGTCTGGCTAAACCCTCCGCAGCCATGCAGCGCAACATAGGGTTTGAACCTTCTAGCGCCCCCAATAGAAGAGACAGGGCCGGTCTTTGTACCTCCTCTGGACCCAAATCCCTCCGACTCGATGCTAAATGCTACACAGAGAAAATGGGTGGGGGCTTTATATATAGTGTGACTTTAATGGTTCTAAAATTATTTTAATGTGTCAAAATATATTCTTACTTTCAAAGTGCAGCAGAACGCAGCAGATACATGGATCTGAACTGTCTGTTGCCGGGCTCCTTTAAGCTGTTTCACAAACCCACAGAACTGCTCTAGAATCTGAGCCCTGAGACAGGAAATATAGCAATTATACCACAAAACTGACCCAAAACCTTACCAAGTGTACACAGTAAATCATTTTCACGAGTACTGATCAGATCACAGCTACTTCTGGAGATAAAAGGCCTTAAACGCTATCATAGTGTGGGGGTGGGTGATGTGACAGTATACAACATTGAATGGTACATACAGAAGGTGTCTACTAGTAGAGTTTTGGCCATACTATTTATACAGCGGAAGATATATTAATCTAGAAAACTAAAGTAAAGCTGCTGTTTTTGCACTGATGCCAAACTTAATCATTAATTTAATATGAATGCTCTTTTATGTTTTGGTTTGCATGCATTAAGTTCCAAATAAAAAGAGAATAATCAAATGACAATTGTATTCAATTCACTGGATCAGAAATGGGCATTAACACATGGTTATTTTAATCTAAACTTCTGTTTCATTGAATTTCGAGTCGAGTGATATACTGTATACTACTACTTACACTTTTGGTCATAACACCCACCCCTACCATAGCATATACGTAGCTTACATATCAAGAGTGGGGAACCAAAGTTTATTCCTTTCAGAAAATGCTCTTGAAAATGTTTCAAATCTCTCAATCAGCTCCCTTGTTCAGTAATCAGGCCACTGGTCAGAGACTCGGCCATTTCTAGGGCTGTCTCAAATTGAAATATTCGCTCCCCAAAAATTCCCAGAATGCACTGTAAAAACAGGGAGCATCGATGCTCACTATATTCCATAACAGGAAATGTAATCAGATCTTTCGAAATCTCTCAAGTTGTAAGAGGACCAGCGCAATTGTAAATAAAGTATATGATCTCAAAGCCTTTCTCTTTAAAAAGAAATGCTCTTTCATTAACCTTCAACTCTGGGTCATTTTTTCCACATTCAACTTTAAAAGCTCACCATTTACACATACTGTGAACTAATTGCAAAAATTGGGGTTATTTTCACCAACCACCCCAAATAATAAAATAAGACTCTTTATTCATAAACAATATTGTATATGTTTAGAATCTTATGGTGAATATTTTAATTTTGTAAGCATGCACAGTTGAAGTCAGAAGTTTACATACACTTAGCCTGAAGACATTTAAACAAATTGAACCACTCCACAGATTTCATATTAGCAAACTATAGTTTTGGCAAGTTGTTTAGGACATCTACTGTGTGCATGACACAAGTAATTTTCCAACAATTGTTTCACTTTTAATTGACTATCACAATTCCAGTGGGTCAGAAGTTTACATGCACTTAGTTAACTGTGCCTTTAAGCACCTTGGAAAATTCCAGAAAATGATGTCAAGCCTAATTTTGCTTCTGATAGGGTAATTTGGGTCATTGGAGGTGTAATTGTGGATGTATTTTAAGGCCTCCTTCAAACTCTGTGCCTCTTTGCTTGACATCATGGGATAATCTAAATAAATCAGCCAAGACCTCAGAAAAAAAATTGGAGGACCTCCACAAGTCTGGTTCATCATTGGGACCAATTTCCAAACACCAGAAGGTACCACGTTCATCTGTACAAACAATAGTACGCAAGTATAAACACTGTGGGACGACACAGCCATCATACCGCTCAGGAAGGAGATGCATTCTGTCTCCTAGAGATGAATGTAGTTTGGTGCGAAAAGTGCAATCCCTGCAAAAGGACCTTGTGAAGATGCTGGAGGAAACAGGTAGACATGTATCTATATTCAAAGTAAAACAAGTCCTATATCAAAATAACCTGAAAGGCTGCTCAGCAAGGAAGAAGCCACTGCTACAAAACTGCAATAAAAAAAGCCAGACTACAGTTTGCAAGTGCACATGGGTACAAAGATCTTACTTTTTGGAGAATTGTCCGTTGGTCTGATGAAACAAAAATTTAACTGTTTGGCCATAATAACCATCGTTATGTTTGAAGGATAAAGGGTGAGGCTTGCGAGCCAAAGAACATCATCCCAACTGTGAAGCATGGGGTTGGCTGCATCATGTTGTGGGGGTGCTTTGCTGCATCATGTTGTGGGGGTGCTTTGCAGCAGGAGGAACTGGTGCACTACACAAAATAGATGGCATCACAAAGGAAAATTATGTGGACATATTGAAGCAAAATCTCAAAACACATCCAGGAAGTTAAAGCTCGATCGCAAATGGGTCTTCCAAATGGACAATGACTCCAAGCATACCTACAAAGTTGTGGCAAAATGGCTTAAGGACAACAAATTCAAAGTATTTGAGTGGCTATCACAAAGCCCTGACCTCAATCCGATAGAAAATTTGTGGGCAGAACTGAAAAAGTGTAAGCGAGCAAGGAGGCCAACAAACCAGACTCTGTTACAACAGTTCTGTATTGAGGAATGTGTAAAAATTCCAGCAACTTATTGTGAGCAGCTTGTGGAAGGCTACCAAAACGTTACACCCAAGTTAAACAATTTACAGGCAATGATACCAAATACTAACAAAGTGTATGTAAAAGTGTCAATTTTGGCATGCCCAATTCCCAATGCACTCTAAGTCCTCGTGGTGGTGTAATAACTCTCCTCCGGGTGGCGGAGGATGAATCTCAGTTGACTCCGGGTCTGAGACAGTCAATCCGTGCATCTTATCACGTGTCTTGTGTGGAGGCTCGCGCTATTCTCCGCGGCATCCTCGCACAACTTACCACGTGCCCCACCGAGAGCAAGAACCACATTATAGAGACCACAAGAAGGTTAACCCAATGTGACTCTACACACCTTAGCAACTGGGTAAATTGGTTGCTTAGGAAGCCTGAATGGTGTCACTCAGCACGTCCTGGAGTGGCCAGTACCCAGGTGTGGTAGTCAGCGTCTTTACTTGCTGAGCTAACCAGGCCCCCCAACATTTCACATTCTTAAAATACAGCAGTGATCCTAACTGACCAAAGACAGGGAATGCTTTCTACAATTAAATGTCAGGAATTGTGAAAAACTGAGTTTAAATGTATTTGGCTACAGTGTATGTAAACTTCTGACTTCAAATGTAATTCTGGTTATATTCACTCCACCTCCCTCCAAATAGTCTTATTTTATTCCACTAGATGTCAGCAAGTACTAGAATTTTTTTTTCCCCCCTCTATCACCTTCCATCCCAAAATGCCAATCAGAAATGTAGGTAGAGCTCTAATGCATTTTATCCCTCAAAGATATGCTCATCTATAGACATTGTCTCATTTTTAGTTCACGTACCACCTCCATTGTTTCACTGAATATCTCAGCCTCTGAGTTGACTAGCAGCTCAATCTAATGTCATTAGAAAACTGAGATCCCTTTGTGATGATGTATTTTATCATCAACAGCCGATAACATATTTCTGATGATTTCATGCTTTACCTACTGGACCGCAAATTTTGTTCTGGACACTCGCGTACAATTTTGGATTATTCACACAAGCTCACACTTATCTTCACAGAGAAGTAAAAATAGCTCTTTTTTTAAAAAGCAGGTATTACGTTTTTAGCTGTTTGGGGCTTACAGTACAGTGATTGGCGCATACAAGGGACGTTTGTATTTGATGTCTTACGGAAATCATATTTTACTTTGTGATTCTTTTGAAAATCTTTGGAAAACTTTGGTATTAGGTTAACAAATAAACTGTAAAGTCAGATTCCTAAAAATGAGAGCTTTCATTTGATATCCGAGTTGAAGAGTTTAATAATTTTCAATGTGGACATTTAAATTTTTTAAATATTAGAGTTGTTAAATGAAGATTAGAAATACACTCCTTTGTGCAATTCTTTTTTAATTTGTCATTTATCTAAAATAAATATAATTAACATTTTAATATCTACAATGAAAATGCACAATATTGTTATTTATAAAGCGATGTTGCTGATTAATACCAGTTGTGTTTAAAAGCACGAGCTTGCAATCGTGTCACAGGTGATTGAGTCATAAGTGTCCCAATGCTCAGTGGATCAACACCCTTCCCAGTGCCTGAATTTGTGTTCACAATATACTTATTCATAACATAGGGGGCAAGAGAGCTGATTGAGTAAACAGCATGCTTCTAGAAAACTGAAGATCCTTATCACTCTTCAATTAAAAAAAAGAAAGAAAAAACTCTTGGCAAGCTGCTAGCGGTGCATCAAGGGATGAAGGATGCATTGCAAGAAGACGGGTGGCCTCAATATGGTCAGTATCATTTCCTCTCCACTTTTGCATTTATATATATTTTTTTTAAATATATAATAATGCATGAGACAGGGCCTGAACAGCCCCTAATTATGCAAATTTGGCTATGCTGCATATGAAAGTGCTTCAAAAAGCCTCTGGTCCTCATTAAGGCAAGTTCCAGCAAGCATTATCCTATCAATAACAGTATCAGTTACATCTGACAATTCAAATGACTTTAATCATCCATGTTGAAAAACATCAATAAAATAGCGTACACAAATTCACTTTTCAGGGAACATAACATAAAACAAACAAACTATACAAACACGGAATATAATGTGGGGCACTGTGTGCAACTCAATCATTAGGGGAAAAAAGTTATTATAAAGCATCAGAAAACAATTAAGTATATAGACAACAGCTGATTAACTATTAATTTGTGTTTAACAGTTCATCAGGGTTACTTGATAGTTTGCACATACAAACTATGCATTGCATAGTTTGCATAAAGGTCCCATATAAATGCACTGAATGAGTTGAAGTCTTTGTGGACCTCAGTGTATATCAGTGAGGGCCCTCAAATACACATAATAAAACAGTCACACACATAAGAGAATGGCAGAAGGCTATTAAAAAAGCCACATCTTTCCAACAGACCATCATATCAATCAACAGACCAGGAAGTACTCTGGTGATGGTGAACATACCTCTGCTGGATGCCCAGGTGGGGGAAAATGACTCCAAATAGCTGGATAGCTGCTGCTGTTAGAGCAGAGGCTGGAGGGAGGGGGGTGGGAACCTTCTGAGCCTTCTCAAAAATGGTAAAAGGGTCATACTCTAAAGTCCCACCTCCAGAACCACCTCCATGGAGCTTCAAACAGACAGAAGAAAATACAAGATGAACAAACACAACTGGGTATAAAGTGATATTTCAACCAAAAATGAAAATTCTGTCATCATTTATTCAGTCACAATTGTATGTAAAAAGGTGCAATGAAAATAAACACTGACTTAGGCTAACATTCTGTCCAACATCAATTATGTTTTCCACTGAAGAAAGAAAGTCATTTGAGTTTGGAACAACATGAGGATGAATAAATGAGGACAGAATATTAATTTATTTATCGCTTTAATCCATCCATCCATCACGATCATGTTATTGATAGCATTTGGTTTGGTCATTATGGAGCTGAACTGGCTGTGATGCTGACCTGCTCCTCGATGTAGTGCTGATCCATATCCTGTAGTTCCGGTCCCAGCAGTGCCAGGTCTTGGCTGAAGCACAGAGTAGGCAGCAAGTTCAGCTCAGCGCATGTGGTGATTTCTGGCCCAGTCAAGTCATTCAGCAGCTGCTTCAACACTGTGCCAAAGCTCTCTGAGCCAACAAAATCAAATTAAAGTAAACAAAACAAGGTATGGGCAATCAAATTGCTGACCTTCCGTATCTGATTATGAGTTATGTAAATGAGAATCCAAGCAGCTCTCTTGGATTTCAAAGCACATTTTGATACATCTTAAATGTAACTTTTTACCTCACTACTAAACCACCCATAAAAGGCTCAAAATACGTAAAATATCAACCAGCAGCACATTATCCAGGCCAACAGTCTTAATATTTTGCTTACCTTCATAAGTTTTAGGCTGTAGCAATGTGAGGATCTCATACACTCTCAATCTGAAGACAGTGGCAGCATTTTTGATCTGGTTTCCGTAGGATTTGATGAGCAAAGGCAGCCTGAATGAGGACATGGGCACTAAATATCATATCATATAATTATCTTCTATTGCATTGTCTAATAGAACATTCTGTCTATTAGGGTAGTTGATATGAAATCCTTCTGGAAAGTTGGTCCTGCGGTGTGATTTGCTATATTCCATCTAAAACAATTTAAAACAGCATTGTACCAGTATAAGGACGGGCGAGGAGCAGGCGGGATACGGCTGAACAGTCAACATAAAATGTCATTATATAAATTAACTTAAAATAACATAAAACATAATGATACAGACACACACGCAACATGGCCACGTGCGTCTCTCTCTCTCGAACTGCCATCTTAGGCTCCCCTTTATCTCGCTCTCCCGCTGATCACGACCCAGCCACACCCTCCTCCTCATCACACTCCTCCCCCACCCGATTCAGGCCGGGCAGAGAGAGAGAAGAAATTGTTCGCCGGCTCCCGGGCGAGCTATCGCTCGGTCCTCAACCGCTCCTCTGCCCTCTGGCGGACACCAGCTCGCTCCTCCCCTGGCAATGGCAGCGAGTCCTCTAGCCCCTGGCAGACAGAACCGCTCCTCCCTTTCTTCTGCGAATGGCAGCGGTTCCTTCAGCTCTCAGCGGATGGCAGCGACCCCTCCGTCCCCAGGCAGACGGCAGTGGCTGCTCCCCTTGCGGATGGGACACGAATTGCACGGCGAGGACTCCGGGACAGCGCATCCCTCCTCCCTCCTGAGTTTTGGCATCACTATAACAGTTTAAGGATGGGCAAGGAGCGAGGGGCAAGAACCGGCTGAACAGTCAACATAAAGGTTTAACGATAAAAAAGTAATTAAAACAACATAAAACATAAACGAACACAGACACACGTGCAATGCGGCCACGTGCGTCTCTCTCAAATTCGAAATGGCATCTACAGCCCCTCTTTATCTCGCTCTCCTGCTGATCATCTGATTCAGCACTGGCCACACCCTCCTGCTCATCACAAACATGTTGCTAATTATTTTATATTTGCTATGCATGCAGCTTTTAGACAGCATATTAACTGAGAGACTGCATAGAATATTTGTACTTTACGAAATATTTTTGTCACACCACAGGACCATTTAAAATGTGTACTAGTAATGGCAAAACAATAAAATAAAAATAAAAGAAATGGTGACCAGTTATTGTTTTTAATATATACACTTTCGCTTATACATTTATATAAATTTTAACTTAAAATATTGATGTTGATAAAGAAAATGTTCATGGATACTTTTTGCATCAACTACCCATAAATAACTTAATGGTGCTCAGTATTTGTATGAAACAACAAGCACTCACTGAGTGAGCAGGGCCACTGCACAGGACAAGAAAGGAAGCAGACGACTGATGACATCAGCTTTAAGGAGGTCTTTGCAGTGCACCAACAGACTCTTCATAGCTAAAATGGGAAATGACACACATGCATAACGGAGGTAAAGAATGCAAACTGTATAGACCAAATATTCTGATAGATGTTTCTTTCTGTTTTAAGTAAAGCAAAGAGCTGAAAACAAAGTTTATTACTGTGATGTCAAGGGAGCAGATCAGCAGATGGACTGATACACAATGAAGAGTGAAAAAAGAAAAAGAGACAGGAGTGAGAAGCCTGTAAGACTTGGGAGGTGTTAAAGATTCTCACCACACAATGCTCCTGCTCGGCCCTCCAGGGTCACCTGCCAGGTAAAGGAGTCTCCACGCCGCAGCTCACTCTCCAAGTCCTTCACAGACTGCGGGAAGGCACATTTCCATAGTAACAGCATTCGAGGCAGGTGATGCTCCACAACAGTCAGACCTTGAAGAAAACAATCAGAAAGAAGGAAGCTTGAAAAAACGTTCTGCGGGTCTAACAAAAGACTTGACTGCAAAGAAAAGGCAAAATTCTAGCTCACTGGCTGTTATGATGTAGTATCTATTGTCAAATCTTGTCAATGTGGACATTCTGAAATTAAACAAAGCCTGAGGATTTATTCTTACCCAGTGTAGAGAGAGCGCTGAGTAGTAGCCAGCCTCCTTGAATGCGCTGGATGGAGATTCTGCTGTTCTGAGCAGCAGAACGCAGGAGATCTTCAGCTAGAGTCAACACCACCTGTATTCAGTCCATCAGAATCAAGTTACTAATCAAGAACTGTGTTCAAATAAGTGTTCATCATATAAGAAATATAGTCGCAGATATGATACCACTAACAGTTATGAGGAAGACAGATGATCATGTGAGGGACATAAGTCCATGGATTTTTTTGTATATAAAAAAAAAAATTGAAATTGGGAATAAGTCTGCTTTTCCCTTAAATTACACTATTACAGTATTTTTCTCCTCATTAAAATGTTTAACCCAAAATAAATAGGACAGAATACTGTTTTTAAATACGTTTAAAATCATGTACACTCACATGAAGACTCCAGACATATTAGAAGCCTAATAAAAGCTGTTTTGTTTTACATGGAGTGGGTCACCTCATGGGGGCAACTAAATTGAAATCACATGACCAACCAAATACAAATTTGATCAGACACTTTCATTTATGGAAAACATTTCTCATGGCTCACTGCGAACAATGCATTTGTTTTTTTACAATGGCAACTGTAACTGAAAACTCTTGCTTTTGTGTAATGCTGGATTCATGCCTCTAGGTGTCCGTAAAAGTACTAAGCAACTGCCAATGTATTAACTAACAAATACTGAGTGTAGTGTTGCCACGATACCACAATTTCAGTAGTTGATACCAGTGAAATGTCATGGTTCTAGATATCTATTTCGATACCACAGCAAAAATATGCTAATATGGTAATCCGCTATTGAACGCACTCCTTTAACCTATTTAAAGTAAAATTTCAGTGTAAACAATTAATGCATGTTTCCTTCAAGTGTTTCTAATTTAAGTATGCGCTGCTTAAGTGTTTTTAAGCAGGTCTCTACTGAAAATATTTTCTTTTTATTATTAGTTTTCCAGAATTTTCCATAGTTTTAATTTCATCATCAAAATTATGTCTAATCAAATTATTTTCTTTTTCTTTTTTTTTTTTCTACCCAATTTGGAATGCCCAATTCCCATTGTTCTTGTGGTGGCGTAGTGACTCGCCTCAATCCGGGTGGCGGAGGACGAATCTCAGTTGCCTCCAAGTCTGAGACCGCCAACCCGTGCATCCAATCATGTGGCTTCTTGAGCATGTTACCATGGAGGCACAGCACATATGGAGGTTTCACACCATCCACCGCGGCATCCACGCACAACTCACCATGCGCCCCACTGAGAGCAAACCACATTATGTGGTTCATTATGTTGCATGTGACTAAACTCCCAAGCAACTGGGCCAATTTGTTTGTTTAGGAGACCTGGCTGGAGTCACTCAGCACTCAATTTAACTCGAATAATTACTTTTTAACATATCATTGAATTTTAACAAATTTTATTCAGTATCAGTATTAATTATGACTAATTTTACTATACTATAATATATTTCTAGCTTTTATTTTAAATTGCACTTTTAATTTAGCATGTGGTTTAGATGTAAACTTCACTTCTTCTGATGGATAAACAGTTTAATACATGGCCCAGTTTTGATCATTGAAGAGCAAATGCTGCGTTTAAATATTTAGTCTTCATGTGCTGCACACTTCACAGTGGATTAGTGCTCTGCTTTGTCAACTCATACAAGGCAAGTCTGTGGAGATTCCGGTGTATGAGCACTCGGCTTCACATGTTCATTTAAAGAACAAAGCTAATCTCACTAGGATATATCACAATTTTAATTTGATTAATTGTTCATTTCAGTTTAAAAGGAGTAATAGAGCACACGCTCAATTAAGCGCGTGAGCATTTGAAAGCAGTCGTGTGCCAGTCAGACAGCATGCAGGTATTGGATTGAGTCTTTGCTCGGTACTGCAGGAACACTGGTATCATGACATCTTTTTTATTTTATTACCGACTTGGTACCGAAGTGCAGATACTATTGACAACACTAAATGAGTGTACCTTTAAGATTTGAGATTTTGTGGTCTGTGTTAACTACAACTGCAAATCTTGTGACACTGGATAAAATGTAATGCAAATAGCACCAAAAATAACTGAAAACAAAAAGACAAACAATGCAACTGTGTGCTCCGAAGGAGCCATGGGACACATGTAGACACAGATCTCATTCACACCTTGCCCTTGGAGTGTGGTATTCCCAGTGGACAGAGCTGTACAGCTCCAAGCAGAGCTGCAATTGCAGCACTATACCCAGCCAGAGCCTCAGGGCATGACTTCAGGGCATTCAGTCTCTCTGCACAGCGGTCTAGCAACACAGCCACCTGAGCAGGCATTGCTACGGCAACATTTCGCAGGCACCAAGCAGCAGCCAGACGGGCAGATGCATTGGGGTGGAGGAAAACAGAGATCACAGTGTCCAACAACCCTGTGAGAAAGAATGAAAAATAGAATGAGAAAACCTATTATACTTCATATAAATACAGCTTTAGTAAAAATCAGGATATCACAGATTAGCAATCTGAGATCAATTGAACACTTTCTGGGAATTTTTATAAAGCTGGTGTCTCTAAATCTGCAGTTGAAGGCACTTTCAATGCTCACTACTTCATATTGGTTATACGGTGACTCATCCATTAAAAAGCAGATACTCTCACAAACACTGACTGTAGCTATGGGCTTCCTTCAAACACTAATTCTTACATTGAATCAAGAAATACAGCTTTTTCATACTCAGAAACACACACACACACACATTTAAAATATCCTTCGGTTAGACAGTTTGATCCTAATAGTTTTCCTCAAACCTCTACTTTATCACCATCAAAAAGCTGTTTGATAAAATCAGGATGTTGCCCATGCCAATAAAGTCAACAAAATATCAAAGCTACTCAATTATTAGAAGGCTAAATACACCAATCAAAAAAGGCAACATCACAATCTACAAAAACATATGTAGATGGCTGCAAATCCCATGCATTTGAAGAAAAAATAAAATAAAATCACAGACCCCTCCACCTGAGTTTAAAATGTCCATACACACTATTAGTGGTGTTTGCTATGGCAAGGAACACTTTTACGAGTGCTCATACCTAAGAGTTTTAGCTTTTTCAAATCCCTAACCCTAAACTTCAACGTGTAACTCGTCCTGCACAGTTTTGACATGGGCATGAATGATCCCTCAATTCATGCGGCTTGTTGAGGAGAAGTATGCTATTACTGGCAGCTGCATTTATATTATATTTTATACAGTATTATATTACATGTTTATTATATTGCATGAACAGCACATCTTGCTGTCTGTGATGTTAATCTTGTATTTTGTTCTTAAAGGGATAGTTCACCCAAAAATTAAAAGCCAGATGAGTATGACTTTCTTTCTCCTGCTGAACACAAATTAAGATTTTTAGAAGAATATATCAGTTCTGTAGGTCCATACAATGCAAGTGAATGGTTGCCACAACTTTGAAGGTCCAAAAAGCATATAAAGGCAGCATAAAAGTAATACATATGGCTCCAGTGGTTAAATCGATATCTTCAGAAGCGATATGTTAAGTGTGGTTAAGAAATCGATCAAGTAATTATTTTACTATAAATCTCCTCCTTTCACATTCACTTTATTCTTTTGTTTTTGGAGATTTGCAATCTTCATGCATATCACCACCTATGAGAATTTATTTATATATATATATATATATATATATATATATATATATATATATATATATATATATATATATATATATATTACTTATGAAGATTTGGATTTAGCCACTGGAATCGTATGGATATTTTTGAAGCTGCCTTTGTGCTTTTTGGACCTTCAAAGTTCTGGTCACCATTCACTTGCATTGTACAGATCTTCTTATTCTTCTAAAAATGTAAAAAAACACCAGAAGAATAAGTAATTCACATCTGGGATGGCATGAGGGTGAGTAAATGATGAGAAATTTTCATTTTTGTGTGAACTAAACCTTTAAGCTGCTGGTTGGATTGAGCCACACAAGATGTTGCTGTACATGCTACAATGACAATAAAGAAATCTAATCGAATGACATATCCAGATGAAAAAATTATGAATAAACTTACATGGAAGAGACCCGATATCTAGAGACCAAAATATCTTGTAAAATATTGTTTTTTTTTGGCTTGGATCAGAAAGAAATCAACCAAACACTCTAGCAAACACCTAGCAATGCCCTGGCAACCACCCACCACTTACATTTTTCTGAAAACTTTAAAAATCTGATTTAATGAGGCTCCCAGTGTTTGTTGGTAGTATAGGGGGAATACATGACAAACCTATGCTAGTGTCCTGCAGCAGAGGGGCAGCAGTGGAGCTCAGGTCCTGCAGCAGACTGCCCACCTCCAGGAGGGTACACACTAGAACATGCGGACTAGCTGCTACATCTGCAGGGCTCACTCGCGTCTCGACATTCCCTTCATGAAGAGCTGCATCTGATGCACACAGACAAACAGATGAAGCTATATGAGTTTAAATGTCTAAATATTCAATATCCTATTAATGTCAATCAAGATCATATGTGATCTACATATTTGTCCCACAGTCTCTTACCCAAAACCCTCTTCTGTTTGCTGATAATTTGGCAGATTTCCTTGGCGGCTGCGATCTGGGCCTTCTCCCCCAGCAAACTGCCAAGAGTGGAACGCAGTATGAAAGAGACACAGCAGCGGCAGGCGACAGCATCTGCCATGCACTGTGTCACCCGTGTGTGTGATAGCCACTCCATAAGAAGAGAAAGAAAAGAGGAGAAGTGTGTCTCCAGCCATGCACCGCCCAGAATGGACACAAACACCACACATGTCTGCAAGAAAGAGAGGACATATAGTATTTATATGTTAAACCAGACCATTAAAATATATTAAAAAAAAAGGTAGATATACTGTGAAGTCAGTTCTGGAAAAAGCTCTAGCGTCATTTCTTTGCAGATGCCACAAGTTTTTTTTTTCTTGTTGTTGTTAATGCAATTAAGTCTGACAAGGCGGGGCCTGGGTAGCTCAGCGAATATTGACACTGACTACCAACCCTGGAGTCCAGGGTGTGCTGAGTGACTCTAGCCAGATCTCCTAAGCAACCAAATTGGCCCGGTTGCTAGGGAGAGAGTAGTGTTAAGTTTCAGACATCAAAAATGTATTCATGCATATGTCTACCCTGTGCTGGATATCAGTTGAACAGTGACTATCTATTTAAAATATCACATTACCACTTGCCGAAGGGCAAAAGGGAAGCTCTTATTGTGAAGTAACCGGAAGTGTGTGCAGGTTTTGAGGGGAACGAACGATGTTGTGAAAGAAATGGCGGTCAGTAAAGTTGTGATCGATTAACTTCTGAAGTGTAACAGGTAGAGTCACATGGGGTAACCTCCTTGTGGTCGCGATTAGTGGCTCTCATTGGGGCACATGGTAAATTTTGCGTGGATCGCGGAGTGTAGCAATTGCCTCCACGAGCTGGGAGTTACCACGGTGTCATATACAAGGAGCCACTTCTGACTTAAGGGTCCAACATTGTCCACATAACAAAAAAAACAGTATTTGCGAAAAGACTTCTATGAAATATATTTGTGAACTTCTGCTGGATTGCCAAGCAGAATATAAATGAAGCAAATATATATATATATATATATATATATATATTTTTTTTTTTCATTCTATAAACTCTATTTGATCTTTTTCCTCACATAAGACAAAGTCTTGCTGTGTATCAAGACATAAACAATCTCATTAGAAGAGAAGGAATTTATGAGGACAAATGACCTGTGTGATGCCCACGCGCACATCTTTGCTGACAGAGCTAGTGCCTTTCAGCATGTCTCCACTGGCCCGCAGGAAGCCGGCTCCTCTCCGCAGGAAACCAGAACTCAGCAGCTCCATCACCTCCTCTAGGGTGTTGCGCTTGGAGCCTGGCCTTGTAGCTGAGACCAGAGATACGGGAACAGGGAAGATAATGAAAAGAAGAGAAGCACGAGAGAGTGAGTGAGAAATGAGAGAGGAAAGAAAGGAGTGAAAGAAAGGCGAGAGGATAAATGACAGAGCAGATTGCAGAATAGATGTAAGATGAATGTTACAATTGAAAAAAAAGACAGTATGTGGGGGACCATAAAAGAAGAAAGGTTTTCACAATCTTCATGGACAGCTTTTTATTGTCTGAGGATGGTACTAACGCTACTGAGTACAATCCACCTACCTATAGCCTGTCTGGGCTCCAATGCCGATGCTAATAAAGTGCCAAGCAGTTTTGAAATGGTGACTCTTACATCATAATTTGAGCCCTCGAAGGCTCGGAAACAAAGAGTGGCCACATTCTCCAGCTCTGTGGACCACAGAAAGACAGCCTCTCTCTGCAGCTCCAGAAGACACTACCAAAGATACATAATTTACACTTTAAATACATCCAGTAATCGAAGGAGTCCATTTATCTTCTCTTTTAAAATGCCAAGAGTGATTACGCTCAAACAGTTATATCCAATATTATAGATAGGAAAACAAATAATTAATTTACACTACAGCCTAAAGGTATTTGCACACCAAACACAACTTCTCACCGCAAAAAAAAACATTTTGAATAGAAACATTTTCCTATGAAGCATTCACACCTGGAGCAAACATTTGCATGCTGACAAAGCGACTGGCTCGCTAGAGAAATTGTTTGCTTGTTTTTCATATTGTGATTCCATTATTGTTTGGCAAACTTGTCAAGTTATTCTCATTTGTGATGGGCAGAGGGTGGACCAGCTGAAAAGTGCTTGGCACCACCTACCGTACTGCTGTAAAATTGCTTGTAAATTAGGTGTGAATGTGTGATCGCCGATTATTTGCCTCGCTTTTATCAAGAAAGTGCCATTCGCTTTGCATTATCGCATCGTCTCTGGTCTGAAAAGGCCTTATGGTTGCTATGAAAAAGAAATATCTAGATGTTTGACAAGCATAAGGCACTCAAACAGGGCCTGCACATCCAAACACACTATTAAATATTGTCAGATATTTTAAATTTTTTTGGTCATACAGACATAATATTAGAAACTGAGGGATTTGGTTTAATAATCAATACCTTTGCAGCAGCACAGCGCACAGCCATTGAGCGATCAGTAAGACAGGTGCGGGCAGCTTTATAGATGTCTCTGTGACAGGACACGGCACTCACACCTAAACCCTTCAGAATCTTCTCAATACACAACATGATCTCACAGCGGCCCTGAGACTGGACACATAATACACACAATGTAACATTAATTATAGTTATTATCCTCTGGGTTACATATAATTAGTCCTTGTCTTCACAGGCAAAGTGCATCATTTGTGTTCTACTTTCTTTAAGTAAACCAACAGGCTTGCTACAAATTAATGTCAGGTGGGTCAAAACAATGCTTTGCCAGTGTTTACAATGTTCAATCTACGAACTTCAATCTACAGTTGCCTCTGCATATTAATCTGGGATAGGAGTAGTACACTCACCCTTGAATTGTTTCAAAACTATCTGACTGACTTTCTTTAGTGAAACACATAAGGAAATGTTAAGCACCAATTACTTAATTTGAATGGAAAAAAGATGCAATGTAAGTGAGTAGTGGATAACATTATAATCATAATATTGCGTAACATCATCTTTTGTGATTGACAGAAGAATAAAATGTAACTATTGTGTGAAATTTTCCTTTAACATTTGAAAAATTACACACTTATTTTAAATAAACAACCATGGCACAATCACAGAAGTAAAAACTACCTTCCATTTCTTCACTGAGAGGCACTTAAAGAGATAGTTCACCCAAAAATGTCAATTCTCTCATTATTTACTCACCCTCATGCCATCCCAGATGTTTATCACTTTCTTTCTTGTGTAGAACACAAACTAAGATTTTTTTAGAAGAATATCTCCGCTCTGTAGGTCCATACAATGCAAGTGAATAGTGATCAGACATTTGAACTTTCAAAAAGCAGATGAAGTCAGCATAAACATAATCCTTCAGACTCTAGTGGTTTAATCAATGTCTTCTGAAATGATTCAGTTTGGTTTGGGTTACAACAGACTAGGGCTGCCCCCGACCACTGATTTTCCTAGTCGACTATTAGGCGTTAATTTAAGCCATTAGTCGACTAGTCGTTGCACATTTATGATATTAATTTAATTACTTAAATATATATATTTTGGGGAGGCATCAGAAAATGGTTTGAGTTCCAGCGCTGAGAAAGAATGCTATAAGTAACACTGCGAACACAGTTCTACATTACAGAGAAATACTTAATTATAATAATGAGCCTTTAAAACATACATTTACAAGCACACACACGAAGCGAGTCACAGTGACACCGGCAAAAGCAGTAATGATTCTGAATGTGTCAGAAAAACCAGCAAGGAGACTGTCTGACTCTGAACATTTTGTCAATTTATAGAGAAATGCACATTAGGGTTGTGCCGACAGATAATGATCTCTGGGATCAATGATGGTCAGAGTGATCGCCAACAGCTGATGCCTTTGACCATGTCAAGATGATATTTGGCTCGAGTTCCCATTAATATATTAAATTGTTATTATTATTATCAAATTAATATTACAAATATTTTGCTCATAGAGACACAGACACGCGCTTGAAGAAACACACTTTATTATATTATTAAGAACAGATGACAGAAAAGCCATCTATGCGCATGTTTGACACGCTGATACGGAGGCGTGCGGTTTCGTGGAACACGCGCATGTAAAAGGTTCTCACTCTTTCTTTGTTTCTGTCTTCTTTATTTTTTTTTATTTGCAAGAACATTATCATCTATGAGTGCTGCAGATTACCTCCGCTCAGGAGGTGTTTTCAGTTCAGTTCACTTTATTTCCACAGAGCAGTTTGTTGTGACCACAAATCTGCAGCCTGTAAAATAATACAGAATATATAAAATAACACAAAAACACTTTCACCTCGAACCATAATTTATATTTCAGTGATTATTATCATCATTATAATTATTATTTTTCATTTAGAATTGTTTTTATATCTTCATTTGTGCAAGTAATTTTCCGCCTGCATGTTTAGACAGAGACTTGCCTGACGGTAAATGGAAAGGTGGTTACATATATATATATATATATATATATATATTATTATTATTTTATCACTTTATACTTATGTATTTGCTTTTTCGTTTCATTTGGAGTGCAATTTGAATTTAGAAATGTATTGATTTGTTTTTTTTGTTTTTTTAAATAAATTAATTTAATTTTCAATGAAAATCACAAAAGCAAGAATATTCACTGATCCCTCAGCCCTAGGTTTGCCGATGTAATTGTATATTGCGATATATAACGTGAAGGATTTATTCACAGACATTATGTATTTTCGTGGACAACGAAATACCCAGCCGGTAGAGAATGCACAGATGAAGTAGTTTATTTTTCCTGCGACCAACCGACCAATCAAAACTTGGTCGACCAAAACTCCTCTCATCGACTAACGTTTGGTCGACTATCAGGAGGCAGTCCTACAACAGACCAAAATATAACTCCTTTTTTCCCGTCAAAGTTAATTTATTAATAAAGCACGATTAAAACTGTTTAACAATGTGCTGTACAATAATCAAATTTAAAAATAAAGAAAAATAAAGAAAACTGAAAAGGAGATACACCAGGAAAACTATTAATAGCACTAACAGGCATCACAGTACATCTTGACAGCAGTCTCACTGGCGATCGTGATTATAAACTTGATTACACTTCCTATACCATAATCTAGCTCTGTGCATATGTCAAGCACTAGGAAGTGTAACCGAACTTGAAATCATGATGGTGCCTAGGGACAGCAATGACAAGATGTACTGTGAAGAAAAAAAAAAAAGATATATTTTTGGTCTATTCTCACCAAAAACCAACTGGATCAAACATTGATTGAACCACTGGAGTCTGATGGATAATGTTTATGCTGACTTTATATGCTTTTTGCAGCTTCAAAAAGGCCTGATCACCATTCATTTGCATTGTATGGGCCTACAGAGCTGAGATATTCTTTTAAAAATCTTTTGTTTTTGTTCTGCAGAAGAGTCATACACAAGTGGGTAAAATGATGACAGAATTTAAATTTTTGGGTAAACTATCCCTTAACTGTTTAGGTCAATATAAAGAAAATGTTGTCTGTAATGATTCAAAATACTTGAATATCTGGTCATGCTTTCAAATCATTAGTCATATAAAATGTTATGGTATATTTGTTTCTAATAAAGGACAATCACATTTCTGCATTTAGCTGAACTGCAAATCACAAACATCTGATCTCAACGTACCTCTGCACTCTTCATGGCTTTCAGAAGGTTTGCCACTGTCTCTTTAAATGAGTTGATAAGGAGTCGCCCCAGTTGCTCATACAACACACCCAAACAGGCAACAGCTGCCCTGTAGGGAGCAATAAGTAACAAATCAATCTGTGGTAGAAGCCCATCTGCAGTGCATTAGGTGGGGTGGGGGGGGGGTGGGGGTATGATGAGCATATAGGATGTACATTTATGACACATTGCACTCACAGTCGTGTAGGCAGGAAGCTGGGCGAGTCGTCCTTGCTCCGGATGATGTCATTGCAGAGGTCCACAGTGAGGCTGGATGTGAGGGAGTCGCCCAACCGGAACACCAGCGCCAGACAATGTGCCAGCAGCCAGCGTGTCGGGGGGCCTGGAGAACTTGTTAGTACCCTCGTCAGCTGCTCCACTAGCTGCTTCTGGTTCTGCTTCACATCAGCCTGCCTCACAAATAAGACAACAACATATTGTTCAGTTGATTGGCAGACAAACATACTTTTGTGGGTTTGTTGGCCTTTCACCATTAAGAAACAGACAGACACTTAACCAGTCTATTCCAGACTGAGAGACAGCAGGTGGATAGGCACAAAAATAACCAGAGAGTCTGTTCAAAGTGGCTTCTTGTCTATGTGCAAGAGAGACAGACAGAACGAATCAGCATTTCTTCTCAAACAGAGAGCTTTTTGTAAGAGCACTCAACTCACCCGTTCTGTTGCGGGGAGCAGCTTTTTGAGGAAATGCAGCCACTCAAAGACAAACTCGGCCCTCTGCTGCTCCCTCAGCTGACTGCAGGCTTCTTCATTGAGCAGCAAACTATGAGCCTGCTCCATCCTTGCAAATCGTCTCCCTTTCTCTCCAACTTTTCACCTGAGACCCCAACCAGATTGACAGCCTCAGCTGCTGTCTCTCACTTAAAAAAACTTCCCAACACCTCCATCTACCTTGGAACAAACCAGAAGTGACAAACATAAAACACAAGTTTGCCACAAACGATACACTATGTTGAAATAAGGAACTTATGCAAGTATTATGACTCTAAAATACATGAAGCTGCATTCACAGATAAGGATGTACATCATTTCATAACTTCTACATTGAGTTTGGAGTCTATAAACCAATGTGGAAAGGTCTACTCTGTAGGTTCATTCCTTTTATGGATTTAAATCAGTTACACATTTGTATGCCCCCCTCATACAAGTCTTAATATAAATGGATAAAATATTAAACTCACAATTCACAAAGGAAATATAGAAAACTAATATTTCTTGAAGTTACAGAGCTCAAAAAGGTACAGAATAACAGGAATGAGCCTGTAAACATAGCGCAGTCCAGTTTATAAAGGGTGTATAACACATGGCACAACCCCACTTTAAAAAGTACCTTGTAAAGTAATATGTCGCCATAATAAATAATGCATTGTGCACACTGGACTTGAACAGTCTAAATACACACACACACACACACACACACACAAAGAAAAACATCAGACCACACATCTAAAAGGACTAGACAAGATCTCATTCAACATTATACTGTATTTGCACGTTTTATTCCAGAGCTCAAACTATTGGATTTTTCTTGTGTGGTGCATGATGAATGAGGCAGCCAGGACAGACTTTTATGAGCCCCCTCACACTTTTCTTCTATCTGTCAGGTTTATTTTCTGCATGGCAGTTTGCAAAGTGAAGATTTGGCTGGTTACGTTCAGTCCAGATGTGACCGCAGTGAATCAAACCTTCATCTCGTAAATAAAAGGAATGTGGTAATGGCGGATATTTAATTTGTTCTGTATAAACCTGTAACTTTCTGTTTGCTCACTCGATAAATACATGATCACATTTATTGTAAACAAAAAAAGTCTTTGTGGTGTTTATTGTCGACTCCCAGCTAAATGAACAGGGCTTCCACATCTTTACAAGGCTTTACCGCTTCACGGTAAAAATAACAAAAGGACATGTATGTTGTAATACTTGTTTTTAACTAAATATACAACACACCCTAAAATTAATATATTGTTGTCAGTTATTTAGTCCGTGTAGAGATAATGTAACTCTAATGCTAGCAAATGCTAACCATTTCGCTGACGTGCTAGCAAGAGAGGTCTTCAAAAGCAACCAATTACGTGCTTTAAAATGAAAGTATCACGAGCAAAGGTGTATTACCTGCTAAATGCACCAACTATTGCCGGAGGGGAACGGTGGTGAGAAAGGGGATATCCCTATTCAAGTCGACCGCTTGTGATTCCTCAAAGACATATGCTCGCGTGAATGTGCGAGTCAAACTGTGAAGCGCAGCCACGTTAAAGAGAAAGCATGACCTTCAATGACCGCTAGAGGGAGAAATACAGTACTGGCTTACTGGTTGCGTCTCCAAACCTAATGAGAATGAACAGAAAAACACAAATGGTAGCTCTTTTTGCACATCTAAGATGATCAATAACTTATTGATTAATACACAAGTTCATTAGCTTCAGTTCAGCTAAATAAAACAGAATTAGACAAACATATATTCACAATGAAATCACAGTACAGGAAGATCAAAGACACAGAACATGAAACAAAGGCAACCTGAGTAAACACAAAATCCAGTTTTCAAATATTTTTCTAAGCAAAAAAGTTTTCCAACACCTGTATCACCAATGAGAAAAACTAACTTCCCCATTAAACTTAATAGCTGGCAGTGCCACCTTTCGCAGCAACAACTGCTACCAAACGCTTCTCGTACCTGGAGATCAGTCTTTCACAACTCTATAGTGGAATCTTGGCCCACTATTCTATGCCGAACTGCTTTAGTTCAAATCAGGAGTTTGACTACTCCAAAACATTAATTTTGCTTCTTTTGAGCCATTCAGAGGTGGACGTAGCCTAGTCCTATGATTTGGATCATTGTATTGCTGCATAATCCAGTTGCGCTTGAGCTACAACTTATGGACTGATGACCGGACGTTCTCCTTTAGGATTTTCTGGCAGAGAGCAGAATTCATATTTCCCTCAATCATTGCAAGAAGCAGACTCACTCTGTCTTCAAAAATGGCTAAAAACACATCTTTTCCATTAGCACTTACTGTAACCATTCACTCATTATAATAAAACAATTATAAATATTCTTGTTGCACTAATCTGTCTTGAATACTACTATTCTGATGCTAGTGAAACTTTGTAATGCAGCACTTTTTGTACCACCGTCTCCTTAAGATGAATCACTTGTGATATATTATTCCTCTTTTGTATGTCTCTTTGGATAAAACTGTCTGCCAAATGAATAAATGTAAGTCACCCTGGCCCTGAAGCAGCAAAGCATCCCCACACCATCACACTACCACAGCCATGCTTGACCGTAGGTATTCTGTATTTATTGTGGAATTCAGTGTTTGATTTATGCCAGATGTAATGGGACCCCTTTCTTCCAAACAGTTCCACATACGACTATTCAGTCCACATAACATTCTATCAAAAGGTTTGAGGATCATCAAATATTCAGATGAGCCTTAATGTTTCTTCTGGGTTAGCAGTGGTTTTCACCGCGCCACTCTTCCATGGATGCCATTTTTTTCCAGTGTCTTTCTGATAGTGGAGTCATGAACAGTGACCTTTACGGATGCAAGAGAGGCCCGCACTTCCTTGGATTTTGTCCTTAACTCTGTTGTGACTTCCTGTATGAGTCATCACTGTGCTCTTGGGGGAACTTTGGAAGGTCAGCCACTTCTGGGAAGGTTCACTACTGTGCCAATTTTTCTCCATTTGGAGATAATGCCACTCATTGTGGTTCTTTGGAGTCCCAGTGCCTTTGAAATTGCTTTGTAACCCTTCCCAGACCGATGTATTTCAAATGCCTTTTTCCTCTTCATCATCATCATCCTCCTTTTTTTATTTTACCTTGGCAGTGTGCTATACTGGGTGAGACCTTCCAGCCAACTTCATGCTGCTGAAAAAGTTATATTTAGGTGTTGATTTGATTGAACAGGCTTGGGTGTGTCTAGTCCAGCTGAACCCCATTATGAATGCAGTTTTAGATTTGGGGATTTAATAACTAAGGGGCAAATACTTTTCCACACATGCCCAGTTGGTATTGGAATACTTTTTGCTTCAATAAATAACATTATCATTTAAAAAACTTTATTTTGTGTTAACTCAGACTGCCTTTGTTTTGTGTTAGATTTGATCTAATTTTTGAAACAATTTAGTATGATACACACAAACTTTCAAATACTTTTTCATAGCACTGTAATATATCAGTACTTTTGTTATTCTTTAAAACCTAGTTTCCCAGAGAAGCCCAGCTTGTCTATAATTTTGTTCCTTCTTACCAGAGTTTAAAGGCTTTAATTGTTAATGTCCTTTAGCACTGCAAAAACCCTGCACACAAAAGAAAAATATAGGCCACTAGGAACATTTCCCAAAAATGTATTTCCAATAAAAATAATGGCTGTAAAATAAAGGAAAAAAAATAAATAAAACTAAACAGCTATAGTGCACAACTGACATAAATGTATTGATAGCTCAGGATTTCTGCCAAAATTTCCTTAACTACAAATGGTGGACAAAGACTGTTTTATTTGTTCATACATTGTATTTGCTTATATATTTATTTACAACGCAATAAAATAAAATGATTTAAAATGTTGCATTTTAAGTTGTTAAAGCAACTTAGATGGTAATTAGTTAGAACATATTGTCTCTTTTGCATCAAAACTTTATACTGAGTTTATTTTCATTAATTACAATTTGATGACATAACATCCACTCAGAATACGAACACCCCCCCCCCCCCCCAAAAAAAAAAACAATATAACCCACTTTGAAAATCTGCATTGCTGAAGAACCCATTTCTTTTTAAAAAGGACATTTTACATGTAAAAAAATTCATAATTTGAGCTGACATGTTTGCTCCAGAAAGTTGGCATTCATTCTGGAGTTAAGTTCTTTTACCACAACCCAAATAGCACTTAAAAACAACTGGATGTTTGGTCATGCTAAAATATCGTAAAAATAAGTGACGGCCAACACTGTACTCATAAATCAGTCTCATCATATGGAAACTAGCTGATTAGAGACGCATTTTACAAATACCGAACAATAATAGTGAAACTCAGCAATATTCCATAAAGTAATCATCCTCCTCATCACTGTCATCACCTCTCAAATGAGTTTCCTTATCTGAGAGCATATTCCAGACAACAAAGTCATCATCTTCAGCTGTTGAAAAAAGGAGGGAAAGAACAAATTAAAATAAATAATAAATGACATGGATGAAAAAACGAATTAAATACACTCAGCATTGTTCAACTCTTAGTTATACTGTATATGCATTCTATCATAGATTTATCAAAATTAGCATACCAACACATCTCTTTAGGGTCTTCTTGACTGCTGGAGTTGGTGAAAGTTTGTCCTATACAAGAAACATGTTGCATAAAAGGCATGAGGGGGGGACATGTTTCAATAAACAAAACTGATCACTAAATGGAAAATGATAAAAACAAGTAGACTTTTTATACTGCCTTTGTTACCATTGGTGCAGCTTTTTTGCCCCGTTTCTGTCCTTTTCGTTTATTCTTGAGATGGAAAATGTACTTGTCCATGTTGTTTCTTAAAGTAAAAAAGAATAAAACAATCAGATTAAACATCTGAAACAAAGTTACAATGTAAAAAAAAAAAAGGAAGCAATAAACCTGACAAGAGCACTCGACATCCGACCGCTGAATTATCCTAAAGCATGAAAAGGTTTTGGACTTAGGATAAAAACATACTTATTAATGGATCCCAGCATTCCTGGGCTGATGTGCAGACACTGAGGGGTCTTCACAGCAGAAATTATGCTAGAATTTGGTGTCTGGGGGTCCTGAAGCTGGCTGAAATCTTCTTCTTCTCCATTTGCAGACATTATAGGCAGCTACAACGGCCAGATTACATTTTGTTAGGTCAAGGGTGTAATTCAGACAATGTGCTTTGTCATGTCTACACAATTCATAAACAATCTAAGTTGGAGTGGTTGACTCTGAATCAATGAATGTAAAAAGCACCTTGATTTGTTTATTCTGCATAGGTGAGCTGGCAAAGACATCATCATGGTCATCTTTGGGCATGTGATCCAAAAAATATCTCATCTGATGTCTCCTTTTAAGCGTTCCTGCTCTAGCAGTTATTTCAACAACTTCCTTTCCTGTTAAGCACAATATGAGAAGAGACATTGCTTTTTCCCTTTTGAATAGCATGGATTTAGTCACAAGAAAACTTCCACAATCTACAAAATGTGTTATAACTGTTTGGATTGTACAATAACGTTTGAGTACCTGGTTCCTTGGTTGTAGTTGGTTTCTTCTGTGGTCTTTTTCTGGGTCTTCTGTTTGTATTTAGATGGGCATTACACTGTTCCTGACACTCTTCAGCTGAACGGGTGCCAACAAAATATGCAACATTTACCCAGTAACCACTCTTGTGCTTAGGTAATGAATTCACAGCCCTGTCCAAAGAAACAAAAACCGTCATAATTACATGCAATATGTGTCGGACTAAAACAGTCATTTTTCTTTTTACAATGTCATACCAGTATAATTTTTGCGAAGTTGGACAAACAGGCCTATATAATGTGATTGTAGCTTGTCTTCGGCCAGCTTGTATACATGATAATCATAGTGCAAATGATCCGAAAGACAGAGGTGACATTAGGGCTGTTACGATTGTCAAACAAATAAGTGTGATTATGACGATTAATTGTCTGTTAAAGGGCTATGACAATTAATTGAGCCTGCTGTGACCAAGGAATATTTGCCATTAAATGACCGCTTAAAGTGGAGCTGGAACGCTTTATGTTCACTATCAAGGTCTGTATTTGATGTTTATATTTTCGCTCGAGTTTGGCACAAGCCTCTGATCAGTGAAGCTCGGAGTTCAACTAAATGACACACAAACATGCCATTGATCACGTGTTCGCTTAAAATTCCCTTTGGAATTTGGAGTTCACAATAATCAGATGATTATTTAATAATTGCGACAGACCTAGGTGACATGCAACATGTATTTAACATGTTGTCAGCTGATGTCCTTTCCTAAAACATTCAATTATGCATTGTGTCATGTATACTTAGACAGGGAGAAGAAAGAAGCTTGACTATGCAAAAACCAGTTGTACTTTGATTATAACTGTGCATGTATACAGGGGTGCAACTACCCATTTTCGAGGATGTATGCGATACCTACATTGGTGCCCCCTTTTGAGAAATCAGTACAACACATTTCATATAAGGCAAATCTGTATTGGCATTCAAAACAATGCTTTCTAAATATGACCTTGACTTGGACAAATTAAAGCTTACTCTTGTAGTTTTTGTAGCTCTTCTTTCGTCCATTTTCCATCTAATGCATCATCTTCATTCACATTGCTGATTTCTGTGTGTGGATTTTTGCATCTGGTGCTTGCTTTTTCTGTGTTGGATTTCTTTGATCTTCTGTTATTTGGAACATTATGATGAACACTTTCCACATTTTCTAACTGCTCAGAATGCATGTCCAGTGAGGAAACCAAGTGTCCATTTGTTTTGAGTTTGGATTTATCTGAACCTTTCTTTTGCCTTGTTTTCTTCAATATGGCCCTCTTGTCTTGCTGTTCTCTCTCTCCATCATTATCAGAGGTCAAATCAACAGAATCTCTGACCAAAAACTTCTGAGTAATCTTTTTTGGTCTACGTGAAACTTTAACTACATCTGGTTTATTTTGTTCCTTGTGTCTTGTGACCCCATTTGTTTTAGGTTTCGTTAGCCATTTATGGTCAGTAGAGCCTCTTCCGGTACATATTTTTGGAGGGTCTGGAGATGCAAAAGAGCTGTTTGAGTCTGTGGAGTACTGTACTCTGGAGCATATGCGAGAACTTCGTCGCAAGGAATTGTTATCAGAGTCAGAATGTGGCATGGAGTGCAGTTCAACCTGACTTCGTTTTTGGGAGGACTTGCTGTTGCGCACAAACATCTGATCATTCTCAGTGTCTGTATTCTGCTCATCAGAGGACATACCACATACAGGTGGGCAATGAGCATGTTGGTCAGATGTAGCATTGACTGAAACAGGTTTAGTGTACTTCTCAGTCATTTCTGACCCAGAACATGCTGTGTTTTCTTCTATAGAACTTGACTGATTTTTCTTGATTGAGCTTCTTTGAGGCCGACTATGTTCGACAGCTTTCTGTTTAGCTGCACGGCTTATGTTAGAGCTAGAAGCCACCACTGTGGATGCTTTCTGACCTCTTGCAGAATTATATGGTGCAGTGGTGCTCTCTGTTGGAGGTGGATTGCTCTGAGATGGGTCCCTCCTTTGGGATTTGGAATGCTGCTTGATCTTCCTCCTCGGTACTGACAATTCATCTTCACTGCTAGATGTGTTATGCCTCCCTTTTGTAAAAAAAAACAAATTATTGTGAAAACTTGCAATAAAAAAAAATATATACGCTACAAAAGTATAAGTAAATTATCAATGCACAAATCTTACCTCTTCCCAGAGTTTCAGGCATGGTTGGTTGATTCTTTGTGATTTGTGCTTTTGCCATAGTTACTGGCTTCTTGGGCTACATAAAAAACAAATAAATACATTTAATAAATAGCCTACTTTCAACTATATTCAAATATTGTCAATGCCACTAGAGATCAAAGACATTGTTTACACTGCTCAATGAAATGAGTACCGTGGATGCCACTGAGGTAGCGTAGTCTTCATGGATGGTGACATTCATGTCAGAGTCCATAACAATCCTCCCTCCTTTCCAATATTCCAAAGGAGGTTTGATGAGTCGGCCACTGCGTGACACTTTTGCACTACCCTGTAGTATGCTGTCAGTGGGAGTAATTGCAGCTGTACCACAAAAACATCAATATATTAATGTGAAGAGAGTTTAAACAAAATATTTCAATTGGAATTCCAAACGTTCTGATTTAAAATAGTAGGCAATAACCAAGATATAAAGTAAAGGACTGGATATCAAAAATGAATGTCAATCTCAGATAGAATCTTACAGGTCATTCTTTGCTAATACTACTTCTGTAAAGGCCACCTCTACTGGTGAAATGATATAATCACATGTTGTAATGACTTGAAGCCTGGGTTGTTTGGATGTTGACTTTTTAGAGGCCTGTTGAGTTTTGGCTTTGGAAGGTTTCACACTGTTGTCATCTTTCTGAGTTTTCTGGGATCTAAAACAAGAATTAGTCAAATCATTTAATGGAATGCACAGTTTCTTATTTTAATACATTAATGTTGTCTCTTCATAGGTAATTAAGGAGTAGAGGCAACATACCCAGCATGCTCAATCAAAAACTGACTCAGGTACTCCTTCCACATTTTAGGAAACCCAAAAAGAAACTTCTTTAAAAACCAGGACGGAAATGCTGTGGAAAGGGGAAATACCACAATAAGAAAACTACATCAAAGTAATGAGACCTGATAAAATTGAAAGATTTTATTATGATAAAAAATAAAAAGATTATATCTTACATGGTTTGGGATGTTTAGCCATTCTCCCAATAAGCACATATGTTCTGCCCGATGTGGTCTTAAGCACATTACTTGAGATTCTTTCAGTGATAAAACTGCTGTGCCAGAGTATCTTAGTGTCTCTATATGTGTAAAAACAAAATAATTTCAGGCCATCAAAATATTTAAAATCATATATGAAATCATACAGCGAACCTTTCTCTGGGTTTGCAAAGAAGACTAAATAGTGATATCACAAGCACTAAGTATAAGCTCTTTTCATGTATTCATGAAAAATCGATTATGGTAACATTAAAGAGATAGTTCACCAAGAAATAAAAACTGTCAACATTTACTCACTCTACAGTTGCCCCAAACCCACATTACTTTGTTTACTCTGTGGAACACAATAGATGTTAGGCAGAGAGAGATGGGGAAAAGGTGCAATGAAAGTGAATAGTGATTCTGCCAAACATCTCTTTTTGTGTCATATTTTTATGGAATAACAATAACGTGATAAATTAAGACAATTATAATTTTGGGATGAACTATCCTTTTAAAGGGATAGTTCACCTAAAAATAAAAAAACTCTTCCTTCTGCAGAACACAAATAAAGATTTTGAGAATGTAAATAAATATAAATGGTGAACAAAACTTTGAAGCTCCAAAAAACACAAAGGCAGCACAAAAGCAATCCATAACACAGGTTAAATCCATGTCTTCAGAAGCGATATGATTGGTGTGCATGACAAACAGATTAATATTTAAGTCCTTTTTTCCCATAAATTCTGCAACATGCCCAGTGGCAAAAAAAAACAAAATCAGAAGAATGTAAAAGTGGAGATTTAGAGTAAAAAAGACAAATATGAATCTGTTTCTCACCTATACCTATTTTGCTTCTGAAGACATGGATTCAACCAATGGATTACGCTGCCCTTATATTTTTTTTGGACCTTTAAAGTCCTGGCCACCATTTACTCGCATTGTATGGGCCTACAAAGCTTGAAATATATCTCTAAAAATCTTTGTTTGTGTTCTGCTGGAGAAAGAAACTCATACACATCTGGGATGGCATGAGGGTTATTAAATGATGAGAGAATTTTCATTTTTGGGTGAACAGCCCCTTTAATGTTGTGGCTGTGTTATATAACATACAATGTATCAATTCAACAATTTATAATGTGCATTTTAGACCGCGTGACAAGCCTTAAAGATAATGAAAAGCCATTCAGAAATTTAGAAGTAATTCTTACATACGAATACCGTCAACAATAAGGTCTTTGTTGTGCAGTTTCAAGACCCAGTCTTTTAAATGAATCCCTCTCACCTAAAATGCAAAAGCAAAGTAAAAATGTAATACTAATGCTGAATTTGTTTGGAAGCATTAATGCAGAAAAAGGGTCCATTCAACAGAATAAAATACAAAAGCCTATTAAATTATATAACCCACCAAATAATGATATTATTGCATTATTTTTGCATTAAAGAACTACCAAAGTGAATTTCATTTGTTTTTGTTTTTTTACTTACGTCGGTTCCTTCATCTGAATCCATTAGTCTACCTTGATGTTTAGACTGAAACACGGACGCTTGCTTTCGTGGGATCAAGACACGTGGAGAGAGCTGCAGGAGAGGATCCTCTAGCAGATTATGAGGGGGTTGAGGAGGTCCTGGGACCAGTTCTGTGCACTCAGGACTACTGGAAATGTCCATTTTTGAGCCATCTTCTATGCTGTCTTTTTCTGCTGAATCAGTCAAAGTGCTTCTCTCACCAAATACAGCACAACCACCTGCAATCACACATTACAGAGGGCTATGAGCCATGAGACTTTTTAACTTTGTAAAATGTAAGCATTACTAATAAACAAATAAATGCTAAATTACTGGTTTTGAGTCTGCAATTTTTACTGCCTTTTAGTAGAACTGTGAAGGCTTCATATAATGTTCTGTTGTTCACATTTCAATCTTTAAACCATATTTTGTCTGAGTCATCATTAGAATTTTTTTTAATCTTACATTTCTTCATTTATAACTTGAATGATTATATATTCAACAGTCAGTAAGTCGAAATTGTAGACTAATTATCATGTTATCTATTTCTGCCTGGATTTCAAGATCATGGACCCCTCTTGAACCAAGTGCATGTGGTTAATTGTTCTAAATAACTGTAATAAATAATGAGTAATGCAGGGTAGGGCAAAACAAAACAAAAATTTTTGACGTCCTTTGAACCGCTGCAATAACTGATAGGTCTCCACTGAAGTTGAGCTAATTTCTCACCAGAAAGCACCCTCTCCAACACAGGAGGCTCTGAGTAAACAAATGAAAACAAGCTGCAGTTTTATCACATTGCTACAGATTGATTGTGTCTCACTCAATACAAATGTCCAACAACAGTAACTGTGAGGGTAAAACTATAGACATTAAAATCATACGTCTGTATTTGTTGAAAATATTTATCCCTGGAAATTGCTTTTGCTTTGCCTTCATCTCAGGAAACACACCCACAGGTATCCTCTCAAGCAAAACATACGGTTCTAGATACACAAATCATAATAGAAAAATTATATTAATAGAATTCAATTATAACAATCTGTTTACAATATGTAAATATAAATCTGAAGAAAATAAGAAAGAAAAACTAACCAATAAATGACTCTGTATTAAAGGTTTTATTTGGCCTGCCAGGCACTTTCTCGACATTGATGGGACGGTTCACTTTAGGAAAGTCCATCTCTCCATCCTGTGGAACTTCTCTCTGTGACTGTGGAGGAGAAAGGGCTAAAATATATGCCTCCTGGTTGGGGTTACTCTTTTGTGAGTACTGCATCTTGGAGCTCAAAGGGACACTGTTACACTTCTCTTTGTTTCTTACAGGCTCAGAGGCAATTTCATTTCCCACAGAATTTTGAATTTGAACTTTTGCCTTCATTCTTGCAAAAATCTTTGCTGGCGTCTCAGTGGCCCTTTTCAGCATCAGGTCAGTGTTGGCAAGGGCAAGCTCTGCAGTGGCATTGATGGTGCTGAGTTCACAGGGGATATTTGGGCTGTGTTCTTCGGCACACTGTGCTGTGGAGTTCATCACAATGTCTCGGTTTGAAAGTTTTCTGCCTGACCCAGTTACACTGGGAGCCCAACTGCGACCTGTTTTATGCATTGTTTTGACTGGTGTAATCATGTCACCAGGTTTAGGGACCTGAGGAACAGTGAAATAGTCTTCTGGTGGATGATACATTGTTGTGTTCAAAGAAAGCCAGTCTGTTTACATTCCGCTTATGATCCATTATCTCATAAAGTCCTAGAAGAAGAAAGATACAAGAAATACAGAACTAATTAGCAGAAGAATCGCAACAAAATATGCAGTTTGATGCTCCTTCTCTCCTATAAATCTGAATGCTTCAACATAGTATCATATTTACAGAATTTGTATTAAAATTATGACAACACTTTACAAAAGTTCTAAGCTTTAATGACATTAGTATATGCATTAGGTATCATAAACGAACAACTTATTTTTTTACAGCTGCATTTATTAATCTTGGTTAATTTTAAATTTTGAATATGCAATCGAACTTTAGTTGGTGTAAGTTCATAATGCATTAGCTAATGTTGACATACAACATCTAATGTCAGATGTGTATTAATATATTAAGTTGCAGTATAACGTAGTTAACTTGTGTTGTAAAATACAACCTGATATGTTGTATGATGCACTTATGTTAAGTGTTACCGAAATTACAAACTTAGTGGCTTTTACAACATCAGTGATCCAACACAAGTAAAGTGAATCTGCAATGTGCACAACCTGCCGTAGAACAAAAACTGATATATGAATCACTTATATGATACAAATACATAAAAATCTAAAGACTTCAGAAAGTTAGTTGGTGTGCAGATTACTAAAGCTAACACAAGAATAACCAATGCACACTTCTCCATCGACCTCTCGTGTAAAACAACTGATTGCGTATCAGCGATTGAACTAAAAATGAACCCAAACATAACATATAGGTGAATTTGTGATAATAGGGTAGAAGTTTTGTAAAAATACGGCTGATATAAAAAGGAAAAAAAACTCCCTCACCATTCTGACCCGTTTGAATTTTCCAGTATAAAACGCGCCTAACGTCTCTAGTCGCGTAAAGAGTGCGTCACTTCCGTAAATACCGCTACTAGGAAGCGTGCGTGAAGTTTGCATAATTCAAAAGCATGTGTGTCAGTAACATGAGGTTGTAAGAATACAAAATAGCGTTGCGCCGCGTCCAGCTGTTTTTTTTTTTTTCCAGGGTGTCATCCAGGAATGCCAAGAACTTCAAATATTTAAAGCGCTGGTCGAGACACCTGCATCTAGCCTTTTATGGTCTAAAGTGCCCTTCAAAAGCATTTGAACTTTTCTTTTTGAAAAGCACATCTCGAATCGTGCGTTTTGTTCTATTTGTTTAAGTGCGTTAGCTTTTTTAGTGCAAAAACAAGTTCCCCATAGCGTATAGGAAAGAGGTTGAAATGCCAGAGAATACATGTGCAATTAACATTACATCATTTGTTAAAGGAGACAATGGCACCCGGAGGATATTTTGATGCATGTCAGGGCTGGACTGGGAAGAGAAATCGCTTGTTGAGCCGTTTTGTTCTCCGTTTGGCATAATGCGGTGGCTCATTTTTGCTTATCGTGGCCCATTCGGCACGTTTCGCAGCCAACCCACCCCTGATCGGCCCAAAAATGCGTCGGCCCACCGGGAAAATGTCTGGTATGCCAGATTGCCAGTCCAGTCCTGATGCACGTGTTGGGATTTCTCTCCAATTGTGACAAATTGTGTGTTCGTTCAAGCTGCAAATACTTAAAGATCGACCTTTGGTCCTTATGGAATAACAACGTTGTTTTCCTCAAAAAGATCGGACCATACGAGTTGCATTTCTGGAGAACTCTTGGTAAAAGGAAAATTAAGTTCATTGTGTTGTTTTTATTTCATCCCCCTTTCTCCCAATTTGGAATGCCCAATTCCCACAACTTAGTAGGTCCTCGTGGTGGTGCGGTTACTCACCTCAATCCGGGTGGCGAAGGACAAGTCTCAGTTGTCTCAGCTTCTGAGACAGTCAATCAACACATCTTATCACATGGCTTGCTGTGCATGACACCACAGAGAATCGCAGCATGTGGAGGCTCATGCTACTCTCTGCGATCCATGCAAAACTTACCACGTGGCACATTGAGCGAGAGAAACACTAATCGAGACCACAAGGATGTTACCCCATGTGACTCAACCCTCCCTAGCAACCGGGCCAATTTAGTTGCTTAGGAGTCCTAGCTGGAGTCACTCAGCAAGCCCTGGATTCGAACTCGCGACTCCAGGGGTGGTAGTCAGCATCAATACTCGCTGAGCTACCCAGGCCCCAACAAAGTTAATTGTTATCCAGAAGGCAAATGTAAAAGAGTTGCAGAAACTTGTGACTTGGCTGTCTTGGATTTGTTGTGTTAATCTGGTTCAGTGTTGTGATGCCACAGCCCTGGCGACACTGGGTTCTTAACATCTCAGGATGCTTGTTATATGTCAATGTCACTATCCGAGACTGACTAGCTTGCTTACGCAACTCTGCTTCTGTGAGTTCCAGTGAGCCTCAATATCGGCAATAAGTGGTGCCATTTCACAACTTGTCAATCTAACCACACTATACTACCATGAGGATAAAAATCCTATCCCTAAAACTGTTCTCCATTGCATGTTCAGATGTCTGCCTAACTTAAAACATCTTTCCATAAGAATGAGACCACAGTATGGGATCCTTCCTGATTATTTTTGTCTCAGCGAAAAATGCCAAAGTCAGGGTATGTACTATAAGAGAACATTGTAGTTCACAATAATGTCTATTATTTGGAATAATTTGGTATTTAAAACCATATGTCAGATGGTAAGCATCTTCATCTATAACAACAAAATAATCTTGTACCAGCAGGCATTCAGGAAAGTTTTCAGCCTCTTTGTAATTCAAGTTTTTTTCACAGAAATGTGTGCAGTGGTCGGCCTGACCAGCCTAGAGCTGCTGAACTATGAAGACCCTTGCCACTCCACTGGTGTATTTTGTGGACTAACCTCCTTGACAAAACTGACTGTGCCTCTAGAGATCCCTTTGCTCTTAGAGCTTAATATTTCTTGACTTGTCCAGGACATTTAACACTAATCAGAGCATTTGTTTTGCTTAATAGCCCTTTAAGCTTGGATTGGGCCCCACAGAATGTTTTTTTTTCTTTCAAAATATTAAAAACGATAGTCTTAATCAACACAAAATAGGTATTGTTTTAAAGCTTAGAAGCTTTACTTTACAATGCATGCAGACATTATGACCAAAACTGAACAAGTGCTTTGAAATTTATAGACAAATCAGTAGTGTTCCATTTTGATAATATATTAGTCATTTTGAGGTGTACATATTATTGTACTCAGTAAAAACATCAAACTGATCCAAATAGCCTTGTGTCATATGCTGAAAAGATCTCAAAGAGTAGAATACAATGTTTTACTTGGACAAAAAAAAATTGTAGTGAGTAATAGCTAAATACATGTCTTTGACATAAAATTTACATGTAAACAGGTATTACCTGTAAGCCGCGTTTTTGCTTATACATTTCCGAAAAATAAACATCAAAAAATATCACATGCCATTACTTAGAGTGGGATTTCCATTAATACAAGTCCACATACAATGTAATCGGATGCATATATCATTAGTTAATCCAAGCAAAGCACAATGTGCACACATAATGTGCAGTCTGACTAAAAACACATTAGCATCCTGGATCAGATGACTTCATCAGAAAGGATGTAGTAGGTTGTCCAGCATCATGGAATGCTAAACCAATCATATTAGGATTCAGATCGTTGCAACCAGAGGTGGAAGTCATAAAATATGGGCAGAGAGGATTGTTCACTCTAATTATGTATGGCAACCAGGAGATGGTGCCAAGTACATGACTTGATGGGTCAATTAACACAGAATGGAACTGAATGAGTTCTCGGTACTCATGCCTTGATGCTTTGAAGAGAAAGCATACCTTTTGTTATTGTTGTAACTGCTATGTGCATAGAACACTATCTCATATTATGTTATGTTTACTGTGTACTGGTCGGTGCTGCACTGTCTCCCACTGTGCCTATTGTCCTGTAAATTTTTTGTAATTTATTGTACTGTCCCGTACTTTATGCACACGTTTGCACGTGCACTTTATATAGGTATGTTATTTAGTCTGTGTAGTCTCATGTGGTTCTGTGTTTGTCCTATGTGGTTTTATGTAGCACCATGGTCCTGCAGGAACATTGTCTCTTTCACTGTGTACTGCTCTTACTGTATATGGTTGGACGACAATAAAAACCACTTGACTTGACTTGCATGTGAAATTAGGTTGGCTTGGAAAAAGCCAACCTACTGTTCTACTATTTAAACGTATTATTAGTTTGACTTGAAAATGCCAACCTACTGTTCTACTATTTAAACTTATTAGTGGTACTTTCGTAGCAAGGCATCACTATTATTATCTCACATACTCATTATTATTCTTCCAGACAAAACTTTGGCACCTTAGCTGGTCCCGCACCATTTGTTGTACATCTTTAGGTGTCAAATCGACCGGCTTATTGAGGAGAGGTGTGCTATGACTTTTCTAATTGATAATGCTTATGTTGTAACCCTGGGGGGCAAAAAATCCCATTGACTTAACATTGGCAAGAAATTTGTTGGATCATATCTCCGGATCAGAAACTTGTAGAGACTTGGGTTGGCTTGTTTTACTCGGGATAGAAAGCAGTTTTTGAATATCACCTTGGAAACAATGTAGCCATGCCCTAGGAACAATTTAGAGCACCCTAGCAACAAACCCCATTGACTTCTATTCAAAATGACTTGGAGGGATATCTTTGGATCAGAATGTCATTGAGACATGAGAGTTGGCTTGTTTTACCTTGGTTAACAAGCAGTCATTGAGTATTCCCTTGGAAACTACTTAGCCATGCCCTAGCAACCATTTATAACACCCTAGCAACAAATCCCATTGACTCTAATTCAAAATGATTTAGAGTGAAATCTTCGGATCTGAATGTCATAGAGACTTCATTGTTGGCTAATATGGCCAGCAAGCAGCCTTGTTAATATCACTCTGTCAACTGCCTAGCAACCAAATGAGCTCACCCTAGCTACCAAGTAACAAAAGACATATCTCTGCACCAGAACATCGTAGAGACTTCCAGGTTGGCTAATTTCACTCAAGATAGAAAGCAGCCTTTTTATTATTACCCTGGCAACTGCCTAGGAACCAGATAAACACCCAAGCAACCATGGAAAAACACCAATATCTCTGGACCAGAACATCCTACAGTTGTGGGGGTGGCCTCTTTCAACTTGGGGCAGTTGGTGAGACATTATTGTGATGAATTTTGCAACCGCAAGCACTACTCACATTTTCGTTAGAAAACATACCTATCTAGTTCTTTTTATTATTCTTGCAACTTCTTCTGAGGCCCAAAATTTTAGACACTAACTCATCTTAGAGCTTTCAAACTACAGAGTCCAAACTCGGAACACACCTTTAGTCTAGTTTGACTCTGGTTGCTATATATTTTCTAATTTGGCCCAAATTCTCATTGACTTCCATAAAAGTGTTAAAACCAACATGTTAATGACACATAGCAAAGTCTAAAATATGTTAGAACATGCTAGCAACATACTAAAACATACTAGCAATGCTTCATGCTGGCAACATCTAAACTGGGTTCTTCGTGAAATATTCGCCTTGGCACACTATACTCTTCAGTTGGTAGTATAAATGTAGCTATTTATTCATTCTTTATAAACCTTGAAACTCTTAACCTATACTTAAGAAGTTTTCCTAATTTTAGGTAATACTTTGTAAAATAACAGTTAAGGGGCTTTATGTAACACTTAATGTTTTCTAAGTAACACTTAAGGGTTATTTCCTGCAACAAACATTAGGGTGAACTTAAGGGGAAAATTACATTTAAGGTGCTTTATGCAACTGGGCACAGACCCTAAAAGTGAGGTGAGATTTGAATGTTTAAATAATTAATAATAATAATAATTATTTACATTTATTTAGCACTTTTCTAGGCACTCAAAGCGCTTTACATAGTATAGGGGAATCTCCTCAACCAACACCGGTGTGAAGAATCCACCTGAATGGACGCCAGAACGCCCAGCACACACTAGTTATTGGTGGAGAAGAGAGTAGAGTGATGTGGCCAATTTAGGGATGGGGATTATTAGGGGGCCATGATAGATAAGGGCCAATGGAGGGAATTTGGACAGGACACCAGGGTTATACCCCTACTCTTTACATTCCTTTGGATTTTTAATGACCGCAGTGAGTCAGGACCTTGGTTTAACGTCTCAAATGAAAGACTGTGCTTTTTTAACAAGTAGTGTACCGTCACTATATTGGGACATTAGGACCCATACAGACCACAGGGTGAGCACCCCCTGCTGGCTTCCCTAATACCACTCTAGTACCTCAAACTGTGCTGCTTTTTCAATCAAATGTAAATGTTGGCATTAGGAGGCATACTGCTGTGTGTGTGCACGTGTTAAAGGTGGAATAATAAAAGTGGCCAATAAAAGTGGATTAACTTTCTTTTTAATCCACCTGTCTCTTTCAGGCACCATGATGTTCCAGCATCAGTGTTTCTTGGACTTCAGCACTTACCTCGACTTAAGCAGTTAGTGATTTTTGATGCACCTCAAAACCCTAGTCCTACTGTCCTTAATCTGACTCAAAAATGTCACGTCCAAACAAAATCAGAGTGCTTAATTTCTCTGGACCAAACTACATGCACTTGTTGCTTTTATTGATAAGTGTGATTGTTTACACATATGTTAAACGATGCACAATGTATGTTGTCTTGGGATGCTTTACAGAACATTCTGTCTTACAGACAGGTGACGTTTTAATGTGGTGAATACATAAGTTGAAAATGGAAAGAATTTGGAAACAACGGAGGACTGTTTACCGTTAACATTTTATAGGCACAAGTATATGAACTTTATTAAAAAATGTATCGTAAAAGGCTTAAATGAGAAACATGATTGTTATGTGATGCCAAATCCACACATTTTGTCTGCTATGATTTTATTTGCCATCATCTGTATTCCCTTGATGCATGATTTAAAAACTGCTATGTAGGTTTAAAAATTATATATTCAATCATGCGCTATTTGTAATTCTTCAAGAAAGACATATTTCTAATTAATTCATTAATTCATATTTCATATAATTAAATTCTACATCATATTCCCCAGCTTTAACATCCAGACCCCTCCACTAGGTGGCAAGCTATTCACACATGAGTATAATAAATCAATAAATGCATTCAATCCTCTAAATCCATGTTATAGTTAATACACAAAAGATTATGACTCAAAAGTGCAATCATAACTGTATTTTACCAAGTATTTTCAAGATGTACATGAAAATGTTATATACACACCTTAGTTGTACATTTTTAAATTAAGATTAAAAGTAACAAAACAGATTGGCATAAAATGCTTTTTAAAGGGAAAGGATCATTATTTTTGTGAAGATGATTTTATACTACATTATCAACAAGCATGCAGTTCATTGTGATCTCACATTTTCAGACATAAAATATATAAACATTCATACATATGATATAATCACACTTCAAAAGGTTTACAAAAGGTTGAAGGTCAAGGTTTTCATATTGTTATATTATAACTAAGACTACTTTTGAAATATCTGAAATTAATTTTTTAAAGACCTATAATAGCTTATAAAACAATTACAATTGTATACTTGATTGCATTTCACTTTCCAGTTTTGACGTTGGAGGGGGGTTTATGATATACAATGAAATATAAAGGATTTCCATCAGGTTTTACGAATCCAGGGCCAGTAAATTAAAAAGGTATTACGAGTTAAAGCAATTGTGATCGCAATTAGTTGCAGTAAAACTGATGCATTATAATATATATATATATATATATATATATATATATATATATATATATATATATATATATAATAAATACTAAAGGGCTAATGTTTGGATGTTTTAATCCCACTCAAAGTTTTTCAGTTGTAGAACCCTCTGAGTGTAATGGCACACCAACACAGGAACTGGAGATGAACCCAGGTGCGGAAGTTTATTGAACAGAACAAACAGGTAAGTAGCGTGAGGCGAGTATACAGGCAGGTATAGTGCCTTATTAACACCAGTCTTTCGTAAAACCAGAGAACGAAGGTAGAAGGTGACCAACTGATCGCCACGAGTATCCACAGATTTGCATTTCTGGTCCAATCCTTGACAAAACAGGAAACAACCTTCAAACCAGGTTTCAGACACGCGACATCCATAAACTGAGGAGCAGGTCAGTATATAGAGGTATAATGCAAACTCAGAGTTCTCAAAGTCACTTCTCTTGCCCATCCAGAGCAGATAGTTGATAAAAATAAAATCCCGGGCCGATTTCTCTTCCCAGTCCAGCAGGTTTAAGTGCAAGTCCAAACAGGGTGATGATGACCAGCAGGTGTGCATGATTAACACTCTGATGGAGTGAGGGAGAGGGAGCCGAGTGTGGCGTGAGAGAGGGAGTCCGGTGGACCCGTGACACTGATAAGTTTTATTGCGTATTAAAACTGTGAGAAATCTTCCATTCACCAAGGATGGATAATTTAGCAAATGAGAGATGACAAGGACAACATATCATTCCACATTATATCCAACTCAAAGTGAAATAATGTGCTCATAAGTAATAACGGTGACTGAGTGAAAACACTTTGGTGTGCTATGAAATGCAATGCGACTGTCCAGATTGCATACAAATTTACATCTAGAAGACTAAAATATTTCAACATCCAACTCTTTCTGCAATATGAAAAAGAGTGTTTAAGTTTGGATGAGTCTGCCTTTGTAGAATGTGAGTAATTTGTTTTTATCTTTAAAAGATAAATGTGTTGTGTCAAAGTTGAGCAATTCTTAGTTGGTTTAGTAAATTTTTCTAAAGATATTTAATTTGAGGCCAGGTAAATATTCTTAGTATGCACGTTGCAGGAATTCCTATAATTTTTCACCTCAGCATGAGAACTTTTGTATTCTAATCCTTCAGCCATATGCTCTGAGATGACTACAGCAAAAGAAAATGGCAGTCTGGAGAAAAGGGAGACTGCTGTATTCTCTTTGAATTTTCAGATATTCTAACATCTTTCAGAATTCTTACCTTGCAGTGTTTCACAGAACCGTCTGAAAATGTGCTTTACAACACCAACACCAAAAATACCTAGAGTCTTACCCAGAGGGTTCTAATTTTGCAATTATTAATTAGTGTTGGTTTTCATCAGATGTAGTTTGCATCTAAATTAATAAAATCCCCATGTGTTTTGTTTCTGTTTAAGAGTATCTAACCGGCTGCAGGATTTCGCTTATGGAATTCACTCAGCCATAGAACAACATGGATCATGTTTGAAATTGAAATTGCGTTTGATTAGAAGATGGTGCAAAATGTCTCTTATAGCATCTATTGAATTTCACTTGAATCTCTCTTGAAAGTATTTCAAACCATAAAAGGAGTTTCAGAACACTTTTGATGCTCTGTTTGGGTCGGGATGGGATCATTTTGGACTTTTAAGTTCATTGATTTGACCCTAAATAATAATCAAAATCCCAACTGGAGCTTAAATTTCATGATAGCTTGAATGTAGCAAGAAAATGCCACCCCCATTAATTTAGTTTTGATAGAGATGAAAATGGCATTAGAGAAATTATACAACAGCGGCTAAAGGACAGAATGCACCCACATGATCGCTTGTAATCAATGCCATTTAGTGGATGGAATCATCTTGTTAGTTGTTCCATTACAGTCAATAGAGAGATTCTGCATTCTTCTCCACACACAATCATTTCTCATTTCGAGTATGTGAATGGCGAAGTCCCCACTCTACTGTGAGTAAACGACTTCTCCATTCTTATCAGAAAGCAATTTGCTCTTGTGAGACAGTAAAGTCCAAGCTCTCCATCATTATGAAATGCCTTTCCATGGTTTCTGTTCTGATCTATGAGAAAGCCCTCAGCGGGAGATGCCTTATGAACACACAGACTATCTGGGAGATAGCTTGCCAGCTCATCCGGATGCAAACGTTGTATCATGCCACCACAATGAAACCTGTGTCTGTAAAGGGAGCTATACAGGCAACCAGTGAAAATAACATCTATACAGGTTGATACCATTGTTATTATTTTGTGATTAACATTTTTTTATTGATTCATACACTACCGTTCAAAAGTTTGGGGTCACTTGTCTGAAATTTTTCTCATGATCTTAAAAATCTTTTGATCTGAAGACATTTGCTTAAATGATTGAAATTAGTTTGAGACAAAAATGTAATTGTGCCAATATATTAATTTATTTAATTACAAAACTAAAATTTTATTTAAAAGAAAAAATATGTTTTTGAAATGGATGACCGAATAATTAAGAAAAACATCCACTAAGTGCCCTGCATATAGATGGGAACTCCTTCAATACTGTTTAAAAAGCATCCCAGGGTGATACCTCAAGAAGTTGGTTGAGAAAATATCAAGAGTGCATGTCTGCAAATTCTAGGCAAAGTGTGGCCACTTTTAAGATGCTAAAATATAACACAGTTTTGGGTTGTTTAGTCACAGCATAATTCCCAAATTTTCATTTCTGTTATTCCATAGTTTTGATGACTTTACTATTATTATAAAATGTGAAAAAAAATAAAAATAATAATAAATAAAGAATGAGTAAATGACCCCAAACTTTTGAACGGTAGTGTATATTAAACAAATAAAAGCAAAACATTTACAAACAGATCCCCCTAATCCCCCTAATAAATTCTCAAAAATTAAATAGCAAAACCATCTGGCCCCGGAACCTTGCCTGTAGGCAGGCCCTTAATTACCTCGTCAAGCTGATCCAAAGTTTTCTCAGAATCAAGATAATTTTTTTGCTCAGTCGTCAGTTTAGGGAGATCTAATGGTTCCATAACGTTTCTAAAATCTTCATAAGTAGACGAAGATTTGAAACTATAAAGATCAAGATAGGATTCTTTAAAAGCATTATTAATATCAAAGGTAAAATTTTCACCACCAGGAGTTTTCAATGAGGGAATGGAAGAAAAATATTCTCTCTGCTTTATATATCTAGCCAAAAGCTAGATATATGCTTTATATATCTAGCTCAATCATGTCGAGCAGACTCAGGAACAGCTCGTCTAGGAATTTCATCATATCTCGGTCTTCTTCATGATCAGGAATTCCAACAATTCTGATGTTATTTTGCCATCTACGATCTCCAAATCCTCCAGTTTTTTCAAAGAGCATTCCAATATCTACTATGGTCGCTAGCGGATTAGCAGCTAATTCCCTCTCAGATGACTCCAGATAATCGAATCGTCTCTCAACATCCCCGACTCTTTTAACCAACTCCATCATGTTTCCATCGCAGTAATCGATCAACATATTACAGCAACATCCTCTAAGTCAGCAACAACTTTAGTCAGAATCACAGACATGCTCGCCAGTTGGAGTTGGATTTCGTTGGCATTGGTCTGCGGGACCATCCGAGGCACCAGCTTGAGCAAGTGTCTTTTAATATCTCCAGAGACCGAGGATTTTGAATTCTTTGCCATGTTGACTTCAAATAACAGATATGTAGCAGGGTGTATCGAATCTCACCAGTTTATGACATAAAAATAATTAAAAACAAGCAAAGTGCGTGGAGCTCGCCATTAACACGTCCGCTCCTTGCATGGCTCACGTGATTCCCACCTTTGTTATTATTTTAATATATAGGCATTTAGGAAGCTCAGTAAAACAAATTAATTCAAACTTCAGACTATATGTTCACACAATTTCTATCACATTGTCTCTCCCCCACCTCCCTTCTCTCTTTATCCATGGTCTAGATGTTTTGAGGACACTATGAGAGTTGGTGAGGAACCAAAGAGACAGCACGACCAGCTTGGGTTGATGTGTATGTTTGTGGGGGAAGATGTTATCTATCTTCCCAGTAGAATCAGTATACCACTACTATGGCACAATTGATGCAATAATGCAGGATATATTAATCTTTTCCAAAGATCTCTTAAAGCAGTCACGACGTGAGGAATCAAAATTTCCTTGATCTTTTGACATATAAGTTCTGAATACTGTAAGTTCCAGAACCGAAAATTTCTTTAATAGAAAAAGAGCATTAATTTAAACCAAGCTGCAAAAACGTCTCATTTGGACTTCATATACATCTGCATATGCAATGCCTAGTTTTCCATTATTGCACCCTTGGCCCCACCCACTGGTACTCAGTCTGTTACACAGAGATGGGGCCTGTGCTTGTCTGGATTTAAATGTTTTTCTACATAAACATGCACAAACAGACATCTTAGACTGCTTGATACATATCTTGGGCTGCTGTTAAAAGACGCGTTGTCAAGTTACAACTCTGAAGAGGAGAAGCTTTCTGTCATCTGTTGCTGCCCTGATATTTTGAGCACAAACATCATAGACGCTTTCTTTCGCTCTTCTGCGCTATTTTTAGTTGTTGGTACAATTCAAGCTGAGATAACGAGTGAGGAATGTGGCAGGGTGGAGGGCAGGGCAGGGCCAGGTCGTGATTCCACACACCCAGCCCCTAATCGTGCTAATTAGCCTTCGAGAGGGATAAAGGCCGACTGAATATGGCAGCGTGCGCGAGAGAGAGATTTACAGACGGCTGTCCGACACCTGTGTGTGTGCGTTTGTCTTTTTGGTTCAGTTTTATATTAAACTATTATTTATATTGTCAAGCTGGTTCTCACCTCCTTTCCCTTTAACCCCTTTACAAGAGTCTTTCAGACAGAGGGCCAGAGACATATATATATATATATATAATAAAGATATATATATAATGCAAAAAAAAAAAAAAACATTACAAACATTATCAGTGGACCTCAGGGAAGATAATAAAACTATAAAAAAGAGCATTTCATGACCCCTTTAACCAAAATCATACTGTCAAAAAAAAATTAAATGAAAAGAAAGAAAAGAAAAAAGAAGAAATGTCCCTTGTATGTACAGTACATTGTACAGTAAATCTCACAGATTTCACAATTCACACAAAAGGCACTTTGAAAGCTCTAGGTTTACAAGATAATAGCTATGTTTTCTTATAGAATGTATGCTATGTTTTCTTATAGAATACATGATAATAGAATGTATGTTTTCTTTCCCATTAACACATTGGTTCCGAACAGTCATTGACAATTTGAACAGCTGAAAAATGTATCTCAAAATCTTTCAAGTCTGGTCAGATATTTTGAGTTTCATCTGTATGCCTTTCAATGCACATTGATTAAACCTAATGTATGTAGTTGACAAAGGAAAAACAACAGCTGTAGTGTATCAAGAGAAAGAGAATGATATACAGAGAGAGAGAGAGAGAGAGAGATAAAATGACAGAGAAAAATAACGAGAGAGAAGGAGTTGGACGAACGTGTGGCTGAGTGCCATGAGCATCTCTATTTCATAAGTTGCTCAAAGTGTTGGTGTACAAACAATGAATAAATAATTCCATTCTTTGAACTGGAGTTCGAACAGTGCATTGCATTAGGAGCTGAAGGAAAAAAGACAGATCTAATGAAGCATTTTTCATAAATAAAATACTTTTCTCGAAGACAAATTTAATTGTATTTGGGGACGCATATGATCATACATATTTGATACATAATCTGGAAATTATCAATATACCTGCTTGTGCGGGGAGTGCATTACAGCAGTACATTGCTATTTAAAAGAGAAAGATAAAAAGGAATGTAGCATTAATAAATCAAGAGGTGTGAGAGAGACACAAAATCTTTTTTCATCGGTTTGTGGGAGAGCAGCCGGGGAGAAACTCAATGGGGACATAATCAAGACTGTGAGTAAAATGAAATAAATAAAAAAGTATGAGATAGGAATAGCCACCTGGTAAGATGCTGGATAAACTGATTTGGCACATTAATTAGCTAATTCATAGCAACTACATGGACTCAAAATGAAATGAAAATATGCCCCCTAGCTGTTAACTGTGAGAAGTTAGTGTGTTCGAGGTGTAGTGCGGTGGTTAAGCCTCAGGGCTGGTAGATGGAGAGTTGTTGGTTCAATTCCAACAGGAAACAAGTCAAGAGCTTCTATGCAGTTAGCTTACAGTAAAATTACTTAAATACTTTTTTCTTTTTGGGAACACAAATAAACTGTTTTAGTAGTTTAAGGTAGAATGTTCAAACTGCTATTTTCCATACTAAGAAAGTGAATGGTGACCACAGCTATTAAGGCAAGATGTTCAGTGAACAGAATAATGGCATAAATCGATAGTTCACCCATATATTACAATTCTGTCATAATTTATTCACCCTCATGGCGTTCTAAACCCATATGACATTCCCCTTCTGTCACTCACGACGTTGTGTCGAATGTAGTGACACAAGGTGTCTTTCTTGAGAGCCTCACATACCTCTGAACTTGAGAAAAGGTCAATGAGAAATTGGCAGACAGAATTTGCTTGTCTCGACCCCGGACATACAGGTATAAAGGGAAGCGGGCATGTGTCTGTCAGTCAGATTATTTCTTCAGAGCCGAGCGGTTGTGCAGCAGCAAGCTTAAGTTCACTACTGTTCCACTCACCTCTGTTGGCAAAGCACTGCTGTTGGATCTACAGCACATTCCAGTGGCTTTCTCCTTCTCTGCACGCTGTGCAATCCACGCCCCTGGGTGCTTCGACAGCGCTTCTATCTTAAAGAGTGTTCTCTCCTAAAAGAGTATTTTCCCTCTAAAAGAGTTTGTTTTCACTCACAAAAAGAGCAATACACAGCAGGCGTTGAATGTCCTTTTCAGGATGCGTCTTTTTAAAGATGCCTTTCCGCCTCTGTGTAGTTCCTGGATGTGGTCGATATCTCTCCAAGACTGACGGTCATAGACGCTGTCTTGTGTGCCTGGGTAGTGATCACACTTAGGCAGCGTTTGTGGAAGGTTCATGTACTCACTGCGAGAATATGACCATGGCAGTGTTGCGGTCGCGGCTTTCATTTCTCAAAGTGAACAGCACTTCAACCACACCCCGCGTTGCTCCTTATTCCCACGGGATTGAGGACGACCCGGCTGGCGATGGAGGCGATTTGGGGATGGCAGCGGGCTCAGTTTCAGCATGTAAATCCCCACAAACCACCCGCCCCCCCGGCATGCTCGTTTGCTTCTGTCCAGGCTCGAGGTGAGTGCACCTCACCTCACGGCCAGCCCCCGTTCTCACCTTCGGGTCAGCCTGCCCAGTGTGAGGCCGATTCGCAGATGGCTGACATCCTTGCCCGTGCCGCCGTGAGCGTGGGCTTGGACTGGAACTCTCCATCCTCCCCACAGCCTTCACAGCTTGACGATTGGTATCTCGGGTCAGGGCGCCATTCCCCACGGTTTCTTTTGCCGCACCCCCTTCGGACTATGGTACCCACATTGTCAATAAAAGAGCGGTGTCCCTGGGTCATCCAGCCGGTGCGTGCCATTCTCACAGTGCCCCAGCATCAAAATCCTACAGTCCTGGTTCCCATCCCAGGCAGGCCGGCGCTGATGAGTTCTGAAGATGCCCCTCCAGGACCTCTTCCTCAGTCTCTAACCCACCCCCTGCCGGGTGCGTGGAGCAAGGTAAGTGCTTTGAGTCTTTTCTCAACACCCAAGCCTCAGGATGCGCTTTTGCCTCCCGACACGTTATTACCTGCTCCCCCCCGCTGATGAGCCCCAACTGCTTCATCAAAAATGATTGTCCCTCTAGTGCCCTTCGCACGGACCTTGGATGCATGGCTTTTGCTATCCAACCCATCCACGGTAGACCTGAAGGACGCATACATCCACATTTTGCCTCGACATCGACCCTTCCTACGGTTTGCATTCAACGGCCAGGCATATCAGTACAAGGTTCTCCCCTTCGGCCTGTCCTTGTACCCTCGCAACATCACGAAAGTCAGTGATGCAGCCCTTGCCCCGCTACGGGAAGTGGGCATCTGCATACTCAACTACCTCGACGATTGGCTCATTCTAGCTCACTCTCAAGAGTTACTATGCACTCACAGGTGCTCAGGTACCTCAGCCATCTAGGGCTTCAGGTCAACTGGGAAAAGAGCAAGCTCGCCCCGGTTCAGAGCATCTCTTTTCTCGGCATGAAGACAGCCTCAATGACAGCATGCCTCACGAACGATCACGCGCAGTTGGTGCTTCGTTCTCTCGGAGCACGGCACAGCGGTTCCTCTAAAACAGTTCCAGAGGCTCCTGGGGCATATGGCATCCTGGGCCGTGGTCGCACCGCTCGGTTTGATGCATATGAGACCACTTCAGCACTGGCTTCAGACTCGAGTCCCGAGATGGGCATGGTGCCACAGCTCATACCGTGTGTTAATCACCCCTTCCTGCCTTTGGACTTTCAACCCTTGGACAGACCTCTGTTTTCTGCGGACTGAAATCCCCCTACAGCAGGTGTCCAGACGTGTCGTGGTCACCACAGACGCCTCTCAATGGGGTTGGGGCGCCATGTGCAATGGGCACGCAGCCGCTGGCCCCTGGATAGGGCCCCAGCTGCATTGGCATTGCTGTATTCCTTGCCCTGCAGAGGTTTCTCCTGCTGATCCAGGGCAACATGTCTTGATCCGTTCAGACAGCAACGCAAGCGTACATAAATTGCCAAGGCGGCGTACGCTCACGTCATATGTCACATCTCACCCACCATCTCCTACTTTGGAGTCAGCAGCGACTAGAATATGCCGGGCAACCTCAACACAACAGCGGATGCGCTGTTGTGACAGGTCTCTCCCAGCGGAGAGTGGAGGCTCCACCCCAGGTGGTCCAGCTGATTTGGGGCCAGTTTGGCATGGCAAAGGTAGATCCCAAGACAATTCCCACTGCCCGCTCTGGTACTCCCTGACAGAGGCCCCTCTTGGGACAGACGCGCTGGCACACAGCTGGCCCTGGGGCTGCGCAAGTACCAGTGAGCCTTCTTGTACTGGTGCTGTGCAAGATCAGGGAGGACGACGAAAAAGTCACCTTAGTGGCTCCTTACTGACCCACTCGGACTTGGTTCTCGGATCTCACGCTCCTTGCGACAGCACCTGCCTGGCAAATTCCCCTGAGGATGGACCTTCTTTCCCAGGGACGGGGCACCCTCTGACATCCTCGCCCAGAATTCTGGAACCTCCATGTCTGGCCCCTGGATGGGACGTGGAAGATCTGAGTGACCCACCACCTGCGGTCGTAGACACGATCAACCAAGCCAGAGCTCCCTCTACCAGGCAACTTTACGCCCTAAAGTGGCGCTTGTTTGCAAATTGATGTTCTTCCCGGTCTGAAGACCTGCAGTTCGGTCAGTGCTTTCATTTCTGCAAGAGAGGTTGAAGGGGAGGCTGTCCCCCTCCACCTTGAAGGTTTATTTAGCTGCTATTGTGGCCCACCACGACACAGTAGACGGCCAGTCCTTGGGTAAGCACGACTTGATTATCAGGTTCCTTAGAGGTGCCTGGAGGCTGAACCCTCCCCAGCCAATCCTGTTCCCCTCCTGGGATCTCTCAGTGGTCCTCTCGGGCCTTCAGAGACCCCCCTTCAAGCCGCTTGACTCAGTTGAGCTCAAGGCCCTCTCCTTGAAGACAGCCCTGATAGCGCTAGCTTCCATGAAGGGGGTTGGGGACCTGCAAGCGTTCTCTGTCAGCAACACTAGCCTGGAGTTAGATCCAGCAGATACTTCCTACAGGGATCAGGCCGGGAACCTGCAAGCGCTGCCCCGGGAGGGGGAAGACCCAGCCTTTTTGTTGCTGTGTCCAATACGTGCTTTCTGTTTATATTTGGACCACATGCAGAACTTTAGATGTTCTGAGCAGCTCTTTGTCTTCTTCGGTGGACAGGGAACATCGTCTCCAAACAGAGGTTAGCTCACTGGGTCGTTGACGCTATCTCCCTGGCCTACCAGACCCAGGACTTGCCCACCACGTTACAGGTTCGAGTACACTCGACGAGTGTGCCATCCTCGTGGGCACTGGCCAACGGCACCTCCCTAGCAGACATCTGCAGAGCAGCATGCTGGGCAACACCTAATACCTTTGCGAGATTGTACAATCGGTCTCGTCCCATGTTCTGTCAGGTCCAAGCCGGTAGAACTCTGTAATACGGAACAGCCGACCAGGTGTTCCGCTTGTACCTACCACCCTTCACCAAGGTGATCCAGTGCGCTCTCTCATTCCCTATTAAGGCAATACCCTGTGATGTATTTTCCATGGTACGGTCCCCCTATCGGCGGACACAGGTCTCCCTTGGGCAGTCCCTCTGCCCCCGGTTGCTGTGTGTATAGAGCTCCTCCCTCATCAGGTAGGACCTACCACTGCGCCACGCGCCACTCCCACATGTGGCTTGACAACCCATGTGGTGTTTTGGCCACATGTCACCTACTCCTAGCCTGGGCAGGATGTGGTCTCCGCAGGGTCTTTTCACCCTGAAAGAATAGGAATGGGAAAGATCGCCTTACCCGACGCATTTCATAGCGTTAAGACGCTTTATGCTCTATGACGAGAAACATTGAGAGAGAAAAGGCCGCGGCTGGCTGGCTTGTTCCCATGATTGTCATGTTGCTTTTTCCCCCCTTAGGGGTGCTGGGAACCTAAGGTCTGTATATGACACCTTTTCTGGGGGTGTTGGGGAGGGTTAAGTGCGGCCGATACAGTTGCTTCTAGCACGCAGCAACCTCCGTTAAAACCTCCGTTCCCTGTTGGAGGGAACGAGACGTTGTGTCCCCCTTGCCATGACACTAGACCTACCACTGTAAATGGCCGTACCTTATTCTCGGATCCTCAGTGCAAAAACCTGACTGACAGACGCACGCCCGCTTCCCTTTATACCCATATGTTGGGGGCGGGACAGGCAAATTCTGTCTGCCAATTTCTCATTGGCCTGTTCTCAAGTTCAGAGGTACATGAGGCTCTCAAGAACAACCCCTTGTGTCACTACATTCGACACAACGTCTCGTTCCCTCCATCAGGGAATGGAGATTACAACAGTAACCATGACGTTCTCTCTTCCATGGAACACAAAAGGAGATATTAGGCAAAATGTTATCTTCAGTCACTGTTCACTTTCATTGCATCTTTTTTTCTGCCTTGCATCTTGTTTTGTCATACAGGATTGTAACAACATATGGGTGTGTAAATGATGACAAACTTTTTATTTTTGGGTTTATTCCTTTTAAATTTCAGCTATCATATGGCTTCTGAAGACTCACAATATAGTACACAAGTTATACAGACTACTTTTATGATCCTGTTATGGAAATTATTTGTCCTTTTGGAGCATGACCACTCATGGTCCCATACACTTTTATTGTATGGAAGAGAGCAGCTCGGACATTCTGCTAAACTTCTCCTTCTGTATTCCACTGAAAAAAGATGACAAAATTTTTGGGGTGAACAATCCCTTTTATCCTAAGGTGCACAATGAATAGTAAGCAGTTCATGCCATCATAGTTACCCCATGCTGTAAAGTAGAGTCCACGACAGTTTACTTCTAGTATCAATAAATGAATTCTATCAACTGCTGTGTTATTTTTACTGCCAAAAATAAAATAGTTTTTTTCAGAGGAATACTAATAGATTAAAAGCGGCATTCTGATGGCTCCGTTTGTCATACAGTTGCAGACAGAGATAAAGAAGCAATTCTGGAGGCGTTTGATAGAAGATTGGTATTTGGTTTTCATACACGGCAGCCACTGGTATGTGGCTGAGGATACCGAGGGAGTGGTCATCAGTCACGGAGGCTCTGCGCCCTGGGTGCATACTCCTGCTGCTACTAAGTCACTATAGACTGATGATAGTGTCAGCCACAGAACAATCTGCATTCATCATTTCTTATCTGCTGGGCCGCTGTGCTGATCTGGGAGATGCATCCTCTAGCCGCTGCAGGGTCAAGGACTGCATGATTAAGTTGAGTGTGTGTGTTGCTTTTTTGACCCATACAGTCTACTCCCAGTCCTGGAATTACTTGAGATCAAATTGACGTGAAGTGCTAATGCACCACAGAGGCAAATCAAGTAACCAAGTGCATACGGTTAAGAGGATGGTCCCAGTTACTGTCACTTTCCCACACTGTGGGAGTACACGACATGACCATAAGTATGTGGACACCATTTTTAATTAAAAGGTTTGGCTAGGCCCCAGAGTTCAAACTGTATATAATCTGATTTTTGACTTACCATTATGTTGTTCCAAACACCTATAATGCTCTCTCTTCTATGGAACACAAAATGAGATGAGGCAGAATTTTAGCCTCAGTCACCATTCACTTTCATTGTATGGAAAAAAAATATCTTTCCACATCCTTCAAAACATCTTTGTTTGTGTTCCGCAGAAGAAAGAACGTCATTCAAGAGATGTGAGGGTGAGTAAATGATGAGAGAATTATCTTTTTTTGTGGGGTGAAATATCCCTCTATGTAAAAAAACAAAACAAAAACAAAAACACTTATTAATACCTTAATAATACTTAAGGGTATTACCATGAAGAGTTTTCTGAACTTAAGGGCTTTATTGCTACTAGCTTCTGACACCTTGTCAAGTAGTTGTTTAACCTCGTACGACTCAGCATCCACATGCATGGATGTTGTATTTTGGCTTTGTTATATGCAACGCATAATTGAAATGAATTAATACTGACTGAATACTGTTCACAACACTTAGACAGTCATTTAAGGGTTAAAGTTCTGGTGCGCCGAGCAATGTGACACAACAACATGACTGCTCCTGGCTTCTATGGGTGCAGAGCCAACAAAAGTGCCTCTGGTGAGAAACCTCTAAGTTTTTAATTGAAACCTGTTTGGGTGTAAAGCATCTATAATTTAGTTTGATATGCCACTTTAAAAACGTTATTCCTTTTTCACGTGTCAGCATGCTGATAAACATAATGTTCACATGCATGGATTTTGGGACATTATTCCCCCAAAAATTGAAAGAACATGTTCAACATTAACACATCTGTGGGTTATTTCGCTTCATTTTAAAATAAATTTTGTTATTTTTTATATTGTTATCATTGTACAATACGGTTCTATTTATTAACATTAGAAAATGCATTCCTATATTCACTGTGCATTTTCACATTGATTATCAATGGGTTCATCCAAAACCTGAAAAATGTTGCTTTCAGAGACTTTATATGGAGTTAGGATGAAAATAAGTTGCATTTCAAACGGTTCTGAGACCAGTGCAGACAGACAGCACACTGGAGGTTGTTATTCACTTAATAGGGAGCAAGGGAGCATCCTATAGCTCTCTATGCAGCTAAATGCATTCACTCCTAAAATCTGACCAAAAATTCAGTTTCAGCATGCAGATTATGTTTAAACGACTCAACATGTTTGGCAGACATAGGACAATGGTAATCAGTAAATGGATTCAGAATTTACATTGTATAATTTTAATTTAACATGGTTAGAAGTGAATGGAGGATGATGATGATGACCATTACTTTGAATCAGAATTAATTATGCTAATTGTTGATGTCATGTCTGTAACATCTCAAAAACATGAATAACAAACACTCCAGGAGATATAGTAAACAATTTGCAGAATTTATTTAATTTTTAATTTTTTTTTCTTTCCCTATCTTGGTATTATTTAAAATTTCACAAATTAGTCCCACTGTCCACATATGTGGACATACATTTTTAGGAAAACGATTTGCTCTAGAATTTGTAGCACGTTTTCCAGGCCCTGTGATGGTGACTGAAGCCGAGGAGGGTGGCACCCCTCTACTTGAGGCAGTGGCTAAAGACCATGAGTGAACGGCAGAGCAAAAGCAGTTTGCACTTGTAATGGGGTAAAAGGAACAGAAGCATCTTTATTGTATGTAAAAGTTTATTTCCATTGCAACATTTCAAGTTGCAAAGTTCTTTTCATATTGTTTATAAAATGCATAAATATATATGGAATGCATATTAATATATTCCCAAATAATAATAAAAAATAATGATATCTTCATGTATATTTTGGTTTGTGTGGTATTTTTTACATTGAAATATAAACAAATAGTGTGTTTTGAACCACTTTCATAATTGGTTTACGGAGTTACTACAAATGGTCTATTGGTGCCTCCAAGTGGCCTTTTTTTTTGGAAGAACACATATAAATCATTATGAACAGTTTTAGTCTTATAAATTTCAAAATTGTGTCAGACCTTCATCAGGCATGTGGCTTTGTATCAGATGTGTTTTTAAGTCTTGCATATTTAAAAAATATTTTAATTGCTCTCATTGTTTTTTATACTACAATGTTACAGTTTTACTCTTGAATAACAAATGTCTTAAGTGTCTATTTTCAAACGCGAGTTTGTGTTTTTAGTCCAAAGGGTTCAAGAACTGGAAGAGTTTTACTTTGGGTAACACAACTAAACAAGCTAAGCCTCAACACAACAAAATTAAGCCACAACACAAAGAAATTAATACTTAACACAAAGAAAATAAACCACAACACAACAAAATTAAGCCACAACACAAAGAAATTAATACTTAACACAAAGAAAATAAACCACAACACAACAAAATTAAGCCACAACACAAAGTAATTAAGCCACAACACAAAGTAATTAGCCAAAACACAAAGAAATTAAGCCACAACATAATGAAAAGACACAACATAAAGATATTAATCCAAAACACAATTAAATTAAGACACAACACAAAGTAATTAAACCACAACACAAAGTAATTAAACCCCAACACAAATAAATTAAGACACAACACAAAGTAATTAAACCACAACACAAAGAAATTAAGACACAACACAAAGTAAATAAACCACAACACAATGCAATTAAGACACAACAAAAAGTAATTAAACCACAACACAAAGAAATTAAGACACAACACAAAGTAATTAAGCCACAACACAATTAAATTAAGACACAACACAAATAAATTTAACCACAACACAATGCAATTAAGACATAACACAAAGTAATTAAGACACAACACAAAGTAATTAAACCACAACACAAAGAAATTAAGACACAACACAAAGTAATTAAGCCACAACACAAAGTAATTAAGCCACAACACAAAGTAATTAAACCACAACACAAAGAAATTAAGCCACAACACAAAGAAATTAAGACACAACACAAAGTAATTAAGCCACAACACAAAGAAATTAAGCCACAACACAAAGTAATTAAACCACAACACAAAGAAATTAAGCCACAACACAATTAAATTAAGACACAACACAAAGAAATTTAACCACAACACAAAGAAATTAAGACACAACACAATGCAATTAAGACATAACACAAAGTAATTAAGCCACAACACAAAGTAATTAAACCACAACACAAAGTAATTAAGCCACAACACAAATAAATTAAACCACAACACAAATAAATTAAGCCACAACACAATTAAATTAAGCCACAACACAAAGAAATTAAGACACAACACAAAGAAATTAAACCACAACACAAAGAAATTAATCCACAACACAAAGAAATTAAGACATAACACAAAGTAATTAAGACACAACACAATGCAATTAAGACACAACACAATGAAATTAAGACACAACACAAAGAAATTAATCCACAACACAAAGAAATTAATCCACAACACAAAGAAATTAAGACATAACACAAAGTAATTAAGACACAACACAATGCAATTAAGACACAACACAAAGTAATTAAGCCACAACACAAATAAATTAAACCACAACACAAATAAATTAAGCCACAACACAATTAAATTAAGCCACAACACAAAGAAATTAAGACACAACACAAAGAAATTAAACCACAACACAAAGAAATTAATCCACAACACAAAGAAATTAAGACATAACACAAAGTAATTAAGACACAACACAATGCAATTAAGACACAACACAATGAAATTAAGACACAACACAATGAAATTAAGACACAACACAAAGAAATTAAGCCACAACACAATGAAATTAAGACACAACACAAAGTAATTAAGCCACAACACAAAGTAATTAAGACACAACACAATGAAATTAAGACACAGCATATTGAAATTAAGCCACAACACAAAGTAATTAAGCCACAACACAATGAAATTAATCCACAACACATTGAAATTAAGACACAACACAAAGTAATTAAGACACAACACATTGAAATTAATCCACATCACAAAGTAATTAAGCCACAACACAATGAAATTAAGCCACAACACAATGAAATTAAGACACAACACAATGAAATTAAGACACAACACAATGAAATTAAGCCACAACACAAAGTAATTAAAACAACACAATGCAATTAAGACACAACACAAAGTAATTAAGCCACAACACAATGAAATTAAGCCACAACACAAAGTAATTAAGACACAACACAATGAAATTAAGCCACAACACAAAGTAATTAAGCCACAACACAATGAAATTAAGCCACAACACAAAGTAATTAAAACAACACAATGAAATTAAGACACAACATATTGAAATTAAGCCACAACACAAAATAATTAAGACACAACACAATGAAATTAAGACACAACACAATGAAATTAATCCACAACATACTGAAATTAAGCCACAACACAAATTAAGACACAACACATTGAAATTAAGACACAACACAAAGAAATTAAACCACAACACAATGCAATTAAGACACAACACAATGAAATTAAGACACAACACAATGAAATTAAGACACAACATATTGAAATTAAGCCACAACACAAATTAAGACACAACACATTGAAATTAAGACACAACACAAAGTAATTAAACCACAACACAATGCAATTAAGACACAACACAAAGTAATTAAACCACAACACAATGAAATTAAGCCACAACACAATGAAATTAAGACACAACATTTTGAAATTAAGCCACAACACAATGAAATTAATCCACAACACAAAGTAATTAAACCACAACACAATGCAATTAAGCCACAACACATTGAAATTAAGCCACAACACAATGAAATTAAGACACAACACAAAGTAATTAAGACACAACACAATGAAATTAAGACACAACACAAATTAAGCCACAACACAAATTAAGACACAACACATTGAAATTAAGCCACAACACAAATTAAGCCACAACACAAATTAAGACACAACACATTGAAATTAAGCCACAACACAAAGTAATTAAACCACAACACAAAGTAATTAAGACACAACACAGAGTAATTAAACCACAACACAATGCAATTAAGACACAACACATTGAAATTAAGCCACAACACAAAGTAATTAAGACACAACACAATGAAATTAAGCCACAACACAAAGTAATTAAACCACAACACAAAGTAATTAAGACACAACACAAAGTAATTAAGACACAACACAGAGTAATTAAACCACAACACAATGCAATTAAGACACAACACATTGAAATTAAGCCACAACACAAAGTAATTAAGACACAACACAATGAAATTAAGACACAACACAATGAAATTAAGACAGAACACAATGCAATTAAGACACAACACAAAGTAATTAAACCACAACACATTGAAATTAAGCCACAACACAATGAAATTAATTCACAACACAAAGTAATTAAGACACAACACAATTAAATTAATCCACAACACAAAGTAATTAAGCCACAACACAATGAAATTAAGACACAACACAAAGTAATTAAACCACAACACATTGAAATTAAGCCACAACACAATGAAATTAATTCACAACACAAAGTAATTAAGACACAACACAATTAAATTAATCCACAACACAAAGTAATTAAGCCACAACACAATGAAATTAAGACACAACACAAAGTAATAAGACACAACACAATGAAATTAAGACACAACACAATGAAATTAAGACACAACACAAAGTAATAAGACACAACACAATGAAATTAAGACACAACACAATGAAATTAAGCCACAACACATTGAAATTAAGCCACAACACAAATAAATTAAGCCACAACACAAATAAATTAAGACACAACACAACTGAATCTCAATCCGGGTGGTGGAGGATGAATCTCGAATGCATCCGTGCATCAAATCACATGGCTTATTGAACACGTTGCCACGGAGACATAGACGCGTGTGGAGGTTTCACACTATTCTCCGCGGCATCCATGCACAACTCACCACGCACCCTACAGAGAGTGAACCACATCATAGCGACCACGAGGAGGTTACCCCATGTGACTCTTACCTCCCTTGCAACCGGGCCAATTTGGTTGCTTAGGAGACCTGGCTGGAGTCTCTCAGCATGCCTGGATTCGAATTTGTGACTCTAGGGGAGGCAGTCAGCATCTTTACTCGCTGAGCTACCCAGGCCCCTGAAAGACACATTTTTAAGTATTACTCTTACATTTATAGTTTCTATTAATAAAATATGCCTTGTATATGCCCCTTAATAAGAATAGCATAATAATAATTCTTATTATTTAAATAATAATCTTTTATGATTATTTTTTCTTACCAGATGAAGCTGAATTTGTAGGCTACATTAACTGTGGAATATGTTGTGGTTTCTCCTGGTATTTCTGATATTTCTGATATTAATTTTGCTGGAGGTGTCAAGCAAAATTTGTATTGTCAAGCACACATTTTTACAGTGAATAATAAATAAAATAAAATCAATATAGCCTACAAACAGGTGAAAGTCCCGTAAGTCTATCAGGAAGTTTTACGAAAGTACTCCATTATTTAGTTAAATATTAATCATAATAATAATAATAATAATAATAATAATAATAATGTAACATTTATATAGCACATTACCAGAGTTCAAGAACACTAACATTTTAAAATTTAGCACAGTTTAAAGAAGAAAAAAAGATGGAACATTTTCCGTTTTAGATTCTTTGTTTTGCATAATGAAGAATATTCCTAATAGAATATAAAACCATTGTGGAGCATTTTAACTTTTTTCAGAATAAACTCTTAACCAGTCAATTACCTTAATCGCTGATGTGAATATAAATGTGGTCAATTTTAAGAGATGGATACACAAGCTCCGACGTAAAATCGATCAAGTTGCCGTAGTCTCTGGCCTCACACACAACAGTCCCAAGCCTAGCGACTACCCTTCGATGTGACATCTAAGGCAGCAAAGAGAGAAAATCTTTTTGACACTTAAGAATCCACCAAAATATTTTTTACTGGCAACATATACTAGCCTATAATATAACTAAATATTTGCAATTTACATGTTGCTTTCAAAATGTTATTTCCTCAGAATACACTACTACCTTTAAATTTCTGTCAGTAGTGTGTAGCACAGTTTACATTATCCATGAAAAAATAATCAAAACTCTTGTACATTTCAAGAAGCTTATAGTGCTGTGTTCTTATATATTATAGTTCCACTATATTTTCATCTCCTTGCTACAGTTTCACTGTTTCAAAATATTTATTGGACATAAAATAAAGGAACATTCATACACAAGCCTATGTATTGCAAGTAGTTTATCTGAGGAAAGGGACTCCAAAGTGAGGGTAGAATAAATGACAGATGTTGAGTGTATGTACATATAGAGAAGCTTTATCATAAATATAGCCACTAATCAAATGCAGCTGAGCTGAGCAGCTGCCATGCTTCACTCTGGCTCCTTTTATGACAGCCAATTATCAATATGAATGAACCTCTGTCATCTTTTCTTGCCTGTAATCTAAGTCATCATCTCAGTGGAGACATCCAAGGCTTTTATGGTCACTTCTTAAAACAAAGTCATCAAGCAGAACAAAAATAAATATCCACTATCCAGTAGTTCATGTTATGTTTGGAGAGGAACATTTAAGAAAGGTGCACAGTCCAATCCTACAAATGAAATATATATATATATATATATATATATATATATACTCCATCGGCAAATAATTACAGATATTTACAGATGGTATTGTAGAAATTCACTATTCACAGTCTGCCATGGTTATTTTAATTTGTAGATTAGAATATCAAGAATAGTTACTGAGATTAAGCCAGTAGTATTTGACTGTGATTCAAGCATGGAAGCCCCCATGAAGGGACCCTCTCCATGTCAAATAAAACAGCTTTTTTTAAGGTTACTGATATGATCGGAGTCTTCACCTCATGTGAGAGGTCATGATTTTATACACGTTTCAAAATTACAAATAATTTCTGCATGAGTAAAACTTTTTTAATGAGGAAAAAATTACTGAGTGCACCTTTGATACCTAATGTCATCTAATGACCATCTAATGCCGTGGCGCCATGCTCGTCTCGGGACTCGAGTCTGAAGCCAGTGCTGAAGTGGTCTCATATGCATCAACCCCAGCGGTGCGACCGCCGCGGAGGATGCCATATGCCCAAGGAGCCTCTGAAATTTTTGCCCGGCCACCTTCATGGCGAGGCATTCCAGCACTGACTGTGCACGCTCATTGGTGAGACGTTGTCTGTGGTGTTGACATTGAGACTGAGTCTAACTCCATGCAGAGAAAAGAGATGTTCTGAACCGGGGTGAGCTTGCTCTTTTCCCAGTTGACCTGAAGCCCCAAACGGCTGAGGTGCCTGAGCACTTGGTCTCTGTGAGTGCATAGTAACCCTCGGGAATGGGCCAAGATAAGCCAGTCGTCTGGGTAATGAGTATGCGAATGCCGGCTTCTTGGAGCGGGGCAAGGGCTGCCTCTGCGACTTTCGAGAAGATGCGAGGGGACAGAGACATGCTGAAGGGGAGGACTTTGTACTGATACGCCTGGCCATCGAACGCGAACCGTAGGAAGGGTCGGTGTCGAGGCAGAATTGAGACGTGGAAGTACGCGTCCTTCAGGTCTACCGCTGCGAACCAATCTAGATGCCAGATGCAAGTTAAGATGTGTTTTTGCGTTAGCATTTTAAACGGGAGTTTGTGCAAAGTCCAAGATCAGTCGTAAGCCGCCGCCTTTCTTGGGTACGATGAAGTTAGGGCTGTAGAAACCCTTCTTCATCTCGGTTGGAGGGACAGGCTCTATCGTGTCTTTGATTATTTTTGACTTACCCAGTGGGGCTTCGCAGTGACCCAGAGACAAAGGAAATAGCTCTTTTACTGAGAATGTGGGTACCTCAGCCCCTCGGGCATGCAGCAAATAAATTCAACAAAGATTCTCCTCCCGGCCCTCCACCTGGGTACGGAGTGGTCTGCTTAACGTCTTGGTTCCTGGGTCGACCATCTCAGGAGCACCTGGGAGCCTTGTGGGTCCTCGAGGGGGTCCATGAGATGGGGGCGTCTGCTTCCTGTGGTGTGCTCGACGCTTGGGCTGAGTGCTGGGCCCAGGTTGAGGCGGAGCAGAGTGTTTTAGTCGCAGGAGGATGCCCTCGGCGGGCAGATGGGGCATGGCCCATGGCGGCAGGCTTGCGGCGGGGCAGGATGTGCGAGATGGCCTCCGTCTGCTTCTTCACCGTGGAGAACTGCTGGGCGAAGTCCTCGATGGTGTCGCCGAAGAGGCCGAACTGGGAGACAGGGGCGTTGAGAAAGCGAACCTTGTCGGTCTCACACATCTCGACCAAGTTCAGCCACAGATGACGTTTCTGGACCACGAGCGTGGCCATTGCCTGCCCGAGTGACTGTGCTGTGACCTTCGTGGCTCTGAGGGCGAGGTCAGTCACTGAGCGCAGTTCCTGCAACACATCGGGATCAGGGCTACCCCCGTGAAGATCTTTAAGCGCCTTGGCCTGGTGGACCTGCAGGAGGGCCATGGCATGCAGAGCGGAAGCGGCATGTCCGGAAGTGCTGTAGGCTTTGGCAGTGAGTGACAATGTTGTCCTACAGGTCTACAGTGCGCCGTAGATACAACAGCAGGCAGAGCGTCAGAGGAACAGAAGCAGGAACAGGTGTGTGACTCGCAGCAGACTGCATACACAACCATCGGCTCCGAAGAAAATTTCTAAATGAACTTGACGTATTTCCCAGCTTTTATATCTGTATGTCCAGGGGCGGGGTATGCAAATACTGTCTGCCAACTTCTCATTGGCCTTTTTTCATAGATCAGAGGCATATTCGGCGCTCAAGAGAGACCCCTAGTGTAGCTTAAACAACACAACATCGAAGTGAGCAACAGACGGGGAACTGTGGATACTTCGATTTTAAGCATCTGCGTAAAGTCGAACGTGAGCCTGTCAAAGTATACTCCATTTGACGTTGTGTATGCACACTACAACTGCTATGAGACACTGGACTATTTCTCTTCAGGAGTTTAGACCCATATAGATGTATCTATTTTCCTTTAGACTCGAGTTATACAAATGCAGGTATTGCCAGACCTCACACATGACTTCTTGACATGCATATCTACTGTTGTTGTTTTTACCTTCGTTTCCTGTTATTTATCGGAGAGTATATCTTCTTCTAGCCTTTCTTTGTGACAGCAATGGCTCAAATGTGAGTATTGCCACCTTGCGGATCCACTAATTTGCGCAAAAATCATTCCTGACATATGTGCAGTCTGCGTGTTTAAAGACGCGCAATTAGAAAGATCTGGTTGCAAATTCAGTGCTCGAGCACTCTGCTGATGACGAGACCTGCGTCACGAGTCCTGTACACGTTTGTGTCTGACCGAAGTATACTTTGGGCTTAAGTCCAAGATGACAAAAACACATGCAAAAAATTTCGGCTGGTGTGCAGCACAGCCATTTCTTCCATAAAGTATCTACGTCACTATGTAACACATAACAGATTGCATAATGCCCGCCTAAGGGCTACTTTGGCCCGCCCTCAAACAAGCGTAGTTATAGCAGAGGCAAGATGAGTTGGGTTAGTGTTGTCGCATTGTTGCGAAGATGCTGTTATCTTCACTGCAAAAGCAAAACATCTTTGTTTGGACTTTCAAAGGCTGACGAATTGAAGAATAAGTGGTTAAAATGTATTTTAATTATTTACCCTTACAACCACAACCAATGCCGGATTTTCAAGATGGTTACATTTCCAACACATGCTATACAAGGTTGACCAGTCACAACAGACAAGGCCAGCAGGCCAATCAGAACAGGCAAGGCGTTTTGGAAAGGGGGGCTTTAAAGAGACAAGAAGTAAATCAGAGCGTTTGAGCAGAGGATGAAAATAGGTTAATCAGAAATGTACAGTATGAGAAAAATTATGTTTTCTGAACAGTAAAGCAAGTAAACCTATTCTAGTAGACCCCAAAATAAAATAATGAACCTGTAAATTAGCATAATTTGGACACTTTAACATGTATAATGTTTATGTTTTTTGTGTGGCTATAGTTTTGATACAGTGTGTATTTTAACCTTTATTGACTATCCTCATTCACTTCCATTGTAAGTGCCTTACAGTAACTGTGATTTTGCTTTCTATAAAAAAAAAACAAAGGACACATGTAAGTTTTTTTTTTTTGTTTTTTTTTTTTGTGGTAATCAACGTTATGCCACAAGTGCTGTCCATTGAGCTTAACTTGTATTGAACTGAACATTTCTTTAAGGATGCTTAAATATTTTTAACAGAGAATAAGACAAAAATACTGATTAAAAACATATATATATTTTTTGCAGTATTTGCATCAAAGTATTCTGGTTCAAACCACAGCCCTCCTTTGGTGAAAAATAATAACATATATCAATAGGAGATACACTAGTGCAAACAAATTAGTTCTATGTGCTTTAGAGAGACACTTCATTAGAGTAGGGCTATGTGTAATTGTTGTGTTTGCTGAAACAGCTAGGGAGTACAGAGAGCTCAACTATAAAGTATATACAAGTATCATACAAAGAAACGGCTGATGAAAAGAGAACAATTTGAATTCAACGGAAGACACACCACTGAAATCTTATTATGTTGTTTTCAAAAGCCTCAAGGAATGTCTTTGTTGTGAAAATATGCAGCTATACATTTTTAACAATGCAATTTCCTTTCACTTCCCCCTCAAGAAAACTTTAAAGGAATGGCGGTAAGCGCATTCTCAGTAATTTCAGCAGTACAGAGACCATAAAGGGGCGAACAGACATTGTTTACTTAAAGATAAACAGAAACACATTCTACATCATTTACACTATTTCAGAATCTCCTTAACTTACTGTTTTTCACTGTCAGTTTACTTTGCAAAGGGGTTACCATGATTGAAGGTGCAATTCAGCACAACAAAACTGCGAACTCAATACCACACACATCAAAGCATTTGCCCTGGATTAATACTCAGGAGTTGCAATTACAACCCCTAGTTAATAGAAGTTAATAGAAGTCACGTAAGCCTTTTCCTTTTTGTCTAATTAGGATTAACATATGCACATTTTAAAATAACCCAAGATAATAGTAGCCCCAAAAAGACACTTTTAAAACTGTATGAAATTCATTGCATAGACAAGATATTATGTCAACTGGCTTTTGCAAACAAATTATACTAGTCTTTTTCTCAGAACTATCTTCACTTTAGCCATTTTTTGCTATTACTTTTAACCAACTGCTCTCATGGACATTTTTAGTGGATGTATGAACTCAGTTCCCATCATGTTCCCCTCCAATATGTAATGTACAGACTGAAAGGAATGCCACAAACATGAACAAGTGGTGTGACAAGGACAGTGAAGCATCCCAGTGCTGTTATACTAAATATCTGAACACTTGTAATGTGACTTGTCCAATCAGATTAGAGGACTGGCAATAATTGATTAATAATAAGAAATAGAAGTCAAATACTACATGCTGAGTACATCATATTTACTGTCTAAACTCTCACCACCCATTGAATGCCTATGCTATGATGGCATCTGCTTTGATAGGCATCTCTGACAGAGATCCATTACTCAGCTGTGACAGCTATAACCTGTCCGACAGATGGACCTGCATTAGCTAACACAGAGAACGAACTTCAGATATTGAATGGAATAACTGAAGCACCTAGAATTTGGCAAGGGAAAGTAGCTACTGCACATTGACACACCCTTTATGAATTCTCCTGGTACTTCTCATTTCGATTCCTTCCCCTTATGTTTATATTTGGGCTGTAAAAACAAGCCATTTTCCATTAATATTTCAGACACATTTCAAAAGAAGATAGATATGATTGTTCACATCATGAAATCACTACTGAAATATTCACAGGTGGACTCAGCAGAAAAATCATACATACATACATAACACATTTTGCAATGACTCAACCTTACAGGAAGAAGTGGAAATAATATATAAATTTAAGATGGTTTGAAAGCAAGTTGTGCTATTTTAAAAGCATGTAGGAATAAATTAAATGTTAACAAATGACACTTTAGATCAGTCAGTATGAACAGGCTACCCAGTTTGAGCACGGCCAAGAATAGAAAGTCTTGTTAAATAAGTGAAAGTGCAAAAGAGGCAAGAAAGATGGACAATTTTCAAATATATACAGTATATGTAATATATATATATTATATATATATACATATTAATAAACTTAATATATATTGATTCTGTACCTATAATCAACAACTTTATATAAATAGTTTGATATTTTTCTATTGTTTTTAGTTAGTTTAACTCACAATTGTCGTAATGCTTCATGTGATTGTTGTTCATTCCCTCATTACTGTAAAGGAATATTCAGGTTCAATGCAAGTTAAGCTCAATTGACAGCATTTGTGGCATTATGTGGATTACCACAAAAAACATCTCTCCTTTTCTTTAAAAAAAGCAAAAATAAATGTTACAGTGAGGCACTTACAACAGACGTAAAAAAGGCCAGTTTTTGGAGAGTTTAAAGGTAGACATTTATAAAAGTACTTTAATTATTTTGTTATAACTTGTGTATTATTTGAGCTGTAAAGTTTTTTACATTTTCATTGTTACAGTCGTTTAGGATTAACAGTGTAATGTTGTCTTACCAAGTTGTGAAATTGGCTATGCTTTACAAAGAAAACTTAAGTGATATTATCACACTAAAATCAGGTTAACACGCATATTGTTTACGTCTTGTGGATATACCTTTGAAACAGTGAGTATTTTACCATTTACGGATTGCCCCCATACACTTTAATTGGAAGTGCCTCAATTTAATACAGATTTTTGCTTTTTTTTAAAAGTAGGAGCAAGTCAAAATGATTTTTTGTGGCAATAAAAATTATGCCACAAATACTATTGATTGAGCTTAACATTTATTGAACCCAGAGTATTCCTTTAAAGACAATAATTCAATTTATAATGGAATTAGTCACGTTCAACAACCATTATAATAAAGATAAATTACAAATAATTAGATTAATAATCAAATAATCAAATAAAATCAAATCACTTTATTGTGTACAGAGTAGTGTGACAATAAAGTGATTTGATTTGATTATTTGTCTGAATAAAATCCTCCACCATTAAAATTGTAATACAACGTCTCGTATCCGCTCACAATTTCTATTGTAAGAAATTAGCTTTAAATGAGGGAATTATGATTAATTTAACTTATTGGATTAACACTATTCTCATGGCTGATAGAAAATAGTATCACAAATATTTTAGATATGATCTGAGCTTAGGTGCAAGATCTTTGAAAAATCAAGTGACGAGATTATTTATCAAAATATACCACAGTCAATTCATCTATGAATACAAACAAGACTATATTGCTAATCTACAACATAAAACTGACTAATACACAACTCAACTAACACATAGACAAACAAACATAAACATGGGTTGGTAAGTGAGCTTTGATAGATGATTGGAAAATTATCTTTAATAGTCTATAGACCTTGCCTTGAACAAATCTTGAGAACTTAATTTAGTACGCCGTGATCTGAGATCGGGTTACTCAAATTATATTAAAGAAAGCACCAGATTTCATAGAAAGTCTGGAGGTCTGTACTTGCATTGTGTGCATTGTTTAACATGTAGAGTTCTTTGAAGTCCTTTGGCTTGGCTCAGTTCCAGGCAGAACCCAGAGGCGAGGACTCCCACCAGGGAGAACTCTGGACTTCCCGGGACTGAGGTCAAAGTGTTTGAAGGCTGTCGAGCAGAGAAGAACTAGAGGGGGATGTCCAGGCTAGTCTTTTAACCCATTTGGTTTGTTCACTCTGAGCCAATCAGAGGCATCTTTCAGAGGGTCCATGGTCAAAGTGTCCTCCCCAATTAATTTATGGTCTTTGTTCTAAGGTTTGTCAGTTTCCTGCTCAAAAAGTGAAAACTGTATTCATAAATATTATAAGAAGACTATAACTTAAAATAACCCTAAAATACTTCACACCATCATTCTGGAATTTAAGAGTGGTGTTGGGTTTGAGTCCACCTTAATTGAGTCAGAGTCAAGTCTGAGTCTTTAAACAATCAAGTCTGAGTCCAAAATGGGCAGAGTCGGAGTCAAGATCGAGTCCATAACAAGTCCGAGTAACCGAGTCGAGTCTGAGTCCAAATGAATCTGTTCATGAATCTGAATTCAAATTGTAACCGTAAACTCAATATCAATATTTTAATCTTATTTTAATCTTCACAACTAAGAAAAACAGTTTGTCAGTTTGTGCTGTGCAAAACTGCCATGTAGTTTCTAGTACATTGGCTACATACCTGTCGTTATGAATTTGTTGTGACAGCCACCTCGGTATTCAATGTTATACAGCTGTCTCTGTAGTAACATTCAAGCACATTGGTTGACTGAGTGTGCCACTCTACAGTTGTGTGTGGCAAACAGAGTGTCCATTTATTTCTGTTTCATTATTTTTTGACATTTATTTTGTTAATTGGATCACAAATCATATGTCATGGACTCTTCTGGACTCGAACTTAAGTAACCCAACTCTATTTATGAGACATTAAATTACATACTAAACACTTGTACTTTCTTTTTAAAGTACAGGTATAATTCAGTTATAATGCATAATATTTAGATTTTTAGTTTTATCACGACTTTTACATTACACGTTATGAAAAATATAATTGCCAGGGTTATCATCCGCATAGGATGCATTTGATCATGTCAGCTGTTCATGAATGAAGTGTCATGTGAGCTGTTGAGCTGGAAACATGCCACATGATTAGTATAATAATTTTAAGTGTAGAGAGTTGGTTATATTGAAGAACAATGAGTTTCCATGGGTTTCCCTGGTGACCATAAAAAGAGTAGTCCCTCAGCAAATGGCCAGCCATGTGATGAGTTAGTTCGGGGGTTTATCTGATTAACAACAAAGACAGATGAGTTTCTGCTGTGTTGCATTTCCCAAGATTCCTCACTGTTTTCACGACAGTTAAGATTTGCCAGATGCATGACACCCAGACTTGCTGGCACCAGTCCGAATCTCTTTATAGCTCAGGAGGAAATTAAAGTAGATTCTGTATTTAAATAATTGTAGAATTGTTGAATTTCTCATAGTTTTCATTTGCATCAAAGTTTTTGCTTCAAAAAAATTTGAAATGGCGTGATTCATCTCAGAACTGGTTGGTTTGGTTCATGATTACGTAAATGTATGGGAAAAATACTTTCAGAACCAAGTAGGCTGAAAAAGTGCACTGTTTCAGTGAACTCCATTACAAAAAATAATGCTTGTATCCAAACAGGTTTTCCAAACCATTCCACAAAATGGTAGTCCTGCACCAAACTCACGCCACATAAGTCACAATATTCACACATTTTAGGAAGTCAACATACGAATTGCTTATCCCTCATGTATGTTCGGGTCATTTTTGACCCACCAACAACTTAAGTTTGACTCACAAACGAACAATGCACAAGGGGTAATCCAGTAGCATAACTTGTATTTTACAGGCCCCTGTGCAAATAATCTGTCGGACCCAACCACAGGGAGCCTGTGTCATGTATCGTCGTAGGGTCCACCCTGTAGTTACGCCCCTGGGTTAATCATAGTCTCTGCACCTTTAACTGGGATAAGAGAATTCATTTGAACATTGAAAAATTACACACCTTTAAACCGGAACTAAAACTTCTACATGAATCTGACACTTCTGCAATCCAAAGTGTCCAACTGTCTATAAAGTTGTTTATATTCCAAGTATAAAAAGTGTATAATGGAATCAAATATTGCTTGTAAGATTATTTAAAGAATCAACAGGGAAATGGCATTTGAACATTGTATGTGTTCTATCAAACTATTCATAAAGTGTTTGTTTGATTCGCTTCCATGTCGCTTGCGCTTAGGCAACATGACATGTTGTGTTGGAGAAGACCTAGCTTGCAAAGTGTGAGATAACACACAAGAGTGTGTAACAAAGGCAGAGGCACAGGTTTGTTCTTGGTCTGTGAAGAAGACGATAGCCTGTTGAAGTGTAGACTTCACAGTGAAATCTCTGGTGGATGGAATCTAGGGCCCTACAGTGTTTCAGACTTCAGTGAGCACAGACATCACAGGATTTAAGTCTAATTGAACCACAGAATCTATGAGGCACAGAGGGTGAAAGCTTTTCCTGTATTATATAATAAAATCTTAAATTTTTGATTAGGGAGCTGTCAAAACTAAGCTTTGTAGTTCCAAGGAGCTAAGGCAAGAGTGAAACAGCTATTTTATTATTATTTTTATTTGGTTTACTCATTTAATGCATGAAATCCATAGTAAAGGTGGCCTGTGAAAGTAAGTAATGGTACATATCACAAAAAAAATTAAATGTAATTATTTATGTGATTTACTTTTTTTAAAGAAGTAATCAATAAAGTAATCTGATTAAAGTTTAGAGAATTAATAATAATTTATTGTTGCTTAATTAATTTGAGTAACTTAACGAATACTGAGGCTGTCATTCTTCCATAGAAGAATGTCATGCGGGTTTGGAAAAACATAAAGGTGAGTATATGATGACAGAATTTTCATATCTGTGCATACTATCCCTTTAAAAAATAATTGACAGATACATGAACTGATCTCTGTTGTAAACAACACCAAGATTTGCAAATGTTTGGGTAAATGGATCAAGGGCAAGCTGTATATTCCTGAAGTACTATTGTGAGTCCAATATTTTCAGCCTTCTCAGGATATTGTCTAAAATGTGTCCAGCTCTTCTCAATAATCCGCTCAAAGAATATGCTTTTCCATCGGTTTGCATCACTGGTCTGGCAACGCATTTTCATTTGTATGTTAAGTTAATATTTTCGCATGAGAGAAAGTGGGGCAAGAGGAGAGAATGATAGAGATGGAAATGTACAGCAGGCATGAAAACTGATGTGTGCTTGCTTTAGTTGGAACATTTTGCACTGTGAAATAATGGATTATGTGAAAACAATATTTTACCCACACAGGCACACACACACACAAATCATACCCTTCAAAACACCCAGACCACCACAAAATACAAATATCATTTACATTTGATGTATGATAGCTATTAACTTCTACCTCATAAAATAATTTTAATAAGATAAATATAGAATGGTGTCCAACCTATTTAGCTATAATCTCATTTAATTTGACAGTACTGGAAGGCAGATGAGAAAGTTGGCTTTAGCTTTTTATATTACGATATGTGTTTTCTCTTTGGCTTGTCAGTGGTGACAAATGGGCCTGATGCAGGGACTTTCAGAACATAAATTACAGATAATAATATGGGTACTTACAAAATTACCTAATGGAGGGTCTTTAACCATCCCTAACATCAGAAGTTTGAGGGCATTATGTGCAAAATTCCTTCACGCTTGACAGAGTTTTATAATTGTTAAATGTTTCTAAAAGTTTGCAAAATCTTCACAAATTCAAATATTTGACATTTTAATGGCCATGATAAACTGCTAAAATGCATTTAAGGAATGGAGCTGATAAATTTCTGTCAAGATCAGTAAAGAAGCTTGTTATTCAACCAAAGATCTTGCATTCCAATAAAACCAAATTTAATTTTGGCATTCTTATGTTCTCAAGTTAGTGTTTTGCGCAAGCAGGCTAAAGATCAAATGAGGCCCAAAGATCTGTAATCTATTTTTGATGAGACTATGAAACTACCAGCCACCCTGTGGTGAGACCACTAGAACTACAATAGAAGAAGTGTCTTTGTAAGGATTAGTGGCAGTCTATCTCCAACTTCATATATAGCAAGCATTTTTGGGGCTTAAAATGTGTGTTGAAGACTGAGGGTCCATTACACATGGATGTGTTTTATAATAATTAATAAGGCAGATGTTCTAATAAGTGACGGTTAGTGAAACTGTAACTGCACACTCAAATAACCAAAGCTATGCTTTTGCTCAATTTCTAATTTTACCTGCTGCTTCAAACTTAGGGTGATTGCAACAACCTATAATTAATATGACTTTCACTTTTTAGATGGCAATGTGAGTATATGTCAAAAGGGAAAGTACACATTTATGTATGATCTGTTTGTTACCCTAAAATCAATACTGTACACTGAAATACAAAAGTGATGTCAGAGATGTGGCCTGGTGGGGTGTACACATTCTCTGAAACATTGCACAGTGGTTCTTGTGCAGCAACCCGAGTTCAAATCTGGCTTTGACTTGTGAGATCCCATCTCTTCTCCCTATCATTTTTTTCTTGTCTTCCTTCCACTGTCCTTGCAATAAAAAGTGGCACATGTCCAAAAATAAATAAGCTATTTAAAAAAATACTTAAGTGATGTAGCCGAGTTAAGTCATACCTCTTGATCTCATTTCTAGTCTGATTACTCGTCTTTGGGCCTAAATTGAAGGAACCATTTTGGCCATATTGGCAAAATATTTAATGCATTGAGAGCATTATACTCTAACTGTTGATCTCCTGGGATTTTCACACACAACAGTCTCTAGAACAGGGCTCGGCAACCTATGGCACGTGTGCCAGCATTGGCACGTGGAGGGATAATCATTGGCATGCCAGCAATGGCAAGAGAGGAGTAGACTATTTTATTTATAAAAATTCCACACCTGCATTCCAATGTACATCTTGATGTAATCCTTCCTTATGATCAAGCAGCATGTTTTCATGAATGGGCACGAGACTGCAGTATACCAACAGACATTTGCAGCACGTGCAAGCCATTCGTGCATCACGAGCCGTCATTGCTTCACTTTTGATTAATCACGTGAGTAAACGTGCCCGCTTTGCTTTGGTCAGGCTGCGCGGATGACAGCCTACATTCCGTGTTTCATTTGTTTCTTTTTGGTTTCAGAACAACACATCATGTAATAATGAAAACACCACTAATAATGATTGAGATTTTGCATACAGGTACACCCTCCTTAAACCATGCTGACACTCAAAATTACATTAAACGATTAAAAAAAGAAAGCATAAACTAACATTGTGGTGAGTCTATTCAAAATATAAATTAAACCTGTAAAATAAAGTTTTAGGATTTTCAGATGTGATTCACCAAAAAGGCTAAATAGTTGATCGGCTTGTGATGCGCGAATGTCTTGCAAGTCCAACACAAGTGTTCACACTTTAACAGTGTTTAGTCTCCCATTCAGCTGATAAAAACACAGCTGAATGGGAGACTATTACATCAAGATGTAGATTGGAATGCAGGTCAGGTGATAACTTGAATTTGAACAAGTTCAACAACTTCATATAAATAAAATAGTCTGCTCCTCTCTCGTTCTTGCTTGCATGCTAGTGATTACTCCTCAGTGTGATTTTGAAAAATGTATGACATAATATAAGAAATAAATAAGGTTCCACACAATTTCCTGATCAACAATCAAATAAGCAAATTTGTGACATTAACTGCGTTAACTCATTTTGTACAAAAGGACAGGCTTTCTTTCATTAAAGCACTTAAGAGGCTCTGTGAAACTTTACATGCAAGATTTTTCACATGCAGTTGTTGCACAGCTTTTTCTCTCAAACCGTGTTGGCACAGCCATTGACCAGGAAAATAAAAAAGGCTACTTCATGTCAAAAAGGTTGCCAACCCCTGCTCTAGAGTTTACTCAGAATGGTGCCAAAAGCAAAAAACGGCAGTTCTACAGATGGAAACGCCTTGTTGATGAGAGAGGTCAATGAAGAATGGCCAGACTGGCTTGAGCTGACAGAAAGGCTACGGTAACTCAGATAACCACTCTGTACAATTTTAGTGAGCAGAATAGCATCTCAAAATGATCAACTTGTCGAACCTTGAGGCAGATGGGCTACAAAAGTAAAAGACCATGTCGGGTTCCACTTCTGTCAGCCAAGAACAGAAAGCTCAGACTGGTAAACATAGCCTGGTCTGATGAATCTTGATTTCTGCTGAGGTATGTAGGCCCACTGCAGCCTCAGCGTTCTGTTCATGGCAAACAGAAGTGGAACCCAATGTGGCCTTCTGTTGTTGAAGCCCATGTAAACACTAACTGAAGGTCCTGACCCGTATCTGCATGATTATATGAATTACATTGCACTGCTGCCACATGATTGGCTGATTAGATAATCACACGAATAAGCAGGTGTACCTAATAAAGTGGCCGGTGAGTTTATCAAAAACATTGCCAATGAATTTGAAGAGTCTTGTGAGTTTCCAACCACTCCCTACAAGGCTTAGCGTAAAAACAAATTGTCAAAATGTAATTACCTACAGTAACTTGTCAGGTATTATTCACACAGTCAAATTACACAAAATGTGTCGTTGCAACTTTGCTGAGCAGCATCTTCCTTCTCATGCATGATGTGCATACTTTAAGATGCAACAAGAGCATGGTACATGTACAGATAAAAACTGTTCCACCAAAAATGATAGTAATTAAATCAACTATGACTAAGATTTTCAATTCCAGCTGTTGACTGAATGTTCAGTGCTGCTGGGCCTCTCGGCATGTAATTGCACAATATCACTGTGTGAGTTTAATATCATTGATTAAAATATATTTTGATATGTAGATATATGCTATGAAAATCTGGGGTTAGTTCACCCAACAATTAAAATTCTCTAATTTACTCACCATCATGCCATACCAGATGTGTATGACTTTTTTTCTTCTGCTGAACACAAACTAAGATTTTTAGTTGAATATATATCAGCTCTGTAGGTCCATACAATTTGAATGGTGGTCAGGCTTTTTAAAAATCTATAAATAAAATAAAGACAGCATACATATTATCCATGTGACCATTGCGGTTTAATCAATGCCTTCTGAAGCGATCCAGTTGGTTTTGGGTGAGAAAAGACCAAAATATAACTACTTTTTCACAGTACATCTTGACAGCAGTCCCCATGGCAACAATGATTTCAGAGCATCATCTAGCTCTGCGCATGAGTCAAGCACTAGGAAGTGTAATCGAGCTTAAAATCATGATGGTGCCTAGAAACTGCAATGACAAGATGTACAGTGAAAAAGGAGATATATTTTGTTCTATTCTCACCCAAAACCAACATGATCGCTTCAGAAGACATTCATTAAACCACGGGAGTCCAATGGATTATCTTTTACTGACTTTCTAAAATTTTTGGAGCTTTAAAGGCCTGATCACCATTCACTTGCATTGTATGGACACACAGAGCTGAGATATTCTTTTAAAAAACTTTGTTTGTGTTCAGCAGAAGAATGAAAGCCATACACACCTGGGATGGCATGAGGGTGAGTAAATGATGAGAGAATTTTAATTTTTGGGAGAACCATTTACAATGAGAGAAACTGTGTTCTGATTTAACACTTGAACTGTTGCTAAGGCTTGAACATAGACCATTTTGGGAAATTGGACATTATAACTGTTGTGAATCTAGCACTATTTTGGCTCCTTGAACCCTTGAAGCTCCTTCCAAACACCAAATTATATACACAAAAATTATTTGTGTATATGGACTGATAATTTTCCTATTTTTCTTGGCTTATTAATAATATTTTTTTAAGCTGTAAACGTGTTCAAGACAACTTGTAAAAAAAAATACAATAAAAAAAAAAAATAATCAAAAAAAAAAAAATAAAAAATAAAAAATATATATACAACAGTTACATCTGGTCCTCAAATCTGACTGGACAAGAGACGTTCCATGAGCACTGATGGTCTTACACGCTTCACTGTGTGTATTACTCCGCTTGTGTTCCTGCTGTTCTAAAGTGTAAGAGCAGTGCATATATGCTAAGAGTTACTGTATAAGTGTTTCTTACATATGTATAATTATTTTTTTGACATTACATATGTTATCCAGCAGATGGTGGCAAAAGATTGTGTGTAATATGAGTAGTTGGTGATGTGAAGTGAATCCGTCAGTCATCGTTTACATACAACAGTGCTGTGATCGCTCATATTACTACTACTTTAAACAGCTTTAAACTAACAACTTCAGCATTATGGCTCATCACAGCTGAGAGACATAAGAGACAGATTAATTTCATAACTCATTACTTACCTCTTACTGGAGTTTCCACATTGGAGAAAACGTACTGTTCAAAATGGCGGACATTGCAGTTTCTACAGTGAAAGATTCTTTCACCGGCTACAACGAAATAGGGAGAATTGCCCCCTTCTTGGATGCCGATTTTTCCACTGAGAAAGCTAATCTCCAAAAAGCTGACAGCATTTCTGCTTGGGTTTGGCAACAGGTGATCGTTAGTTAAACATGTAACTGTGGTTCTGTGAATTCCGGATGACCGCCAGAGGCAGTGTAAACACTATTGGATTATTGCAGCGCCAGCCAGATCGAGAAAAACATGAAGAGAGAATATACCAACAAAGTCACTTAGTAACGGATGCTGAGCCCTGGGGGTTATAAACCACAGTCGATCAGCACTCTGCCTCGGTACGCCTTTCTCGTGCATTCTGAGTGACCAAGAACTGGCGGTCATCCGGAATTCACAGAACCACAGTTACATGTGTAACTAACATTCTGTCTCATTCCTACTGACTGCCAGAGGCAGTGCAAGCACTATTGGATGACACATACCAACATAGTCATGAGGAATGCCACCAACCAGATGAAAAATTAAGGTCGCTTCACTTCAAGGCACGAACAGGACACAAAAGTTGAGCACTTCAATCAGACCCTGAAGAAGTCAGAAAAGAGGCCAGTTCAATGTGCTGGTTTATGGACTGAGGAAGAAAGACTTTTGGAAGAAAAGAAGGATTGGATCGTAGGACCACCCTGGAGTCATCCGGCAACCAACAAAAGCACAATTCGCTAACAGACAGTGCGTGCAACTCACTAACTCGTTTTGCAGAAGCAATAGCCAACAAAAGAGCAGTCTTCAAGGTTAGCCATTTAATGTCAATGCTTTGCAAGGGCTCAAACTGGGATGAGCAAAGGAATACAAGCACGTGTGGAAAATCCCACATGGGAAAGTGAGGATTCCACTTGGAAGCCACTTTGCCATCCTCCTGTAAATGTTGAAGAAAGCTTAAGATTCTCAGAATGTCACACGTTGCAGGATCGAGCCCCTGCTTCTTACACCATGCAGAAAAAAAAAACGTCATGTGGAAGAAGCCCTAGCATTGGAGATTGTGTGAATATCCGCAGGATTACAATGTTCCAGATAAGGATTTAACCTAATGGCCAGACCCAAAGCTGCAGACGAGCTGGATCCAGGTGCCAGATGCTGGCCTCCAGCTGGGAGAGGGAGTCCATCCTGGGGGAAGCTTCCATGGATTGCCTGACAGAAATCTCGGCAAGAAAGGAAACCATGGCCTGGCTGGCCATCGCGGTGCCACGAGTTGCACTATGTGCTTGCACAGGGAGATCCTGTGTAATGCCTCGCATAACAAAGGGATAGGTGGGAATGCATATAGTAGGCAGTTCGGCCATTCGTGAGACAGTGCATCCTGGCCCAAGAGACTGGACACTTCTGTTCTTGCGAACCATAGATGACAGTGAGTGGTCATCTCCGAAGCAAAATGATCCACCTCTGCTCTTCCAAATCATAGCCAGATCTCCTGCACAACATCTGGATGAAGTCTCCATTCTCCTGGATGTTCTCGATTGCTGGAAAGAGCATCCACTGTCTGATTGCATGCTCCTGAAATATGAGCTGCCCTCAGTGAAATGAGTCGTGACTGGCACCATGTCAGGATCTCGTGAGTAAGCTGAAGAGACTTGCGGGATTTCGTGCCAGCCTTGTGGTTCAGGAACACTTATTGTCGGAAATATTGTCGGACCGAACGAGAACATGGCGGCCTGCCAGGACTGGCTCGACTCACCCCAATGGAATCTGCTTCAGCCATAGATGCAAAAGTCCAAGCAATATTTGAGCGCTGTTTAGGCTGACCAGAACCTGTGAGGGCATTTGAAAATTCAGCCACAAAAACTTTACATGGTGGCATGGTAAAAGAGGTCGCAGCTGTGGCCTGCCGGAAAAAGACATTGGTTTTGGCAGATTGGACAGGTGACTCATCAAGCCCTAGATGAGCAATTGCCATTCGAAGCACAGCTAAAGTATCATCAGAAGAGGGCTGTGCCTGTCCAGATGACTGAACTGACCCCCCACTAGACCACTACGCTGCTGGATAACCAGTGAAAACATCCTGAGGTGATGGTTGTGCTGCAACATCCACAACATTCCCATGATCATGAAAATAAGAATCCGAAGCAATCGTAGAAATGACATCCAAATCAGAATGATGTGAAAAACGAGGGGAATCTAGAGACTATTCCCCACCTCCACGATTCTGAACATTCTCATCCTCCTGTGTTATCTTCACAGGTCTAGCAGATGTGACAGGCTGAAGCAAGTGAAGCAGGCATTTCAGCTCCACCATCTCTGAAGAAAGCACAGAAACCGTCTTAGAAAGTGAATTTTCCTTGACACGTGAATGTTCATCACTTCGCGATGTGGCCTTGCGAGTGCGAGAAGGGGCTACATCCAACTGAGTTTCACCATTGAAATAGGGTCTAATTCAGCAAGACGGAGCCACTGTTCCGACATAGGTAAATGACGACAGTGCAGACACGAGTCCGTGAGAGCCTCTCTCAGATGTTGAACACCCAAACACAATGGGCAGATGTCATGACCATCGTCCAGGAGGAGATTAGTACATTTTATACAGCTTGCAAGTCAGTGAGAAACCAGAGGCAATCGAGCTGTGAGCCATAGTTACTCGCTAATAACACCTTTGGATAGCACCGTAAGGTTTAAGTCAAGCAGAAAGATGGACTCCTCTGGGTGAACCGACAGGTAATGGCAAGAAATATCTCTTAAAATACTTAAAATCCATTGAAGTGGCGTAAATGCGCACTGACACAGCTTGTGAGGACGATATCTTGCTGCTCTTGCAAGCGCATTATATCACTTAACCAAAACAACCTATCTCAACCAGGCGAGAAAGCGAAAGAGGCAGAGTGCTGAGCGACTGTGGTTTATAACCCCCAGGGCTCAACACCCATCACTATGTGACTTTGTTGGTATATTCTCTGGACCTATCTGGCTGTCGCTGCGATAATCCAATAGTGTTTACACTGCCTCTGGCAGTCAGTAGGAATGAAACAGAACACACACGCTCTGTCTCTCTCTCTCCCTCACACACACTCACTCACATCCATCCTTGGTTATCCAATAACTTGTTAGAAACAGCACAACCGTGATACTATTTCTGAAGTGAAATTTTTTAATTTTTTAATCAGATTCTGATCCGTCTCGTAAGAATGTAGTTCCATGCACAAATGTGTTTTTTAAGACCATACTCAGTTTTTCCTAATTTTTTAAAATGTACTTGTAAATAACGGATCAGAATCTGCCATTGCTGGTTCAAAACAAATGATGTGTCCAAGCCTTCGGTAGTAATATATATATATATATAAAACAGAATCACAACTGACTACAAATATTGAAAAAGGCAAAGGTCACACATTACCATGAAAGCCTTTTATTGAACTGAAATGTAAAAGATCTTTTATATTTTTTTATTTATATAAAGAATTTCTTAGTTGTTTCCTGTTGATTGTAACTTTAATAAAATTGAAACAAAAAAACTTATTGTGGTTTTGAATTTTGATATTAATATTTCACATTGTGCTTTTTTTCTGAATATTCATAACTGTGAAGTTCTCATAGACCTCCCTAATATGTGTATTTGCATATAATCTCATGTATTTGACATTATTTTATAATTTCATTCTAAAGATTCAAATTATGTCATAATGTTGTAATGCAAAGGGATTTTAGAAATTAATAAATGTTTAAGACAAAAAACTAAAAACAAATTTTGGGAAAGTAATTCTTCCTCAGAAATGAACATTATGCATGATAAAAGTGATTTTACATTACATTTCCAAAAACCAGCTGGTTAAGGTTACGGATAGTCTTAGGTAGTTCAGAGTTCGTAAGAGTTTGTGTAAAAGCAGTTCATTTGAGTAATAAAATATCATTTGTATGAATCCAAGTGGATGGATCCAATCTTCAAGGCTGATCATCTACTTTAAAAGTCCACCCTCTCATACGTCTCAGTCCTTGAGTCCTCAGTATGTCAGAAAAAAAATATTTTTTGAGCGGCACAGTAGTCTCATCAAATTGAAGGAGGATTTCATTGTGATCCTCCTGGCTGTTTTTCACCAAGTGATAATCGCTCCCAGATGTCCTAGTGATGAAACAATGGTCCTTTTGAGGCCAGTTCTACCATCATTGTTTCCCTCTCTTTATATCAGTTGAACATGGAGCAGGTGGGATGTGTGCTTGAAAGAGTTGGCAGCCAAAATAATAACTGATTAACTTTCAACCGTATCTGAACTCAAGACATCAGTGGACAGATCAGATGGAACATTTAGTGGTTACATGGCGCTGCAGTCACCCATCTCTAGTGCTTGGGTCTCTGATTTGTACCTTTCATCTCACCTATAAACAGTATCAAAAGAAAATGCTATAGATGCCAGCACTATTAGTTTGAACAGAATGATTTTACAGTAGGTTCTGAAGGCACTTGATTTCATTACAGACAGCAACTCCGTGTTCCTTATTGAACAGGGTCCGAAGGTGACCAGGCTTGTGAGAGCACAGCTATCTTTTACGCACCTAAAGAAAACAACTGCGAGCAGACCGGCATAATCTTAAGCAGACAGTTTGGAGTTCAGTGAACCATTTTCTTGTTCCTATATACTATTGTTTATCTGAGTGATACTGAAATGAAAGGGCAATTCAATGATTTTCAGTGAGAGAGAAAGAGAGAGAGAGAGAGAGAGAGAGAGAGAGAGAGAGAGATGTTCATTGTGTCAATTACATTATGATAAATAGCAGTTTGGTGACATATCTAATAAAGCAATTAAGACAGTGGATAAATCAGGTGAAATTGATAATGTCCTGTATGGGTTTATCAGGACTTGTTGAAAACACAAAGTACATTCATACATATGAATGCACCACCTGCAAACAAACTTTAGACCAAGATCATAACCCCACACAACTTTAAAACAAAATACATATTTGTGGAGCTCTGATCTTCACAACAAATTAATAACATTAGAGTACAGGGAGCTACAAAAGCATCACTGTATTTGACATACTTATATTTTCAGACATACACCTAGAGTGTAAGTTAATGGAAAGTAAAAGAAAAAACAAAACAAAACAAAAAAATTTGTTCCATTCGCTGGTACTGTAATTTTTTCCTCCATGGAAGTTTCCTGTTTTACCAGTCCAACGTTGTTCAATATGTATTGTGGAAAAATGAGGTCTTTGATGACAGTAGCAGACATTTAACAAAGCAAAAAACATGTAGTGATGGAAATACATGTTATGTCTTTGTGCTTTGAAAGATTCCCCTATTAAGTTTCTGAAGCTTTACTGTGATAAGAATCCAGTTACACCTGTTTTCTTCTTTATAACACTGACAACTGTAATGGGATTTTCCTCCAGATCTTGAGTGGACTCCAGTGTAATACAGATGTCATTGTGTTAGTGAGGAACAGATTTCCTCCCTGGCTTCTTCTTCATTCACTCTGATCTAAAACCTACATTCCTATTGTGTAGACGGGATGAATCTTTGGTTGTTGTGTTCAGGCAGTCCGAGTCAGCCAAAATCTCTATCAATGCCAAAAGCTGAATTTCACCTCCATGTGATGCGGTCACCTTCGGAGGCCAAGCAAGACCAAAAGTAGAGTGAGACAAAGCTGCCATATATGCATTGCAGTGGGAGTGGCCAGGGATCTTATATCTATGTGAAAAAAGACAAAATACAACTAATAACTACATTACTCATCAACAATCATTGACATATAAGGTTGTCCACGGTGATAAACATAATAAATCCTGTAAAAATCAAAATGAACCTTATGTGACCTTGTGTACACTTGCGTGGACATTGTATTTTGGCTTCGGTATACGCAATGCATAATTTAATTTAATTTAAAACTACTGATCTCAGTTCAGGAGAATCTGTGCTGTCAGTAAAGGGTTATCAGATTCATGTGACAAAACAACATGTCGCTGATCATAGCGGAGTATGTCTTTGAGAGAAATGTCAACATAACTACATCTGGTAAAAAAAAGTTTTTACATCGAAACCGGTTTGAGACAAAAGGTTAGAGTCTCTAGTTTCATCAGATATGTCATTTTTTACATTTTAACGATTTATCGCGAACAGGGTTGGGAGGGTTACTTTTGAAATGTATTCCACTACAGATTACAGAATACATGCTGTAAAATGTAATTTGTAACGTATTCCGTTAGAATACTCAAAGGCAGTAACATATTCTAAATACTTTGGATTACTTCTTCAGCACTGGTAGATTTTTCACTTGTTTTGACTATAAAAACTGCCAGTACAGTAAAACAAAATATACATGTTAAAAATACATTCTCTGAAAAACTAAATATCTTATGCAGTGTTGTTTCTAAAACAAGATAAATCTAATTGATTTTATTTTAATGATTTTTAGATATTTTTCCAAGAAAACAATACAAACATTATTATCAAGAATATTTTTGCCCTAATATCAAAGTCCTTACTAGAAAAAAAGAGATTATGATCTAATGTGAATTTTCTTGATAAAATAATATGATCGTGTCTGGTAACATGTGCATGTAAAATGGCTTGAAATAGCTTTTTATCTTAGCGTAAAGCTGACAATTTACACAAGGTTTATTTCTATTTCTTCTGCTCCAAACTTCAAACTTTCTTCTCTGTCTGCATGTATGAATGTATCACATCATAAGAAAGTGTTTCACCGCTGTTCAAATGCACTTTGGATCGCATCATTTATATGCTTAAATGTTTTCCATCTGAAAGGACTAAATATTAAATTAAACAAATGACAATAAAATGCAAATTAATCTCTTTAGTAATCAAAATACTTTTTGAATGTAACTGTATTCTAAATACTAATTATTAAAATGTTAACTAGTGGAATACAGTTACTTATATTTTGTAATTTAAATACGTAATCCCGCTACATGTATTCGTTACTCCTAAACCCTGATCACTAAACACAATGCTGCTAAACACAATGTACTCTAATGTGTACAACAGCACATGGTTTTCATTAGAAATCCTATATTTACTGTGCATTTTCACACTGAGAAATTTTAAAGTTAGAACACGAGTTGAAAATATAGCACATTTTGAACTGTTCTGAGACCAATGCAGACAGAGAGCACAGTGGAGGTTAAGCCATTCACTAAGTAGGGAGCAATGGAGTACCCTAAAGCTTTGCTATGTAGCCAAGTGCATACAATCCAAACTTCCTATCAGAAGTTCAGTTTCAGGCTGCAGATGATGTTTGGACAACTCAGCATGGTTGTCAGATATGGGACAATGGTAATCAGTACTTAGTTCAGTTGGAAATCACTTCAGTGGTGACGCATGCAGTAAGTGAATTCCCAAAATGTTGGCTTGCAAGTTTAAAATTATTCCCCTTTTCACAAGATGTAATTTAAATCTTTGGTGTCCCCAGAATGTGTCTGTGAAGTTTCAGCTCAAAATACCCTACAGATAATTTATTATACCATGTTGAAAATGCTAATTTTTGGGTACCATGCTTATTTTGTTCATCAAAAGTGTATGCCCTTGAGTAATGGGGCTTTTCCACTGCACAGTACAACTTGACTCGACTCGACTCTGCTTGCTTTTTTGGGGTTTTCCACTGTGGATAGGTACCTGGTACCTGGTACTTTTTTAGTACCACCTCGGTCGAGGTTCCAAGCGAGCCAAGCCGATACTAAATGTGACAGATCACTGATTGGTCAGAGAGAGTCGTCACTACAAGAGTCACTGGATTTCGACACGGGACATCAACCCGCTAGTTTTAAAGTTAGCTACAGCGATAGCAGTATCATTTGTTCACGTGACTTTCGAATTGTAAAAAGAAATGGCTGTGCGCAAAACCACGCCATGGTCAATAAACGAGGTGCAGACATTCCTCTCGTTAGCGACGAAAGAAACAAAAAAGTGTTGGCCACACAGCTGAGACATGGCTACCACCAGACCTACTAATGGTGAAGGGAAAAGTAAAAAAAAAAAACAACTTAAAAGTGACTACAGAACCATAAAGGAGAGATGGAAGTGGTTCGACCGCCGAGCAATGGGAGGGAGAGTCCCCTTGACTCAGCCACGTCTGGAGTCCACAATGGAGTATGGTACATTAACTCTATATTCTTCTTGAAAGCTTCACTTTATTTAGTTGACCAGCTACTGGAAAGCTTTCTTCTTAAACAACCAGGCCAATTTAACTGTTACACTCCAAAAATCACCATGCAACAACTGCATTATGCAGCACAATGAGCTTGTAGCTAACAGCTAGCGGTCGTGTTATTTTTTATTGTTTTGTGTCGAGTTTAGGATGATATCACGGCAGTAGAGGCGGCGCAACTATGACGATCAGCCTATATCCCACCCACATTGAAGCGGCACTAAACAGCAGTTGAAAAGCAAGCTCAGAAAAGTAAAGCAAGTAGAGTCGAGTCGAGTCGAACCATAACATGCAGTGGAAAAGTGCCATAAGTAACCTAGAAAATTACTATTTTCAGCTAGGTATGCAAATTATTTGACCCTACTGTTCAACAAGGCTATTTTCAACGATGTGTGACGACTGCTTCAATGGGTTAAACACTTTTTTACATTAGGTTTACTGCACATTTCTCACAGGCCTGTTTTTTTTCTTCAATCCTAGCTTTTTACATTGTAACTGTTATAGGTTAATGTTCTTCACTGAACAGCTGTCATATTAGATCATAGGCTATTTTTTCTTGCTCTCATAGATTTGGCTTTCCTGTGAATTATTTTAAACAATGTTCTTACTGTTTTAATATGTTAAGTTACTTTAACTTCGTGATTTGTATTTAGAACAGGCCATATGGTTGCTCTATTGGTCCTATTATTCAAAAATAATAATAATTGTGTCAATGCTTATAAATAAAATATTAATAATAAAAAAAGATTATTCCAAACCACTTATGCCAAAAATGTTTAAATGTAATTTTTCAAGAATTTCAGCTTTTAATTAGACTTTTATCATTTTTTTTCCTCCAGATGGTTATACCACCACCCCAGAAAAAAATTATATAAAAATGACTGAAATTTAAAATGTTTATCATAATAGTGGTGTTTTCAAGGAAATTTATATGTGCAAATTACATTTTGAATGTGAACTTAATGAATAGGATATATATAAAAAAAATGAGTGTCAAGTCATTAAACCAAATACTGTTGAGAGTGTAATGAATGCTGTCTATGGTTTCTCTATAATATACCTGGCTATTTGCAATGTGCAATATTTAATTCAAAAGACAGAAAATAAAACATTAATTGTTCCAATTAATCAGGTAAATAGTAAAAGTTAAATTGATAATTGTTTCCACAAATTGTAATTTAGGTTTGAGATAATAACATGACATTATTAACAATTAGGCTTATTGTATTTGAAGGCAATTTAAAAAAATTAACAAAACATTTGTAAATGTCCTATATACTTGTCACGATTCCCATTGTCTGCCTTGAGTTTTTCCCTCACCTTCATCTTTCCCTCACTACATTTCCCAGCATTCACTGCCCTCATCACTGCCAGCTGTATCCCTTATTGTTTGCACCTGCTCCTCGTTATCCCTGTTTATTTAAACCCTGTTTTTCCACCACTCATTGTCAGTTGTTGTATGAATGTTGTTTCCAGCCTGAGTTCCTGTTTGTTCCCGTTGTGGATGTTTCCAGCGTTTTCATCTTTGTTTTCCCATCGTGGATGTTTATTTTGTTCCCGTGTTCACAATTAGTTTGTTTTTTGTTTAACTTCCAATAAAGCTGCATTTAGATCCTCACTCCTCGTCTGCTCCGTTCGTAACAATACTTACTACTACTGGGTGGTGGGTCTCGACACTCTCCTTCCTCTATGGTGACATCATCTATGGCAATATCCCCTTCAATACCAGCACCCCGTATACCCTCCAAAACAATCTATATACATGGGCAGGAAACAAAACCAATTATATACCAATATATATGTATATCATGAAAAGTATATCTTTAGTTTTACACAAAAATCCATAAAGTTTATACTGGATAACAAAAGTATGGGAAGAGAAAATCTTGGCAGGTTCTATAGGGTATATCATCTTTATTGATTTTCCTCAAAAGGTAAAAAGTTTATGATTGTAAGAAAGTTCTAAATCCTCATTGAACTAGCAAAAAAACAGACAAAACAAAAAAACACTGAATTTGGTAAAAGGTAGGGTGATGAAATGAGCTTAAATTTTGAATGTTTTTCCTCAAGAAGAGAGAAATTCAATGGCTGAAGAAATCAGGGTAGGCTTTCTCTCACCTGGAAAGAGGACGTGGGATGGATGTTAACTCTGGCTTGCCTCCAGCGGTCTCCTTGGTTCCCACTCAAGGTCCACACAGAAGCATCCTGACCTGTCTGGCTCTTCTGCCTCAAATATACGTTTAATGTTCCTAAAAAAAAAAAGGCACACAAACTCTTGGTCAACTCAAAGAGTTAGGTGCAATATGGCCAGTTAACTGCATAACGTTTAAGCCTTTCAGCCTTCTCTCCGTGTTACATAGCAACTGAAAGGTTCAGCAACCTTGAAAACACTTTAGCTCATCTCCGTCCAACTACAGAATTGTAGAAAAAAAAATCATAAATTGTTAAGAACACAATCACTACTCTTGTTATACATATACAGTAATGTATATACTGTAATGTTACACTCTAATTTAAGTTGATGAAATGAGAACTAGGGAAGAAATATGTATTACTCTCTCAGTTGTCTGGGATTCAGCCAAATGCTCTGTTTAATTTCCTTGCAAATGAGGAGAGAGACTTCTGTTCCAAAACCTAGTGAGCTGCCTCACTGTATACTGCCTATATAGGCAGCATCCTAACTGAAACAGAACCTCACAAAATGTATTACAAACTTGACCGAAATCAGGTCTCTCAGACAATATATATGAAAACTGCAGTTGCTACAAAATCACCACTAGTATTTAATCATTTTAAAGCTGATGCATGTATTTTCTTTTATGTTCAAATTCTTTTTAATTTCCTAGCTTCACCCAAAATAAACAAAAAAATTATAATGTATTCACCCTCATGTCATTTCAAATGTTTCTATGCAGAAAACAAAGGGGAAAGTTTTAATGAATATTCTGTTCTGTATTTACAATACAATGGGTCTCTTTAAGCTTGAAAAAGTACCAAAAAATATAATAAAAAAAGACCATGTGACTTCTGCGTCATATTCCAAGTCTTCTGAAGACATACAATTTTTACAATTTTTGGCTTGTATTACTACTAAAACATTCCTCTGTTTGTTTAAGTGTAAGTTTAAAGTTTGTTAAAGCATTTACTACAACCAATGGATGACGGGGGGAGTTATATGAAATCTGCTTAGAAACAGTGATTATTTGTGCAATTTCATTTTGTAACACTAGTAGCACAGAAATTACATATAGAAAACCATTTTTATTGTAACCTTTCAGTAGCCTATTGAACATTTCTTGCTTTGTCTAAACTTGTTGCAGTGCCGCCCTACAATTAGCTGTAAATTAGGTAGTCTGCATAATTAAGTTGTAATCTTTTGGAACAGCCTTCACAATGAGAGCATAGCTATGATGCCTCCATAGACAGCTCACTATGTTTTGGAACAAGAGCAAGTGAGACAAGACCTACATAGATGTGATGCTATTATAGCGAGAATAAACTGTTCCGGAGAAAAACATGTTATACAAGTGTGGAACATTGAAGATTCTTATTGCTATTGTAAGCCCGTTTATCGGTCCAGTGTCCAATAATACGGGTGAAGGTCTCGGCGCGTTACTGTCTTTCCTTTTACGCAACACAACAAGATTAAATGAAATACATTTTCTCTTATGTATTACCTTGTTATTTCATCTGACTCCACAAATGAAAAAGGTTTTAATGATAACTGAGCATCATTAAAAGTTAGCGAATGTTTGGTTATTCTTTTTAACTATTTATTTATATTTTACCCGTTCAGATTAAGAAACTATGTTGCTTTGAGGTCCTCTCATGTTTTTCTCTTTTATGCGGGTCTCACGATCACAAGCACATCAGTCTTTGATCATCAAACAGAGGTAATTGCTATATACCTAAGATCAGTCACATTCACGTTTACACAATCAAAGATACATCAGTATAGCCCACATGGAATTGCATACACTTGAATTTAACTTAACGTTTTCTTCAGTAGAGTTCACGGCCACTATTACAGATGTAAGTAGACCAACATAACTTCTTTTATAATAGCTTTGTATTGGCCATGCCGTGGTTTCCCGCATACACTTATCTGGAGAAACATCAAATTAAAACAGAGGTAAGACACACCCGAATTTAGATTGGTCAAGCAGCATTTGCTGTTCTAAACGGAAATTCTCTTTTTGTCTTTGCAAACCAAGTACACTTGAATTGATGCCAAATATTAGTCGTTACTAATCTGACGCAGACTTGCAGGAACATACAAATCATTTAATCTGCTTGGGAAAACAATTTCAGTGTCATTCAGAATAAAATCAAATGTTTACAATTTATTTACCAGGTAAGATAATAAATTCATAAATTCCAATTAGACAGTAATAAGTCAAATTTAGACATTTTATCAAAGCATAAGAACTTCAAATTGCAATTAACTGATATAAACTACACACAGTAAACTCTGTGGGATCGTCTGACTACAGAGAATCATGAGCAATGTGTCACATCTCCTTAAATACCCAAATAATTCAATATGCTTACCAAATGGTGGTGTCTGTCGTTATAATTCGATTTTGGTCCCCTATTGAGGGGTTCACAACTGTGGGATCAGAATTTGCAATTGAATGGGTTCTTGATTCCTGTAGATTTACATACAGGAGGTAGTTTGTATGGAGGATCTGGGGGAGGGCACACCTTTAAGGGACACACCACATTTCTCATATTTTATAACTTCTTTTTGCTTTTCATTATGGCTGGGAGGATGAGACCAGTTTATCAGGCGCACTGAGACACTTTAAATGATACCAAACATGTATAGTTACTTTTTGTACACACTTAATATTGTGTACAACTTGACTCGACAGGGGAAGAAGGGCACGATGACAGGAGGGAGAACTCAAAGGTATGGGTTTTTAATTTCCTCAACATAAAGGTACAGGACTGAACATAAACTACTTGTAACAAACACAGGGTTTCTCATAAACATAAGCATAAACTTGTAGGCTTCAGCTGCCAACACTAGACTGGCCTCCTCACTGGCGTTGTTGTGGCTCTTATATGCCGCTCTCCCCATGCTCACTGAAATCAGAGACAGGTGTTAGACATATTTACGCTCAGGTGCAAGCGCCCTTACCGCTCCCCCTCTCCGGACGGGCGCTTGACCACGCCCCCGCTGCCACATATTGCATAGGTTTTTATTGAGCTTTAAGTGAGGAGGAGAAGGGGGGAGATGATGAGACTGTAGAAGGGAGGTGTGAGCTGCACTATTTGCTGCGTCTCAGATGTTGCTGTTACATATGCAAGAGAGAGTTCAAATGTTAATTCTGATGAGAGCCTTTTGTTTTCTCGAGGGGTAGTCCAGACTTGCTGGCACCCGCCTTACACTATCTCCTGTTTTTGCACACTCTTTAAAGTCACTTGTGTAGGTATTTATATCTAAATAGCGATATTACCATGTTGTCTCTGTCCTTTGATCTGCAGCAAAACAGACAATCTTGTTTGGCACATCAGTTTTTAACCCCAGATGCCCGATGAGAGCATGTGTAAAAAGCCAGGAAGAGCATATACCCTGGCTAGATGGAATTAGTCCCACACTTTCTATTCTATACTATTCTGTAAGCACACAGCTTTGTGAAGCAGAAAATTGCAGTTACAAGCTTGTCTGTGGGGCCGCTGGGGTCATCATCACTGTCCTAGAAGTGCAACTACATGTCCAGCACAACTGCAGCGGCAGAAAGTGAGCATGAAAAGGACTATAGAAACGTATCTATAGCGCCAACTGAGTTATAGGTTAAAGTCATTTTCAGCACTAACAGCTCACTAGAAAGCTTTAACAGCTAGTTTTTCCCTCCCAGAAAGCCAGGCTGCAGACTGCAATTATTTGACTTGTGTATTAACGCATACGTACAATACATTTGTCTATGCTGGAAATAACACCAGCAATTTGCTATGTTAATTACAAAAACAAACAAACAAACAACAAAATAGAAAATCTACAGGCATCATTCCCAAAATCAAGAACATCAAAATTGCTTTTTATATTCAACTCTGTTTAAAACAGGATTTAGATGTAACACAAATATGTCGTTATGCTGTCCAATGAGGAAATAAGGCAACTGTTTTGGTAACACAATTGGTTACACATTTCTCAAAAAGGGTGAATACTTTCAATAATGATTCTTATTACTCATCTATTTTTATTTATTTTTTCTATCATTCCTTTTAGCCATTTGCTATTACACTGAGCTACTGCTAGTGATGTGCAAGTCTACATATTTACAAAATGGACAAAATGGCTGGTTTGCCTAAATTACTAATCAATTAATCTTTTTAAGGAAGCCCTGTCTAATTAGGCTGAAAATATAGAAACTATATACAATATATACAGTAAAAACTCAGATGAGTCAAAACATTATGACCACCTGCCTAATATGCTAATTTGCTGTTGGTCCTCCATGTACCGCCAAAACAGTGCCGACCTGCCGAGGCATGAACTCTACAAGACCCCTAAAGGTGTTCTGTGGTATATGGCACCAGGACATTATCAGCAGATCCTTTAAGTCCTGTAAGTTGCGAAGTAGAGCCGCTGTGGACTGGACATGTTGGTCCAGTACATCCCACAGATGCTCAATCGGATTGAGATCTGGGGAATTTGGAGGCCAGGGAAACACCTTGAACTCTTCATCATGGTCATAAAACCATTCCTGAACAATGTTTGCAGTGTGTCAGGGCGCATTATCCTGCTAAAGAGGCCACTGCCATCAGGGAATACCATTGCCATGAAGGGGTGTGCCTTGACTGCAACAATATTTAGGTTGGTGGCATGTGTCAAATTGACGTCCACATGAATATCCGTACCCAGGGTTTCCCAGCAGAACATTGCCCAGAGCATCACACTCCCTTCACCTGCTTGTCGTCTTCCCACAATGCATTCTGGTACCATCACTTCCCCAGGTAAATGGTGCACCATACGTAGCTGTCCACATGATGTGAAAGAAAATGGGAATCATCCAACCAGGTGACCTTCTTCCACTGCTCCATGGTCTAGTTCCGATGCTTGTGTGCCCATTGTAGGCGCTTACGACGGTGGACAGGAGTCTTCATGTGCACACTGACTGGTCTGCGGCTACGCAGCCCCATATGCAGCAAGCTGCGATGCACTGTGTGTTGTGATGAAAATCATGAATTATGACCATCATGAACATTTTCTGTGACATGTGCCACAGTAGACCTTCTGTATGTTCGGACCAGACAGGATAGCCTTCATTGCCCTTGCGCATCGATGAGCCGTGGGTTCCCAACACCCTGATGCCGGTTTGTGGTTTGTTCCTCCTCGGACCACAGTAGGTACTCACCACTGCTGACCGGGAGCACCCCACAAGCCTTACCATTTCAGAGATGCTCTGACAATTTGGCCCTTGTCAAAGTCGCTCAGGTTTTTTCAGAAAAATTCTAGATAAACTCCTTACCAACCATTTACCAGTCGACTATCGTGACCCATCCCTACACCCATTGGTGTTTTTTGACCAATGAATTTCCATAACTTTTCCATAAACTTTTCATTCATTTGTGGTAACTGTATAAGGATTTAAAAAGTTATTTTGATTCAGATAGATACGCTAATTTATAATTTAGACCATTTGTAAACCATTTTGACCGATTAATTAAAAAGAACTGACTCAAAAAACTCAAATCAGACAACACAATGGCTTGCGAGCAAGTTTTACTCTACACAAAAAGCAATATCTAAATGATTAAATATTTAAGAGCAGAGCCAACCAGAACAATTTATATTCACTTTGTACATTTTCATGATTGTTTCCATTACTTTTCAGACTGTATTAATTTCCATGTGTTTTCAGGCCTGGAAAAAACAATTTAAAACAATTTAAAAATTGTATTCATGACAGTGGGAACCCTGTACTTAATACCCTGAAAGTCAGAACACTCTGCCCCACATTATTTTCTCCACAACCCTGTGACTATGGAGCTTACTGACCAGGTCATCAAGCTCTCACTCTGAACAGCAGAGTTATGATGTCAAACAATATGAAGTTGGCACTGAGGTTTCAGCTGACCGCACATCAAAACTAATTATAAGAAAATTAAAACAAGTAATTTGCATACATTTCTTCATAGTTGATCACATCAGTTTCATTATAGTACATGCTGTATAACATGAGACCTGAAGATGCCAGATGTTTTCAGTCTTGTAATTTGTTGTGTTTTTATAGAACAGTAACTCACCTATATGCTTTCCATACATGTGGTAGTAGAAACTGACACAGTAAGTTGGGTTGGTGACCACATTCCCGTAGGGATTTTTTGGGGCAACACTGAAAGATGGGGTCAGTAGTCTTGCCTTGTCACCCTCCTGACGCGGCCGTGAGGTCTCAATGTACATGTAGAAGCCTAAACAAAATGCACAACATAAAAATTTTAATGAATCATAGTAGCATAAATACAGCAGCTACATACAATTAGAGCCAGAATCAGGTTTGACATTTGAAATAATTTTTCCCCCTGTAGTCTCAAAATTATAAGTGTGGGAACTATATTGTTTTAGCTAGTGGCTTTTACCTTGAAACACAGACTGAAAAAATGCTAAACTAAAAATGTGCTTCATGTGGTTAAATGTGCTTCATGGGGCCTCACTGTAACCTCAATTTCAGTCAAAATATTTTTTTGTTGTTATCAACATTATGCAACAAATGCAGTCGATTGAGCTTAACATTGTATTGACCCCAGAATATTCCTTTGTGTAAATTTTTTTATTGAAAATAACTGAATCATCATTAATAATAGGTTACACCAACGAAATATGATGTATTTTATATATTTCAATATATAAAATAAACATGTGCATATTATATTGTAGATTTCAAATGATAAATATCAGACCATTTTATTGGGGCAAGTTGTCAAGTTAAATGTTATAAATGTACACAATTAATTTATTATAATTTTGTATTACATTCTGCTGTTGCATTACTTGATTTAAGTTTCATAATTGCCCTTACTGGAGGACAACTTACAACACTTGTTGTAGTGTAACAACAAGGACACAAAGGATCATCGTGTTTCAATGAACCATATTTATTTTCCTGGCGAACATTTTTTAAATTGTAGTCTTTTTATGTAGTCAAGATTTTAAAGGGATAGTTCGCCCAAAAATGAAAATCGTCTCGGTTACAAATGTAATCGCCGTTCCCTGATGGAGGGAACGAGACTTTGTGTCGATGAGTTGACACGAGGTCGCTCCTGCGGTGCACAGACATCTCTGAGACATCTCTGATCTTAAGAAAAGGCCAATGGAAATTGCCGTGTGGAATTTGCATGCCACTCCCCCGGACATATGGGTATAAAAGGAGTGCCACTGTAAACACACATCAGATATTGCACTGAGGAGCCAAGCCAAAGACCCGGCCATTTCAGCGGTTGGTTCAGTGTTGTGGCAGGAGGGACACAACGTGAGGTTACATTTGTAACCGAGATGTTCCCTATCTGTCACTCACTCGACGTTGTGTCGATGAGTTGACACTAGGGGTCCCAATGGAAAATGCCACAAGAGCTGAACGAGTTATGCGGACTGGCGGTGCGAGATGGGCAGACCTCTGTGTGCCTCGTAGCCAGCGCAGCAAGCCGTCGCATAAATACCACCAACAAACTGGTAGGCATGAAGCAGTCCCCTGCACCTAGGGAAATGGCTAACTGCTCAGAAGTATAAGGGCTGGCTGGCCCAGCCGTGGCCTTCTCTCTATTGTTCTCCCCAAAAAGGAATGAAATTGTTCGACTGGGGGCCAAATATATGGTCCAAGCTGGGGGGGGGGGAGGAGTCTCTCCAAAGAGGAGAGAAGCGACTTGAGCTGGTGCTGACTCCAAAGGTGGAGACGGCGGGCAAGTTGTGACATATGGCGAGAGCGTAGGCCATCTTGGCGGTTGGATATACGCTACCGTAGCTGTGTTGTCCGTCCGGAGCAACACGTGCTTGCCCCGGATCAACAGCAATAGCCTCCTCAGGGCAAGTAGTATCGTCAGCAACTCGAGGCAGTTGATGTGGCGATGCAGTCGCGGGCCAGTCCAAGGGCCGGCAACTTAGTGCTCGTCGCATACGGCGCCCCAGCCCCATTGGGAGGCATCTGTCGTAAGCACGACGTGCCTGGGGACCTGGCCTAGGAGAACTCCTGCCTGTAGGAACGCTAGGTCTGCCCAGGGGCTGAAAAAATGGCAACAAGCCTGCGTGACAAGGACACGGTGTGTGCTGTGGCGCCATGCTTGTCTCTCGACTCGGATCTGTAGCCAGTGCTGAAGTGGTCTCATATGCAGCAACCCATTGCTGACCGTCGCTGAGGATGCTATATGCCCCAGGAGCCTCTGAAAGGATTTCAGTGGGACCAATGTGTTCTGTCTGAACGCATGCAGACAGCTCTGCACTGACTGCGCACACTCGTTGGTGAGGCACGCCATCATTGAGACCGAGTCCAACTCCACACCGAGAAAAGAGATGCTCTGAACCGGGAGGAGCTTGCTCTTTTCCCAGTTGACCCAAAGCCCCTGTCTGAGCACCAGGTCCCTGTGAGCACACAACATGTCCCGCGAGTGAGCTGAGATTAGCCAGTCGCCGAGATAGTTGAGGATGTGAACTTCCCTTAGTGGGGCAAGGGCTGCCTCTGCCTCTTTCGTGAAGGCATGAGGGGACAAGGACAGGCCAAAGGGGAAGACTTTGTACTGATATGCCTGACCCTCGAAGGCAAACCGGAGAAAGGGTCTGTGTCGAGGAAGGATCGAGACATGGAAGTACGTGTCTTTCAGAAATACCGCCGCGAACCAATCTAGATGCCGGACGCTCGCTAGAATGCGTTTCTGCGTGAGCATCTTGAATGGGAGTCTGTGCAGAGCTCGGTTCAGAACTCGGTCGAGGATTGGCCGCAACCCGCCGCCTTTTTGGGTACGATGAAGTAGGGGCTGTAAAACCCCTTCTTCACCTCGGCTGGAGGGACAGGCTCTATCGTGCCCTTCCGTAGAAGGGAGGCGATCTCCGCACGCAAGGCAGCGGTATTCTCACATGTCACGGTGGAGCGGACGCGGTTGAACCTGGGCGGGTGCCTGGCGAACTGAATCGCATAGCCGAGTTGGACGGTCCTGATCAACCAACGCAACTCCCCCAAGCTCCGTTCGAGAGGGACCAAGGGGACTACATCGTCAGACGTACCGAGGTGCTGAGTCTAAAGACATCGATGCACTTACCTGGCTCCTTGTGACCACTCCCGTAACAGCCTGGGAAGGGGGAGGAAGTTTTTCATCCTCGTGGCCTGTGTAGACCGTCGGCTCGGGGACGGGCTTGTGCCACAGCTGGGTGTGTGGAAGCGGGAAGTCCGGTTCAAGGGCACCGTACCTGCCAAAGAGAACCAGTGGCTGGCGGTTGTGATAACAACAGCCAGGGTGACCGGAAATAGAGCCAAGGGGCTGGGGAAACTGCTCTTTTTTTGAAAATGTGGCCGAAATAAAATTCATAAGAAAATAAGGATTCTCCACCCGACCCTCCGGCGGGGGAGGGAGTGGTCTGCTTACCAGCTCCCGTAGTGCAGTTTCCTGAGTCCTGGGGCTGCCCATCTCTCTCTCTCTCTCTCTCTCTCTATATATATATATATATGTATATAAGTATATAAATATATATATAAACAAAGTTATTCACTCCATAAACTTTTTTCTCTGCTGCTGAAGCGCCCAGGGGTGTGTGCTCAGCACAACGTAGTATGCGAGGGGGAGAACTGCTGGAAAGCACCGTAGATCCAACAGCGTAGAGATGTAGAGATGAATGGAGGCGGCAGAGGAATTCAGCTCTGTGACTTGCTCTCTCGGCTCCGAAGAAGATATCTGACGTGTGTTTGCAACGGCACTCCTTTTATACTCGTATGTCCGGGGGAGTGGCATGCAAATTCCACACACCAATTTCCATTGTCCTTTTCTCAAGATCATGAACCGGGAGATGTCTCGGCTCCGCAGGAGTGACCCCCTAGAGTCAACTCATCGACACAACGTCGAGTGAGTGACAGATAGGGAATCTCTCATCATTTACTCAAATTTTTGGGTGAACTATCCCTTTAAGGTATGCATTCTATACAGAAACTGAATATGAATCAGCCCTGAGAAATATTCACTAGAGTACAGAGTGCTACACAACTACACAAACATGATGTCAAATCCAGAGAATAAATTAAGTAAAGAACAATAATTTTATTTGTTTAAAAAATGCAACACAAAGTACATTTGATGAAGAGAAAACACTATAAATTATCAATCTACGAGTGCAAGCTTCAATACACCTCCATTAAAGGACTGACTAAGAATAATCAATAGGACCTCAGAGACTCCACAGCATAGGACAAAAGCCTTTTCAATTCACATTTCTCATAGCTTTAAAAAAAAAAAAAAGAAAGATGTATTTTCTTTCATATTGCGTGGGAGTGACTTAAAGAGCTATTTACTCTGAGGGACTTTTCACACAAACCAAGACCTTAAAATCAATCTATTAAAATACACCAAATTTATATAAAAATATCCTCAATATATAGATGTAAAAAGTAGATTAAACAAACAAAAAAAATATATATTCAGACCTACATTGAATGTAGCACTTACATTTGTCAAATTACCTCTACTCTAGTCCCAAAGAACAGCAAGAGCTGATTACATTAGTGATGTGTTGACCCATGAAAATTTTCCAGCTCCTCACTGGATCTGTCAGGATCTGATGTCAAGTTTAATGACTGACACAATTTCTCTGAGAGTGTGGCTAATGGAACCCATGGACCTTTTTCCCCTAAACAGCCTGCTGAACTCATTTAGCAACATGAGAAATTGAAAGTGCCTTTGGACAGTAATGTTATTAGCCCCTCTCTACAAAGTCATAAGCCTTCACTATTGCCGAGGAGATGAGTTGTCTACTCAACATCTGCTATGCCACTGATGAATGACAATTCATTGAATTATTTGTGAAAATTAGACACTTGTGATCTGTTCTAAGTCATGTATCTGGGTGCATCTCTCTATATTTTCCAACCTATTCTCATAGAATGAACCTTACTGTGGCAAAATGTTTGTAAACTAAGTTATACGTGCCACTTAATATGTTTTAATGCAGTTACTTATGAAATAAACAATAGAGGTGCTACAACATCTGTGCATTTTATTTACTTTCACACAAATCATGGGTACTATGGCTGTTTATGACTTTATAAATAATAATTTTTCTCACACCCTGCTATGTTATAATATTGAAACACATTTACTGTAACAGATCATTTGAAAGACGATACATTATAACACTTTTATTACAGAACCACCTACAAATAACGCACATATTCCAACATGATTAGCTTTCGCTACCCTGATAGTGTGTTGGACTTTGGATTCAAAGACCAAGCCTCGAGCCAACTCCATACCGAGAAAAGAGATGCTCTGAACCGGGGAGAGCTTGCTCTTTTCCCAGTTGACCCCAAATGGCTGAGGTGTGTGAGCAACAGGTTCCGTGAGTGAGCTAGAATCAGTCAGTCATCGAGATAGTTGAGGATGCGAATGCCCACTTGCCTTAATTGGTCGTCGTGAAGGCGTGAGGTGACAGGGACAGACCGAATCTGTGTCAAGGAAGGAGTGAGACATGGAAGTACGTGTCCTTCATGTCTACCGCCGCGAACCAATCCTGATGCCGGACGCTCGCTAAGATGTGTTTTTGCATCAGCATCTTGAACGAGTCTATGCAAAGCCCAGTTCAGAACTCGCAGGTCTAAGATTGGCCAAACCCAACGCCTCTTTTGGGTACGATGACGTAGGGGCTGTAAAACCCCTTCTTTATCTCGGCTGGAGGGGCAGGCTCTATCACGTCCTTCCGTAGGAGGGAGGCAATCTCAGCGCGCAAGGCAGCGTTGTTCTCGCCTCTCACCGCAGTGAAGCGGATGCCATTGAACCTGGGTGGGCGCCTGGTGAACTGAATTGGTCTTGTGAACTAAGGTGGCACTTGTGGCCGTGCCAAGTCAAAGGACATCAAAGCACTCACCTGGCTCCTTGGGACCGCTCCCGGAACAGCCTGGGATGGGAGAGGAAGAGTTTCGTCCTCGTAGCCTGTGGAGGCCATCACATCGGGGGCGGATTTGTGCCATAGCTGGCCACGGGAGGCACCGAACCTGCCAGAAAGAAATGGTGCCTGGCGGTCATGATAACGATGACCGAGGACACTGAGAATAGGGTGTAGAATGTGAGGAAACTACTCTTTTCTTGAGAAAGTGGGTACCACAGCCTGCTGGGCGTGCGGCGAAATCAAAAGAAAAGGAAAAAAGCATTCTCCATCCGGCACTCCACCAGAGTAAGTAGTAGTCCCACCGGGGCGGGCTGTGGCGGGGCGGGCTGTGGCGGAGCCGGCGTTACCTCTGCAGGGGGACACCCTTGGCGACAAGCAGACGGGCTACGGAATCTTGAGAAATACAACCGCTCGGCTCCAAAGAAGTCTGAATGAGAGTTTGCATTCCAGCTCCTTATATACCCGTATGTCAGGGGGAGTGGCTTTCAAATTCCACTCGCCAATTTTCATTGGCCTTTTCTCAAAGATCAGAGATGTCTGGGGCTCCCAGGAGCGAACCCTAGTGTCACTACATCGACACAACGTTGAGTGAGTGTCAGAAGGGGAACTGCAGCTGCAATGAAGCACATAATTTTGGTTTGCAAAAATGTTGCCATTGTCACATAGATTTCACGAGATCAGGCTGAAACCTTCATATCTATACTTTTTTCAATTTTTTTTTAACTGTTGGTGCAAATGATTAGTGAGAATGTCTTATTACTTTAACATTGAGTGGAACTTGTTTAGTGTGTTTGTAAGTATACCTTGTTTAGAGCCAGTATGGTCGCTGTTGGGCCCAGTGTTGGGTGTATATTTAGTGTTCCTGGTGGCAGCACTATGTCTTGTCCAATCAAACTCTTCCGTTTTATCTTGAGTGAACATACAGATGGTTTCCTCGTCGAAAGCGCAGTGAAACTTACCTATGGAGGACACAGTACAGAAATTTGAAAACTTATATGCAGAGAGCATTTACAAAGCTAAAACAGCTAATTTTATCAGTAACATAAGCTGTACAAATGTTTTAGCAGGTAAAAAATGTAACATCTAAATTCAATGGTTTTATTCAAATACAACAAATATTTTTTTAATGAATAGATCAACATGAATACATTAAGTTAGACAAACAAAAGTCATTTTAATGGTTATGTCTGACAAAAATAGTTCCTTAAAGGGATAGTTCACCTAAAAATACAGATTCTGTCATCGTTTACTCACCCTCATGTTGTTTCAAACTCATATGACTTTCTTTCTGCCATGGAACACAAAAGAACAAAAAATAGGCAATGGAAGAGAGTGGTGACTGAGAATAACATTCAGCCCATCGTCTCCTTTTTGGGGTTGGAACAACATGAAGCAAAATAATGATGATTCTGGGTGAACTAGCCCCTCGAGGTAAAAACAACACATTTTAGAGCGTGCTTATTTAAATGCTCTTATTGATCTTTTTCTTTTTAACAATTTAAAACATACTCACTCCAATGAGGATTCACTGGTGCTGTAAATCAGAAGAGACAATAAGTTAGAAGATGTGAAACTCCAGCTGTGAGAGAGTATACAGTTAATAGTTTAGTAATAAACCAAAATAAACAACAGCAGGGGACTTGGGGAGGTGAGAAAGCTTTTTGCCATTGGAGAGTGGTGTTTAGAGAGTGCTTTGGGCATCATTACCATGTATCAAACAGTTAGAGAGGGAAAATGAAATAGTGTGTCGGTGCAGGAGGGGGTGTTTTTGTGGGGAGAGGTCGCCATGGGGCTGTGCAATGCTCAGGTGAACCATAAAGACCTGTATCTCTCTTCATTCAATTCAAAAGCAGCCTATCTGAACATGGCAGAAAGCCGCGTGCTTCCAGGCAGCCACATTGAGGGCTAAAGGTACACTATGGAACAAAAGGTTTCAGAGGGCATGTGAGAAAAAGATAGGGAGACTGAAATGGGTCCCTAATTCACCAACTGAGCTCAGTGCCTTAATAGAATACAAAAAACCTTGCCACAATCCTGTTTAAGTCAGAAAACGTGTTTGGATCCTCCAAGAGCAGTGATTACGCTAAGCTGTGAATTCCTGGGAAGGGTAGGAAAAATCAATGGACATCCTCTTAAGGTTTAAAAAATGCTTGAAGATATAATTTTTTTGTAATTATTTTTCAGAGCTCCAACGTAGGTAGAAGGATTTAGAGAAATATGGTTTACATGAAGATCCTTTCATCATTTACTCACCCTAAATTCCCATCTCAAACCAGCTGCATTTCCACTATCTGGCCGAATAAGGGTGTGCTAGTTAGCTAATGTTTACATTCAATTTAAACTCGATATTCTAGGTAACTAGATTACATAATACCTGTGAAATGGGCAAGTTGAGTGACGTTGACACCAGGGTGGCATATTAAGGCTTTAGGGCAATGCTGCGGGGCTATTGGCCAGACGGTGGGAACACAGATCAATTTAGATCTTACAGCTCGAGGTCTGAGGCTACTGGCACCGCCCGGTCCAGTTGATAGCCCTGGCTTGCACTGGCCCAATAGAGGATAAGCAGCTAATGAGATGTTGGACAGAATGTTAGGGACTGACATCCTCAGTCACCATTAACTTTCATTATATGCAAAAAAAATGCAATAAAAGTGAATGGTGATTAAGGCTAACATTTTGCCTAACTTCTCCTTTTGTGATCCGCAGAAGTATGAATTTTCAATTTTGAGTGAACTAGCTCTTTAAAAGTGTCATTTAAATGTTTGTTCCTGGAGTTAAATGAGTACAGTAAGTCTTCAGGGACTGAAAGTGTCATCAGTTCTGGAATTTGATCAGGCTCTTATAATGAGAGAGATTAGCACAACAGCATTTAAATGCAGCAGATGTTCACAAGGGATTGACAATGTAAATGTCTGCTTTGCAAACTGCAGGGGGGACAGCTCCACACAAAACTGATGATACAGTTTTGTTTTGTTTTTTTTACAAAAAGTATAAAGTTGCCAGAAGGTTGAAAGCAGGAGAATCAATTATCTAATGTCTGTTTACATATACAGAATTTACAAGTGTTTTACAAACGATGAAATGAATGAATGAATGATGGTAGTGTCATTGAAACTGCGGCCTTAAGGATAATTTTTTTTTTTTTTTAAAGAAACGCAAAATATCTATTCCAAAACCTACTAATCTGCCTCACTGCTTACGGCCTACATAAGCAACAACAAAATTCAGAAATAAACAAAAAAGGCTTTCACAAGGTACTTACATAAGTGTTTTAATTTGTAGGGATGTGTCCGAATCCAAATACTTTATTCAGAAAGGCAGGAATAATGACTGATAATCCAACAAGAACAGGGATAGAGCAATATTTTAAATAAACATAGGCCGTTCTAAAATGACAATGCAATGGTGAGTCTGTGAAGTCAGTATGACAAAAGTATAAACTTTATGAAGGAAAATGCGCACAGTGTGATTTAAACTTCAAATCGATGGCTGCGCTGCAATCTCTGTTTAATGTGTTCGCCTCAGAAATCTGAGCTTGTCAAGAGTAACATTGATTTTCCACTTTCTGAATTGTCTGTTAATGTTTAAACCCTTTTGAGTGAGACATGAGAACATGCATCTGTGTCTCACTCGCTCCTCAAGCAGGCGAGCAGGCAGCGTGTGAGGTGAGGGAGGGGTACATTTCTGATCGGTAAGAGCGATTCCTTCTAAAATAAAGTGAACGCAAGTAACCTGCAAAGGACAAGCACTGACTATTGTGTAGGGCTGTATAGGGCTGGGATATCGTCACAATGATTTTGCTGGTGATAAACAGTAAAATTAAGCAAAATTGTGAATATCACAATTAACTTAATGCACTTTTTTGGCCACTTGATTTCTTAAAGAGCAAATTAGACATTAGACTAATTTCACTATCCTTCAGGGCGACACAATTAATCAAAATAACATCAAAATCATGATATGGTCATATGTGATTATTAAAACACAAAAGTTTGAGGTGAGATTAAATTAATAGCCTACATGGTTTGTGTGCACATCAGAATACACAGCGACGCTTTCTTCGTGTTCACACGCAGGGCTCATGCATACGCTCAGAGCAGCGTGCGTGCTATAAATGAATATTGCATATGCTTAAACAAATTTAATCCTCAAAATAATACAATAATCCACAGTAATTATTCAGTATTATAATATAAATCAACTGGGTTAAAAATGAGTAAAGTTAGTTTTTGCACACCTTGTTCATTCACCGTAAACATGTTTTAGTAAATTTAGCCATTGCAACAGATACAGCTACAGATAACGGCTTTGCTGCGCACAACCTAATAAGTTGATGCAGATGTTGTAAATGTTTGCTTACATTTTTTTTTTTATCATATTGTACATTATTAAACAAAAATATAATGCAATTTTTGTTCACTAAAATTATATATATATATATATATATATATATATATATATATATATATAATTATAATTATAAAATACTTAGTATATATGTATAAAATGGACTAAAATTAATAAGTATGGCATGACAAAATATTGACCTTATAGGACTAAAAAAATGAAAAATAAAAGTGTATAAATATACAATGCCATCATATATCCTCACATGTGATTGAATTGAAATGTTATACATATATGACTCAAATTAGCGTTCCACACAAATAGTGCTCGGGACATGAGACTTGTAATACATTTTTTATATAATATAGTTTTTACGTTAGCATGTTGCTAAGCTAATAGTGCAGTATTTTAAAAAGCATATAAAGTGCATAACACACACACACACATACACACACACACACACACGAAACCATTATTCTCTCGCCTCATCAATCTTGGATTTATTTTTAGCTTGTCACACTGCATTATGGGGTTGCCTTCTCCACAGAGGATACAAGCGATGCTCCCTTAAAATTTGACTAAGATGAGGTATCTTGGGAGGCAGCGTAATTAAAAGAATGTTCCAAGTTCTATAGAAAGTTATGCTCAATCAACAGCATTTGTGGCATGTTAATAACCAAACAATTATAATTTTGAACCATCCATCGTCTATTTAAAAAAGAGCAACAATCGTGGTTAAAGTAAGATGCTTACAATGGAAGTGAATGTGGCAAGTTCATAAACATTTAAAAATACGTTGTTTTAAAAGAATAGCCACAAGACATAAACGTTATACATGTTAACACAATTTGAACAGTGTGTACTTTAAAGTTTATGGACTGGCCCCATTCACTTCCAATGGCAATTACACAACTAACAACAATTTTTGCCTTTTTTATGGGATGAGAGCAAAAACGCATAACGCAACAAATAAAAAGCTACTAACAAAATGTCTGTCACATGTTTCCACACTGATCACATTTTATATCAGCTGTACACGACTAGCTACTTTTCCTTACACAAACCTGCAATCTAGGAGCTAATTATGCAATGGAGGTTATATTTCCCTTCCTGTAAACCACCCAGCTGTTTCTAAATGGGGTAAGGAGGTGAGGCCTCCCTTGGTTAAACCAAACAGATATGCATATTTGGAAACACGTGCCGCATTAACACACACTCTAAATGATGGGCTCCATCTTTTCTACATGTTCTCCCCCTCTCTCTTTAAGGCTATTAGAGCTATTGGAGGATGAGGAGGAGGAGGAGGAGGAGGCAAAAGCAAAACGTCAACATCATTAAACACACAAGCAATTAGACCCAGTACTGTACATCTCCCATTCGGAGAGAGTTCACTGACGCCCAAACCAGAAGCAAGTTTTAAGGTGAAATTCGACCATATTCAAGCCTTTGATTAGAATAAGCAAGATAACAAGATACATTTGTGCTGAACGGAGTAATAAATATCTGAATACATGGTGTGTAATCTTATCACTGAGTCTGGGTTTTGAGATACGAATAGAGAATAAAACCCAAAGGAATTATTATTTGAACAGAAAGATTGAGTTCTAGCAATGCATCTAGCAAAACATCTACCAAATTTATGAGTAGAATCAACTGTAACATTGTAAAATATACTTTCATATTGATTCACTGGAGTTCCAACAACTTTTGACCAATGAATTTAATGAATTCAATGACTTTTGTAGTTGTTCAAGTAAAAGGATAATGATTTTTATATAGATTGCATTCACGAAGACCAATTTCTAGTTGATTAATATTTTAGAGCTAAGCGCAACTCAAAACATTTACAGCCACCATAGAAACTTCCATGACTTTTTTTTTTTTTTTTACTTCCATGTCTTTTTATGGTCTGAAAATCACAGTTTTAAAATTCACGGATGTTTCCAGGTTTCCATGCACTGTAAACCCTAATAAATTAGCAGAACTCAAAAAATTTGAGGCAATCGGTTACATTCAATTTGTTTAATGTGCACTCTGTAAATTTTGCTTGTGTCATCTAAGACTTGCAGGGACACCTAGTGGCGTGGATGCAGCATCATCCAAAATCAATAGTTTTCAGTCAAGATGCCATTGTAGAAATTCACTATTCACAGTCAGCCATGATTAATTTAATCCAAGAGTGAAAGTGTCCAGTAACAGGCTGGTACTAAGATTAAGCGAGTAGTATTTGACAGGTCATGTGATCTCAACATGGCAGCCCCCATGAGGGGACCCTCTCTATGTAGAATAAAGTAGCTTTTATAAGGTTACCGATATGACTGGATTCTTCATTTCATGTGAGTGCTCGTGATTTTATATATATATATTTAAAATTACAATTAATTTCTTTAGGAGTAAAACTTTTTTAATGAGGAAAAAATGACTGAATGCACCTTTAAGTTATTAAACTCTCAAGATTAAGTTAATAAACTCACAGATTTTGTACTACACATGCGTGTTAATTGTTCTTAACTTGAAATATTGAGAAAGCTAACTTAAACATTTTTATTGCACTTAACTTTAAATATAAATCTTTGGCTTTAAGTGCTGTAAGCGTATTTGAAAATTGTTCCTACTCCCTTAAAGTTATGAATGAAATAAGTGTCCTGAGATATCTCACCAGTTTCTGTGACAGCTGTAGACTTAGTTAACAGCAATCAAAAATGTGTCCGCGAATCACAGACATTGACGCTTTTCACCTGTCAATCATTTTGCTCACTCTCATAGTTTTGTATTTGAAGCGGATCATTGAGACTATGATGCAAAACATTTGTCTTTGAGGGCACTATTTTCCCACTGTTGAATTTGACAGCCACAAGAACAAACAATGCTGCTCTTTAGCACAGTTTTGGTTTCAAAATTATTTTTGGAGAGCAGGGTTTTGGAATGAGGGGGCGTGGCTATTTCAGTGGCTCAGTCATGTGAAAGCTTCAGAATGCTAAAATCGCTTATTACACAGCTGTCTGGAATACTCAATTCTGATTGGTCAATAGCACCATCTAGCCATTCGATATTGCTCTGTAACCACCTTCTCTCCTGCTTCTCATATCACTGTGCAATCTCTAGTAAGTAATCTTATGAAAATGTTTAACTCAAATCAATATTTCATGTCCATTTATTTGTTTATTGGCAAGTAGTCTTGTAATAGCCTGTATAATGAGGATACAGGCGTTAATTTTCACAAAATAAACACCTACAGAACTCTGACGCAAACTGGAGGTTGATTTCAGCTGTTCAGCCATTTCTTTCTTCTCAAATTACATAATTTCAATGCAAATCAATGTTTCATGTCCATATATTTATCTATTTGGTTAGTAGACATGTAATAAGTTGGATAATGTACAGTCAGCCGGTTATTATCACAAAATAAACCCCTTCAGGTTGATACAAGATTGATCATCCTGTCGGAGTTTACTGTGCGCTAACATCCGTCTGATGGTACACTATCTCTTACTTACAGCCCCTTTAAATACTTCAGGTAGAGGGAACCTAACTAGCTAGAACTATTGGAACTAATTGGAAACATTATGCTTGATTAGCAAAGCAATTGCTCAATGAATAAAGCAATACACTGTAGAACATTCTTACATTTTACATGTCCTCAACCTAAGCACAAGCTCCACAATTCATCATAGTGGTTACCCACCAAAAATGTAACAAAACAGAAACTCTTCTAAATAACACAACAAAACGTTACACAGACCCACTTTATATTAGGTGGCCTTAACTACCATGTACATAACGATTTGATACTATGTACTTATTATGTACATACAAGTTATTGCATTGTAATTACATTAAAAATACCAACATTTAATTACATTTGTAGTTACACTGTTTACCCCAACCCCAACCCTAACCCAACCCTTACCCCAAAACCTAACTCAAACCCCTTACCCTAACCCAACACTTACCTACACCTAAACCTAACCTTACCACACCTCAGTAGCAGCAAATGAGAATATTTTGCAGAACAACATGTAGTTACAGAGTAAATACTTGTTACAATGTTAGTACATAGTAGTTAAGGCCACCTAATATAAAGTGTGACCCATTACACAATAACATGTCTCCTCCTTTACATTCATCTTGCACAAAGACACATTATATAACACTTAATATAATGCTGGGAAATAGAAATCCCCTGCCCAGTTTCAGTTAAAGTTCCTGTAAATTTAAAGAGACAAGTTCATTAAACTCAAAACAATAAAACTATTCAGGTTACTTAAAAGGTGTCAGTTTCATAAACTCAAAAGAAAGAGAAAGTTGAAATACCCATCAAGGTTATTTTATTTGAACTAATTTGTATGATTTATGATATTATTTTTCCCTACTCAAAACAATTAATTATTTTAAGCATTAGGGTTTACAGTGGCCGTGGAAACACTGATCCATGTTTGGTACACATATTAGCATTTAAATGACCTGTAGATCATTGCTATTAATATTATGAGTAGTAAAAAAAAAATTAAATAAATAAAAAATTAAAAAATTAATGATAGGGTAATAACATAGTCAAGGTTTGGTGAGGTGTACTAACTGACTGACAATAAAATTACAATTGCATGTTAGCATTGTACTCTCAGCCTGTTTGCATTCTCTGAAAGGCTCATTAATAGCTGTCCATTGGTGGCTTTCCAAAACAATCTACAGCCAGCAGAAAGTTTATGTTTTGAATGTCTGCTTTATAGAATGATACCAAATGACACAGTCCATCAATTCTCCTTACTGGCTTGTTAATTTTTCTGGCACCATCCACACATTAATTTGAACTGCAGCCATTTCAAGTCTTAACAAACACTGCTCAAACTCTGCCACATGTTGAAATAGCTTGCCTTTCCAATAAAAAAACTCATTTGAAATGGCAGAACATAGACATGGCTGGACAAACAGAGACATTGACTCATGCTCCAGAATAGATCAGGATGTCCTTCATTCACTGGGACATTTATTTTTGAAAGTCAATTTCTGTATAGGCACACACCTTAAAGTCTTAAGTTCTTGCTCAGGAAAAAAGATGCAGTTCATTAAACACACATTAACATTTGCTGCCTCATTGTTGTCATGTTATGTCACGCTATATGGGTTTACATGGCACAATGGAACCTGCCGTTAAACAGCCTATTATACATTTTGTAGAATGTAAACAGTAAAACAATTATGAAACAACTAAACATTTAAAATGCATGTGACAACTTGCCCTGACCTAGTAACATAGTAAAATGTTTTAGTTAAAATCAAGCTTCATCACATAGCTGACTCTTCAGCCTGAATGTATTCCAGATATTACATGTGTTCACTTGTTTAACTGCAAAAGCAAAAAATAAATAATATATAAAATGGATAGAACATGAGGATATAGGTTCACAAAAATGACTTTATCAGGGTTTTATATCAGGGTTTTGAACTAGGTGTTTGAAATCAACATATAAACCACTGCTTGAGAAAACACACATTTGTGTTATTGGACTCAAGACTTTACAGTTACAGCCCTTGTGACAACCCTAAATAATGGACTCAACATGAAAAATTCTGTCACATATGTGCATTTTTACCATACCAGGAGAAGGTATCTTTTTCAGGTAATGCTATCACCTTCTTCAGGCTATTTGAGCCAATTAGAATGCATAATGTCATAGTGGCAAATGCTGGACTCTGATGGAAGTGCTCCTGGTGTGAAAGCCACCTCATCAATACAGATGGTCTTTTTTCTATGAGCCCAGTGGCAGAGTGACTTCAGGCAGGATGGAATAGCAGAGAGGGAGATGTTATGGAAGAAGACATTTTATATTTTTTAGCACTGGTATTTCCATTACCTGACACAAAGACCCTGCAGTGCCATAGGGTTTGATATCACTTGGGTAAGATACTGAATAAACTATGAGTAGAATAATTGAAATAATGAACGAATGGAAGAATACATTTTTCTTTCTTGGATTGTTTCTCAAGACCACCTTTTCTAATTGTACCTGGTCTGCATGTGTCCTTGGTCATCCATCAATACGTATACCTATTTTTAAAAGAGGAACCAGAGCACAAAGACACTCACTGACTGCCTCTAGTACAAATGATGCCCAACAGCAGATGGAAAAAATACTGTTGGTGGGCTACTGTGCAGAGTAAAAAATGTACTTTCTTTTTATTAAGGTGCTAAATTGCCCCCAGGAAACTGATTTTCAGGGGCATTTATTTATTTATTTTTTTACCTATATTGATATTATCATGAAAAAAACCATGAACAATATACGTATTTATGCAGCATTTATTAATCTTGTTTATTGTTAATGTATGATAATACAATTGTTCATTGTTCATGTTAGTTCATAACGTTTTAAGATAATGTTAATAATGTATAAAACTTTTAATTTTTTTTATATATTTTAAAAATAGATTTGTATATGATGAAAATATCATTAACAAAGACATGTACACAATCAAAGATTTTTAGAAGAATATCTCTAAATCCATACAATGCAAGTGAATGTTAACTAGAACTTTAAAGGTCAAAAAAGAACATGAAGGCATCATAAAAGTAATGCATACAACTCCAGTGGTTAAATCCATGCCTTCAAAAGCAATACGATAGGTGTGGGTATGAAATAGATCAATATATATAGATCAAGTCCTTTTGTATCAGTTCTCCTACCTGCCCAGTAGGCGACGATCTGCACAAAGAATGTAAACCGCTAAAAACAAAAGAAGAAGAATTTGAAAGTGGAGATTTATAATAAAAAATTGCTTAAATATTGATCTGTTTCTCATTCACATTTATCATATCACTTCTGAAGATATTGATTTAACCACTGGAGTCATTTGGATTACTTTTATGATGCCTTTATGTGTTTTTTGGACATTTAAAGATCTGGCCACCATTCACTTGTATTGTATGGACCAACAGAGCTGAAATATTTTTCTATAAATCTTAATTTGTATTCTGCTGAAGAAGGAAAGTCATACACATCTGGGATAGCATGAGGATGAGTAAATGATGAGAGAATTATTGTAAATTGCTACACATGTTTCTAACCAAATAAAAACACAGAATGTTTTATCCATGTATGCCAAAAACTTTGATTAAATCAATTGATTTATATACATTCTTAATCTGAAAAAAATATTGCCTATAAAATCAAACCTACATCAAAAACAATAGCTGTAAATAATGTATAAGATATCATAAACACAATTATATAATTTCAGACCTATATATTACAGTTTACAGCTTGCTACTGTCATGGCAAATTCTGAAGTAATCGACTTCCACGAGTTCAAGTTGTTGTTGTAATGTCAAATTATGTCAGTTTTCAGCGCTGACTGAAGTTTTTATTTTATTTTATTTGAAACACTTCATATTATCTACACATTCAACAACACATGTCTCTGAGACAGTTTATACAGATTCCTGACAGTCATAGTGTCTGCCTAGGCACTAAATCCATCACTAGATAGGCCTAAAATAGAATATTATGAAATACATCAAAATTGAACAGATTAAAACAGAGGAATTCACTACATCTACATTTTTTGCCTCCACATTCCACTGATACCTTTGGTTAATAGTTTGGGCATTGGGCTATATGCACTGCATGAGAAGTGCATAGAAATGTAAAGGGAAAGCGTACAGAGAGGGACACTAAACTACAAGCCTATTAGCCTCTCCACTAGCCTGGGTGACATTGGTTTATTGAACATTACATTTAACCTATTATGTGTACAGATAAGGAGCACATGATGTATCTGTATATATAAGACCTTAAAATTATGACAGAACCTTTAAAGAGCCTCTAATTTCACAAAACACTGGGGTTGTGAAACCTCAATCACAGAACTGTGTGCACAATTAATGAATGTCAGTGTGCATCCAGCCATTGGGTATGGTCATAAAGCTGCCACATTTCTCCAGTAAAGAGGGGAAGGGGTTCAAGCACTACAGATGTAGGGTGGATGTAACTTGATATACATTACCTGAGTCGCGACTGGTCTCTTAAAGATGCACAAAGAAAAATAAGATCAATCTATAGCTCTAATCAATGAGTGGATGACATGAATTAACATTTGCAATAAAATGCATGTAATTTGAAGAGTAATATGTGTATTTTTCATGTACATAACCACCAAAGGTCTCCATGACATTAAAATAAATTACAATTATTAACTTAAAATGTGTTAGATGAGCAGCTATCAACACAGCAAATGAATGTATGAAGCGTTCCCTTTCAAGATGAGGGACAAACAGTGACCCCAAAAATATCTGGACACCTGAGCTGCAATTAAAAATGTATGAATGTCTTTGCATAAGACAAAAAATTAAAAACCAATACAAGTAGCATTTATAAAAAATAGCACTTTTCAATTGTTGATAAAAATAGCACTTTTACCATTATATTGTTCAAGATTAAGACAAAAAGTACTCTTTTTAGTCGCTCTCTGGTTGTCAAACATTTTGGAACATGCCTATAGTTTATGTGATTAAACATACCTGTGAAATTACTTTATACATCCACTAAAAATTATCCTGAGACCAGTTGGTAAAAAGTCAATGCAAAAATACAAAAGTGAAGCTAGTTCTCAGAAAAGCACCAGACATAGACACATTTATCATTGTTAGTATCTTCTTTTCAACACACTAACATATATGTTTTCTAAGAGCATTGTTAATTACTGGAATGAAACATAATTGGCAACTGAAAACCTTCTCGAAAGAAAGACTTTTCAAAACAGGCTGTAGTTCTCCACCATGGTACTGTCCTCTTTTAATCTAACAATAAACATAAACAACAGCCAAACAAATCTGACAATCAGAACCACAATTTTATGAAGGCAAGCCTTACCACTATAGCGAATTATCCTTTCCGTTGAATCTCCCTCTCCGAAACGTGTTATTGGTGTGAGGCGGACCTGGTAGGCCTCGGGTTTAATAAGTTCGGTGAGGTTGTAAGTGAGTAGTTCTCCTTTCTGGATATTGTCTTCTATTGGGATCTCCTGTTCCCACCATCTCTGAGGCCCCATCTGGACAGAAGAGCATAATTGCAGGTTAGATCCTAATGTTTAATCAACTTTTTACTACAAATCAACATCCACTTAAGAAATGGTTATCAAAACGGTACCTTTAATTCTGCAAAGTAGAGTTGTAAGGAAACTAACGGTCTAAACATGCATCATCGTATGATGATTAATTGAAAGCATAATTTCAACATACTAATATTACAATATTTTCCCCCAACTTTCTACGCAAAGATATATAGAAGTAATCTATAAGATTTCCCCCTTAAATTTTGAAAACTGTGGCTCTGTGATGCTATCAAAACATTTGTCTGTTTGCTCTGAGTATCCCAACCAGCTTGACACAGCAACATTGGCTCAACCAATGGCGTGAGTTTGGGTCGGGACTTTCTGTTTAGTGACCAATGACAAATTGGGAGTGTTTGGCCATGTTTCCACCTGGTATTACGATGTGTCTCGGGTGATCCGATCACATCTGGTCAGGTGAGACACACCGCTGTTTACACCTGGTCACTTAAATGTGTCTCCTGTGACCACTTGTGTTCAGATTTGTAGGGGAGGGTCTCTGTTTCATGACGACATACATCAATAACTATGTCAGTGTGTTACTGCATGATATTAAAGCACAAAAATGTCAGAAAAGAAAAAGAAAGCGCAAAAAAACAAACAAACTGTGAGCTGTTTCTCCCAGATGTAGTTGAAATGTAGTCTAAGCACAAATGCAACAAGTCAAGCAGAATTATCAATTATTTTAGTGGATTACCTGTAATAAAGGAGCATCAGGTTTTCATGCTTGTCATCTGTGTTGATATCAGACACACAAAAGGAGATCTGTGAAGCTGTGATTGTGTATGTTGTGTATGAAATTTTTCAGATCAGATTGCTATATCCTTTAAAGTCGCTTGTAAACGGCAAAGTTTAAACTCTTGTTTTAGTGCAGCGGTTGATTGACAGGTGAGGGGTGCAACTTCACTGCTGCCGAGACACATGCAGGATGGATTAGCATGTACACCTCAATTGTGATCTGGTCACATGCGTTTTTGACCACATTCGTATGTGGTTTTTGTGATCCAATCATAAAACGGTTTAGACCCCATTTAGACTTTGTGTTGAGGAGGTGGGCATGGCCGGGCCGTGATGGAGCACGGCCGGTGCTGAATCTGCTGGTCAGCGGGAGAGCGAGATAAGGGGCAGCCAGAGACAGCGGGAGAGAGAGAGACGCACATGCTGCATGTTTGTCTATGTTGGTTTTAAGTTAAGTTTGACATTGAAACATTATGTTTACTGTTTAGCTGGTTCCCACGTCCTCCTTGCCCATCTTTATATTGTTACAGACTTGTATTTAGGGCTGACCACATGTTATTGGATCACCCGAAATGCATCTTAAAGGAATAGTTCACCCAAAAATGAAAATTCTCTCATTATTCACTTACACTGATGCCATTTAAGATGTGTATGACTGTCTTTCTTCAGCAGAACACAAATTAAGATTTTTAGAAGAAGATAGAGCTCTGTCAGGTCCTTATAATAGAAGTACATGGTTGCCAGCACTTTGAAGGTCCAAAAGTCTTATTTAGACAGCATAAAAGTAATCCATGCACCTCCAGTTGATCAATGAATGCTTCTGAAGTGAATCGATAGGTTTATTTAAGAGAAAAGTCGATAATTAAAATGTTTTTAACTTTAAATCAGCGCTTCTATTCAGGGCTCTGATGCAGTTTGAAATGTCCGAACACTCGCGTGCTGTTCGTTCTTCTGGTTTAAATAAGCGCCACTTCCGAATTCTCATGTGAACTCGCCCACACGTTTAAATCACGCTTTGAATCAGCTGCTGGCAGGAAGTGCTTTTTAAAAGTTAATAATGTTTTAATTATTGATTTATTTTTTACACAAACATATAGATTTGCTTCAGAAGAAATACATTGATCGACTGGAGTCGTGTAATAATAGGAAAAGTCAATTCATTACGTCAACTTGGGCTTGAAAGAAAGCATAAATAGATTTATTGTGATGTCTCTTGATATTATTGTGGTGGTACAAGGTGAGAGGCCATAGCTAATTAAAATCTAGCACCTATGAAACCTTGGAATTCTTGAATTGAATACACTTCTAGACAAAAACAAACTAGAATGGGAGTTGAATCACTAACTGAAATGCTGTTCGCAGTGTTTGGGAGTGCCAAGGGCTTTCATTTTTCTAGTCTCATTTCAACTCAGCAACTAAAAGACCTCATACATCTTTTATTTCAAATATTTAGTTTTAAAGGTTTTCTCCATATCCAATGGTAAATTACAGGGTTATTAAAGGGTAAACACAAATCTCTTTTGAAGAAAGTACACAAATTGAGAGCTTAAAGTCATTGTGAGAAGATCTCCCCATCTCATTTTACTTTAGTTGTTGTACATTTCAGAGCTAAACAGGATATTCAATGAGAAAAATTGAGGACGGGACTTGATTTTATCCATGTGATGCTTATGACCTTACCCTGATAAAGAAAAGATGTTTAAGGCATTTACAGTACATACCCACACATGTTGTCAGCTTATTAATCATGATCGGTGTACCATCATGCGTGTAAACACGCCCATTGTTGAAATTGTCATTCGATTTTCAATTCTTTTTAGTCTTGCTAGTGGCACAGAAATTACACACTGCAGCTTTAAATAGAATTGTGGAGACCTTTTGGGCATTGCATGCAGAGTTGGGCAGATGAAACAACAGATTAATTGCGAATATTTGTTGATCTTGGCCACATGAATATTGTCTTGGAGCTTTGCTGAGTGACAGCCGAACATAGACTCCCCTAGCAGTCAGGCTCATGACTGAGGGTCTCTCTGGATTCAACTACAACATGATTGGTTAAGTCAGTGGGGTGAGAGAGCGGAGGGGAGGGTGGCAGCAATAGCCCTGAGAAGTTGCCAGTGTTCCCATCAGGGTACCTCTCTCTCCTGGTAACAGGATTTCCATCGCCAAATCCAATTACTGTTTATTGCTTCTGTGAGATTTCTAATTCCATGCCTGCAGACCTTGTAGAGGGGGAAAGCATCAGTGCTGGCTCATATAAGGAAAGATAGAACCATTCTTCCCCCAAAGCACCTTATTCCTGCAATGTATCATAAAACAACAGCTTCAAAGTTTCTCCCTTTGTAAAGAAAATAAATCAATACATTAGTAAGTGGTGCTATCACAGACAGCTTTCAGCTACACTTGATCTTATCTATGTAAAGATGCTAAGCCCAAAACTCAATTAAATCCCAGTGAAGAGAATGATGTGGGATCATTTCCATATGCTGCAAAAAATAAAAGTTAACCTCCAAATAAAACAGAAAAGCCCAAAGTCAAGATTTTTTACACAAGCATAAAGTACTTGACTTGGAGCATCCTTCAATGCCACATTTGGGTGCAATTTCATTAAACTGAACTGAAAACACATCTGCTTTTTTCATGTGGCTCGAGTCTGCACAGCTCCAGGGACCTTCTGTTTCTTCCAACACAGCACTCAAATCTTAATACATTCTTGAGCAAGACACCCTAAACCCTATTGTGGATGTGAGGGCTGATATTAAAGAGTACAGCCCTCATACTGAAGGAGAGTGTGAAGAGTGCGGAAGCACAGAGCACACAAACAACCTTGAAGAAGCTACCAGCTTTGACATTATACTTACAACTTTGGTTTCGCTGATATAATATCCACTTTAAGTCGATGAAATTTGAAAATAATCTATTGTGCTACTAGAAATTGACTTTGGCTGATTATGTATACATGAAAAAAAAATTGTTTTCTTACAACAGGGAGTCAATACTTGTCTGTGTGCAATAGCCTTAAATACAGCACCATTTACTTTAGGTTGTTTTACACTTGGTTCGATTACACCCCCTCACTCTGCAACCACAGGTCCTTTTTCACATTAAATTGTTGTACAGTTTATTAAAATGCATTCGTCTTTTAGGTATCACAGCCTGCACACCTGACCTGAAAACAACTCGCTTCACAACTCGCATTTGGTGCCTCTCTGTGGACATTTTACCCAGAAAATGAAGCTCGCACATACCTCAGCAACACTTACCGCTTTAGCCACTGGGGGCTGTGTTTCGCATTTTGGTATGCACAGACTGATTTTACCAAAAGAAAAGTCAACCATCTGTTTCCGATTTCACTGTGAAGCATTCAGTTGATTCATTAATTTTTATACACATACATCATCACTTAATACAACAAAACTCATAGGTGTATCTTTAACTACACATTTTCAAATGAACAATAAGTCCTTAAGTACAAATAGAACAGTACACATTCTTGGTTCATTTTATGTCTGACATGATGAAACTTGCAGCTCAGTAATAGCTTTGGATAATTCATAAGTGTTTTTGATTTACTGGATCAGAATCATCAAAATGAGCTTTATTGCCAAATATGCTTACACGCACAAGGAATTTGTCTTGTTGATAGAAGCTTCCAAAGCACAGAGGAGAAAACAAGGAGAAAACAAATATAACCAGATATTAAAAATAAAATGAAGTGAATAATATATATATATATATAGATGTGCTGTTCTAATTTAGAAGCGCTCTTTATTAACTGTAAGCCTTTCAACTTAAGGCAGGAGTTTTCTTCGTGTTTATATCCCACCACATGCGTGTGTGAACGTAGTGCTGCAACAGCTGGCAGATCAAATCAAAGACACGAAACAACAATACCCGGACTCAGTCATTATTACTCTTGGGGATTTTAACAAAGCAAACCTCACACGTGAACTGCCCAAATACAAACAGGACATTATATGACCAACCAGAGGCAGAAATATACTGGATCATTGCTACACAACAATAAAGGATGCATATTGCTTTGTCCCTAGAGCAGCTTTGGGACTCTCTGATCATTGTCTGGTTCATCTTCTTCCAACCTACAGGAAAAAACTAAAATCTGCTAAACCTGTAGGAAAGGGTGTAAAGAGTGGACCAATGAAGCAGAGCTAGAACTACAAGCCTGTTTTGTCTGCACTGATTGGAGTGTTTTTTGAGGCTGCAGACACCAATCTGGACAACTCACAGATGCTGTTACATCATATATAAGTTTATGTGAGGATATGTGCATTCCTACTAGGACTTATTTAACATACAACAAAAACAAACCATTGTTTACAGCAGAATTCAGGCAGCTTTGTTAGGCCAAAGAGGATACTTACAGAGGTGGGGATAAAGTCTTGTACAATCAGGCCAGGAACACTGGAAATCAGGAAATCAAAGTGGATAAAAGAGACTATTCTGATAAGCTGAAAAACAAGTTTTCAGTTAACGACCCTGCATCAGTGTGGAGTGGTCTGAACTATTTACTAACTACAGGACTCCTGCCCCCTTCACTGTAGGGAACCAACAAATGTCTGACGACTTGAATGTGTCGTACTGTAAATTCGAAAGGCCCAATCTCACACCCCATACCCGTTCTGACCTTCACTTCACACAAAAACCAACACCTCCCTCAAACCCCCTTCTGCTACTCAACCTACACTTAAGATCTGTGAAGAAGTGGTGTGCTGTGTATTCTGAATACAAAAGACATGGAAGGCACAAGTCCAGATTGGGTTTCACCCGCTTGTCCAGCTGACCCCCACCTTCACACTGATCTTCAATAGATCACTGGAGCAGTGTGAAGTCCCATGCTGCTTCAAACACTCAATCATCATTCCTGTCCCAAAGAAATCCAAAATCAAAGGACTTAATGACTACAGACTCATCGTCCTAACGTCTGTGCTCATGAAATCATTTGAGAGACTGGTGTTGGCCTACCTGAAGGACATCACTGGACCCTTTCTAGATCCCCTTCAATTTGCTATCGAGCAAACAGGTCTGTGGATGATGCAGTCAACATGGGATTGCATCATATCCTGCAACATCTGGACAGACCAGGGACCTTTTCAAGGATCCTTTTGTGGACTTCAGTTCGGCTTTCAACACCATCATTTTCCAGACTAAATTACACCAACTCTCTGGTCCCATGTCTATCTGTCATTATGGATTACCAGGCTTACTAGTGAGACAGGCGAAATTCACTTTCAGTACATGCACAATCATCACAGGTAACCCCCCAGGGATGTATGCTCTCTCCACTACACTTCTCCCTGTATACAAATGACTGCACTGCCAAGGACCCCTCTGTAAAGCTCCTGAAGTTTGCAGATGACACTACTGTCATTGGCCTCATCCAAAATGATGAAGAGTCTGTTTACAGAAGGGAGGTTGAATGGCTAGCCTGTATAATAGCATGTTCAGCTGCAACATGCTCAAAACAGTGGAGATGATAGTGGACTTTAGGAGGAACACCCCAACATTGACCCCCCCTCATCATTCTAAACAGCACTGTGGCAGCAGTGGAGTCATTCAGGTTCCTGGGCACTACCATCTCACATGACCTGAAGTGGGAGACCCACATTGAATCCATTGTGAAAAAGGCCCAGCAGAGGTTGTACTTCCTTCGCCAGTTGAGGAAGTTCAACCTGGCACAGGCACTGCTGATACAGTTCTACTCAGCAGTCATTGAGTCTGTCCTCTGCACTTCAATAACTGTCTGGTTTGGTGCTACTATGAAATCAGATATCAGAAGACTAAAGAGGACAGTTCAGACTGCTGAGAGAATTATTGGTTGCCCTTCCAGAACTGTACACTTCAAGAGTGAGGCAAAAGGCTGTTAAAATCACTCTGGACCACACTCACACTACCCACTATATTTTTTAAACTGTTGCCTTCTGGCCGACGCTACAGAGCTCTCAGCACCAGAACCGTCAGGCACAGGAACAGTTTTTTCCCTCAGGCTATCCATCTTATGAACAGTTAAAACTACTGTGTATTGCACATAATTATTGCTCAATGGGGCATAGTCTTTTTATATTATCCAACACATCCTACCTCTTCTGCCATAACATTCCCTTGCACACACACACACACACACACACACACACACACACACACACACACACACACACACACACACACACACTATATACACTCACCTAAAGGATTATTAGGAACACCTGTTCAATTTCTCATTAATGCAATTAACTAATCAACCAATCACATGGCAGTTGCTTCAATGCATTTAGGGGTGTGGTCCTGGTCAAGACAATCTCCTGAACTCCAAACTGAATGTCAGAATGGGAAAGAAAGGTGATTTAAGCAATTTTGAGCGTGGCATGGTTGTTGGTGCCAGACGGGCCGGTCTGAGTATTTTACAATCTGCTCAGTTACTGGGATTTTCACGCACAACCATTTCTAGGGTTTACAAAGAATGGTGTGAAAAGGGAAAAACATCCAGTATGCGGCAGTCCTGTGGGCGAAAATGCCTTGTTGATGCTAGAGGTCAGAGGAGAATGGGCCGACTGATTCAAGCTGATAGAAGAGCAACTTTGACTGAAATAACCACTCGTTACAACCGAGGTATGCAGCAAAGCATTTGTGAAGCCACAACACGCACAACCTTGAGGCGGATGGGCTACAACAGCAGAAGACCCCACCGGGTACCACTCATCTCCACTACAAATAGGAAAAAGAGGCTACAATTTGCAAGAGCTCACCAAAATTGGACATGCTGCCTGGTCTGATGAGTCTCGATTTCTGTTGAGACATTCAGATGGTAGAGTCAGAATTTGGCGTAAACAGAATTAGAACATGGATCCATCATGCCTCGTTACCACTGTGCAGGCTGGTGGTGGTGGTGTAATGGTGTGGGGGATGTTTTCTTGGTACACTTTAGGCCCCTTAGTGCCAATTGGGCATCGTTTAAATGCCACGGCCTACCTGAGCATTGTTTCTGACCATGTCCATCCCTTTATGGCCACCATGTACCCATCCTCTGATGGCTACTTCCAGCAGGATAATGCACCATGTCACAAAGCTCGAATCATTTCAAATTGGTTTCTTGAACATGACAATGAGTTCACTGTACTAAAATGGCCCCCACAGTCACCAGATCTCAACCCAATAGAGCATCTTTGGGATGTGGTGGAACGGGAGCTTCGTGCCCTGGATGTGCATCCCACAAATCTCCATCAACTGCAAGATGCTATCCTATCAATATGGGCCAACATTTCTAAAGCATGCTTTCAGCACCTTGTTGAATCAATGCCACGTAGAATTAAGGCAGTTCTGAAGGCGAAAGGGGGTCAAACACAGTATTAGTATGGTGTTCCTAATAATCCTTTACGTGAGTGTATATATATATATATATATATATATATATATATATATATATATATATATATATATATATATATATATATATATATATTAATCGTATTGTGTATTCTATATATACTTTATTTTCTATTAAAAAAACATTTATTACATTAATTTATAATTATTTTTAATAATTATCTCTGTCTTGTTGCTGTATTGTATTGTGCACTGGAAGCTCCTGTCACCAAGACAAATTCCTTGTATTTGTAAGCATACTTGGCAATAAAGCTGATTCTGATATATACATGTATATAGAAATACACATGAAGAGTATTTAAGCACAGTGTTCTGTCCAGATCAATAGAAGAATGTATGTTTGAGAACGGTTGGAATGAAAGTAATACAAATTGTTTGGTTCCACTACTTCAAAATAATAAATAAAATAAAAATGTTAACCTTAGTTAACCAACCTTAGCTATCATATTTATGACTGCTACATGTCATGATTACATTTACAGCTACATCACCTGGCAAAATGGCACAGCATACGATAATTCTCATCATGCCTTTAATCCATTCTGCTAGAATACACACATCAGCAAGGTTCGTCAAAATACTACTCTGAGGAACATGTGGCAAAAATGCTAACAGCAGAAGGAGAAGCAAATTTTCACATACCGTGGAGGCTCAAAGCCAATGGCTTCCTCTGGGGTCATTTGTGAGAGTCATATTATATTTTTATAATGTAATTTTCATCAGCTTCTCATTATCATAGTTTAAGAATTCAGAAAACAGTGCTCGAATGTCCCTCCTGGTTTTCTCAGCAAACCATCTGTGCTCTGAACCGCATATAATTTCCCTTTTCGGTAAATCTTGGCATGTTGCAGTTTGGCAAAGAATTTTGATTATGAATCCAATTGAGCACAATTATGACACTAGCACATGAGCTCACTGCACATTTTTAAATATTTTGGGCATTCTGGATTGCACATAAACCTGACATTTGCCTTTCTCTGAACATGACCTTTATTCAAATACCAGTATGAGAGAGATGAATGCAGGCCTCTTCTTTTGGTCAGAGAAACAGAGAAACATTCTCCTCAAAAAGTAGAGGTTAATTAAAAAACAAATCTGTGTTACCCTTTGAAGTGGGATTGCCCCAGAAATCCAGTGGTGGGCACACAAAAGAAAACTCCACTTTGAATATCATCAGGAGCAATTTACAATGACACTTAACCCAAAATGGGACAGTTCACCCAAAAATTACAATTCAGTCGTCATTTACACACCCACATGTTGTTCCAAACGTGTCTGTCTTTACTTCTTCAATGGAACACAAAAAAGAGATGTAAGGCAGAACTGATAGCCTTTTTTTCTCCATAAAATGCAACTGAATGGTGACAGGCTGTCAGCCCCTAACATTCTAGCTGACATCTTCAATTAAGTTCCACGGAAGAAAGAAAGCAATACTGGTTTGGAACAACATGAGGGTGAGTAGATGAGGACAGAATTTTCATTTTTTTGTCTGAACAATTTTCAATTGAATCCGAGACATCTTGAATAGCACTGCAATAAGAATACTCACCATTCAGCATTCTCACAAAAATAAGAAAAGACCAAATAATACCCCTAGTTTGACTGGAACTTGCTGGTTATATAAGACAGTGTTCTACACTCACTAAAAAACAGATGTTTGTGATTCTAGTATAAAACAGAGTGAAAACTTCCCAATTCACCTCTTCTCATCTAAGTAGTTTTGCCTCGTTTTGTTCTGCCATTTGTTTGTTCTGCATTGTAATATATGTTTCTGGTCGGAGCTAAAAAAAAATGGCTTGTTGCTATGGCAACTGGGCTCACTTCTCATTCACGACATCGTTCAGCAGATCTTGCTGTATAAAGACGGGAAGAGAAGGGGTTGGGGATGGAGAGGGGGGTGGGTGGGTGAAATGAAAAGAACAAGACATTCTGCCCTCATGCAAATTCAAGCCTAAACACCTTTTGTGCACCGAGATACATCAGCTCCACATGGGAGAAAGGAAATTATATTTTGTGTAAATAAGAACCTCATTACAATTTGATCGAAGATATCTTCAGAAAAAAAGTGCTGATTTGCAATTCAAAACACGGCAATTAAAGTAAATTATGATGATTTTGTTCTTGGGGCATACTTGGGGGCAACCTTTGGAAAGTTAATAAAATAACTCTTTGCAAGTATAATATAAACATTTATATAATCACATTTTTGTGTAGCCAGCTTAATTATGAACAAGGTCAAAGGTAAAGCAGTACTGATCTGACATAACTAAAACTTTCCTTAAAGCAGGTTCATATAGACAAGAGCAAAGGTAAAGCAGTGCTGATCTACGATAGTGTGCTTCACAAAGTAAACCAAAACTTTCCTTATTACAATTAGAAGTACTTCCTCTGCAGAAGACACAATCTCTCTATACAGTACCACTGCATGAGATACAGTACATGTATGGGAAATGTTAAATATAGAACTGCCATCTATCCTTATAGTATCTCCATTGTGAAACATGCTAATCCATTGCTAAAGCACTGTCAACTCTCTATATTGAGTATGGAGGTATATATAGCATGCAGTCACTATATATAGACTTTTTCTGCTGCTTTTTTTATACTTCTGACCCATTATTTTAAATCCATTAGACTACAAATCCCCTGCTGATATTTGCGCACATGTGTCTGAAAGTAGAGATTGAAAAATGGGAGATGACTTTACTTGCAACGCCCACTTTTGTGGAATTAGTTTTTTTAACTCAAAGAAAGACAGGTCTGGAATAACACATTCTGTATAGTAAACAGAGAAGTGTATGTGCATATACACTCACCAGGACACACAAAATACAAATAATTTTCATTATTGTAACCATCTCATCTTGCCCTAAGTAATAAGACTTCGCACAAGACTTATTTAGTTATAATGCACAATAAAAGTAGAGCTTTCGATTGTAAATAAGGTTTAGCCAATGCGGAGGCCTAAAGACATCCCTTGCCTCATCCGGTGGGCTCTAAATGGCATCTTTAAAGGAATATTCTGGGTTCAAAAAAAGTAAGCTCAATCAACAGCAAATTACTACAAAAAAATAAATAAAAAAATGGACTCCCTCCTTTTCTTCAAAAAAAGCAAAAATCGAGGTTACTGAGGCACTTACGATGAAAGTGAATGGGGCCAATTTTTGGAGGGTTTAAGGGCAAACATATGAAGCTTATTATATCATAAAAGCACTTACATTAATACTTCTGTTAAAACTCATATTTTATTTGAGCATTAAAGTTGTTTAAACTGTCCTTTTTACAGTCATTTTAGGGTTTTAGGGATTGTTGTCATTATATCGTCATGGCAACGAAGTTGTAAAATTGGCTTTAACTTTACACAGAAAAGGTTAGTAAGTGATTTTCTCACACTAAAATCATATTAACATGCATATTGTTTACATTTTGTGGCTATGCTTTTGAAATGGTGAGTATTTTAACATTCACAAATTGGCCCCATTCACTTCCTTTGTAAGTGCCTTACTGTAACCCAGATATTTGCTTTTTTTTTTTTTAAAGGAGGAGCAATTCAAAAAAAAATATTGTGTGATAATCAATATTATGCTTAACTTGTATTGAACCCGGAGTATTCCTTTACGGAAAATAGCCATGCATCAATGTGGTGCAAGTTTTTAAATTAGGCTTCATGGCAATTCAAAGACTGCAGAGAGCTGTTTGTAAAATCATTGCTATCATCCACTGCAATGGTTATTAATATCTTTTTATGGCCTGTTATGATGCCATAAACGTGGAACTATACCCTTGTATAATGTCCACTTGAATCAACAATTCATAGTTTGAAAAGTAGACCAGTGGTCATTTGCGTCACTGTATAAAAGAGAAGCACATCAGCAATTGTGTGTGCATCAGTGTGCAACAGTGTTGCAGGCATGGTGTCCTTGAATCTTTACTGTACTGAAGTATATTTGATGGTCATTGATGGTCATTGATGGTCTTTTAGTATGCCAGGCCCTGTCAGTATATAAAAAGTGTGTGTGTGTGTGTGTGTGTGTGTGTGTGTGTGAGTGTGTGTCTATGTGCATATGAGAATAAGTTAGACAGATGTTATATCATCAGAGAGGGGAAATTACGAGAATGAACAGTATGGGTTTTGAGGCCAGAGGGCAAAAGAGGAAGTCATGTGGGGTAGAGATCTGATAAGTGCACCCTGCTGAGTGCACTTTTGAAGCAGCAGTGTGTGAGTGTGCATCTTAATACCAGGCGGAACACCTAACACCTCCTTTTGTGCTCCACAAAAGAAAGACACGTCATATAGGCATATAGGAACCATATGAGCATGAGTAAAAAAATTCAAAATTTACATTTTTGTGTCAACTATTGCTCCTTTCCATTTGCTCTTTTTTGAAGTTTCAGGCCAATTTTGTTCCCTATTTGTGGAAAGTGCAATATACAGTACCTATTTAGAGTCTTGCTAATTTCATATTTGAATTGGAAATAAGAGAAACACATTTTTAAGCTAAAATATAACAGATCTTTTTTATATACATTAAAGTAAAATAAATCAACAAAAAATGAACTGTAAACAGTCTCATTTTAAAATGTTTTAATAGACTCTAAGCAGCTAGTTTTGTGTGCAACTTTTAACATTCTTAAGGACATGAATAATAATTAATTATCTGATTTAATTACTGAGCAGAACAATTCAAATGCAGCATTTTAAATGGTAAGAGCAATCATTGGCATTTCCAAAAGAGAATAGTGGGAAAAGGATGCATAAGCATATTATTCAGAATATGATGATAGAATAACCATATTATTGAACTTAATCAGAAAAACTATAAATATATTGTACACATAATATAAACTTATGTAAAGTGGTCAGTGTTGATCAATCTAAGAATGGCATCTTTATAGTTGTCTCTGCAAACTAAACTGAGATAGGAAAAATATTTAAGCATTGAAAAAATGACACCACTTCAAAAATATAACTTTTTACAACAAATTTTTTAAATAATGCAGGTATATTCGACAGATTCAAGAGTGAGAAAGTAATGTGGAACAAAATCCCAAAAGTAGCCTTGGGGAAAAGGGCTTCATCTCAGCACTGTATGGAAAATATGATCAATAGAGAGATTCTCACAATGCTGTTGAAACACCACAGAGATATGATGACACAGTTACAGCACGAATGCAATTCAAAAACGCTACAACAATTTCTTGGGGGCAAAACTGGAAGCTAAGCGGTCAGGGGGGGTCACATGTCATCCCACACATGCTTCATGAGTCGATTTCATATTGCACACTGATTACAGAAAATTACAGATTATTTACACCTAAAAAGTGAAAGGTTATAATTTTAAAGGAAAGAAACTGAAGCTTGAATTAAAGGAAGATTTCACACAAAAATGAAAATTCGGTCATTATTTACCCTCATTTTGTTACAGACATGTATCACTAAATTTCTTCCATGGTCAACATTCATTTTCATGTTATGGAAAAGAGCTGCTATTCTGCTATGAATAACATTTGATTTCCACAAAATAAAGTAATATATGTTTTGAAAATGATGAGGGTGAGTAAGTGATTACAGAAATTGTATTTATGGCTGAACTATTCCTTTACATAAGCTTGCTTGAAAATGGATTTCAGGAATGCAGGGAAAAAACAATAACAAAGGATTTGCAAATGAGACACAATGTGAGTATATTCCACTCTAAAAATCTCATATTCTTCACTCTTTTAGGAGCCAAATTTGGTTTGGGTCTTCTATCTGGAATTCAGAGTAATTACATTTCTATAATATGGATTTGGAAGCTTTGTGTGCAAAAGCCTTTACCACGCCTCGAAAACTAAACAATGCTGGACTGAAACTGCTTTAGTAAAAGAGGCTTCCATTTCTTTTCTAGCCTGCGAGCCAAAGATAGTGCTAAAAACAATAAGATTACAGAGATTTAATTCTCATTAAAGTAAACTCTAAAATCCCTTTAATTAAAGATGAATCTTTATGAAAAGTTAAAAAGTGCTATATAACATGCTGTAAACATAAAGCTAAGCCAACTCGCAGCACTGCAGAGGTGTAATGTTTGTTATCTGTGTAAGGATGACTTTTACAACAGCAACTTAAGTGCTATAAGCCCAGGCGAAATTTTAAAAGGGCTTGTTATATTTTAAATAAGTATGTAATATAGTGAATTATGAGGTCATAGAATTATTAAGACTATTAATAACTATGCGTATGTGTTGCCCTTTAGTTTTGATCTGAGGCTCCAGTATCTTTAATCATCCATCAGGACTTAGATCAAAACAGGACAAGATATAATAAGGAAAATATAACATCAACCCAGATTCAGTGAATGCTCATAGATCATAATGGTATTGTATATCTATCCAAGCCACCACATCATAGTATATAAAAACATGTCCAAGTGTCAAAAGCCTATCCAAATGTATTTTTTTATTTTTTGAGTTACGTTTTAAGCGAAAATGCAGCTTATAAGCAAAACCTGTTTACATTTAACATGTATGTCAAAGACATATATGTTAAATAAGACATAGCTATTACTAGCTATATTTGTGTCTGTTAGTAAAACAATTAGGCTGGTTGTATTCCACTCTTTGAGAGCTTTCCAACAACATATGACACATTGCTATTTGATCAGTGTGAATTACTGATTACAATTATATGTACAGTGCAAAATTATTTAAAAATTATTAAAATGGAATACTTCTGATTTGTCTGCAAACTTCAGTTTTGGTCATAATTCCTATATGAATTGAAAAGTACTGATTCTAAGCTTTAAAACGTATTGGTCAAGACTGTAGTTATTTATATGTTGATCGGTATTTATTATTTATTATGAGAATACAATTACTTCCTGGTTATGAACCAGAACCTGTGTCTCGGAGGTTGCTCGCTCAACATCCTATCAGTTGTGCTAGAGGTAAATGTGCTCACACTAGAATTGTTGCAAAAAAGTCTAAAGGGATGGTATGTGCCAGTCGTTTAGTTGAATGGGGTTGATTTCAGGGTACATGAACTTTCGGAAGCAATGTTGATTTCCTGTGTGATCATCTTGGAAAATCAAAAGTCTGACTGCTGAGTAAAGCAATAGCAGAACTCTTCTCAACAAGCCACATGACAGCGCAGGGCAAAAAATGTCAAAGTTTAATAATAAGGGTTAGGTGTTTGTTAAAATCACCACTAATGAACTGAAACCAATAACCCAAAATTATTTTTGATTTGACATACAGAACATGGTTCTCTGCTAATTGATTTTGTGAAACAGAACAAAAGTAAATAAGCAATCAATCTGAAATCCTATTATACACAAGAATTAGTGTTAACACTGAATACATTTTAGAACAAATGACTTGTATGTTTGTTAAAAGCTACACTATGCAGCACATTTAACTAGAGACGACAGAAAGTGAAAAAGGTTAAGATTCATAATGCTCATTTTTATCACTGTGTGCTCTTACAGTCTCAAAGAGTGTCAATATAGTATGGCTATAAAAAGCAAGGGTAAGCAATCTCATTCCTTGGGGATCTATAAACACGCCAGACCCCCGCAGTGAAATTGCCCATCTCAGGGTTAGGCACTGAAGCAATGCCTAATATGCTTGGCTGGCAGTGTCTCCATTAGCAAGCACACTCCAAACCCTGTCATTTAGGATTGTCAGGCTAAGACTTCCCATGCATGCCGCATCATGGAAATGTCACAAGCCAAAGTACTGAAGGAGAGCCATGAAACGCAGTCGAGCTCTGGAATATTTCACAACGCTCACATCGACAGGTGATCGGGCAAGACAACATGATGGATGAGCGCGTAAGGGGGAAAGCGGCATGTTAAACAGAAAAAATAAACTGCAGAACAACAGTTGGCGAACAAAGGTGCACAAGCTGTGTAGAGAGAGTCTAAGGGATTAAAGGGATAGTAGGGATGGTCACCCTAATGTTGGTTCAAATCCGTATGATTCTCTTTCTTCTGTGGAACACAAAAGGAGATGTTAGGCAGAATGACTGCTATCATACTAACATCCAGTCTAACATCTCATTTTGTGTTCCACGAAAGGGTTTGGAACAACATTATGGTGAGTTAATCATGGCAGAACTTTCCTTTATAGGTGAACTATCTCTTTAATGAAGAGGCTAGACTACTCCGTCATGATTAGAACAAATGAGTCAATCACCACCCACCCCAGGCAACACAGCTCCAGACTCACACACTCTCACACACCCACACAGTCACTTCACACAGCTAACCTCTGTTCACCAGGGTCCCATCCTTGATTTCTCCTGTAAAGCTTATCTTATTACAGCAGCTCTGTCCCACCGGACACAGCTGTTAATTAGTTTTCTGCCACTTCTCTTGTTTTTGACTCTCTTTCTATCTATCTCTCTTTGCAGTGCCAGGTGTGCTTTCCATTGCTAAGTCATCAAGGATAGTACAAGGAGACATCTCTATAGTGCAAATAATGTGCATGCTGTTATTTTTCTTTTAAAGCTAATGAGTTAAATGTTACACTTCTGATAAAGGTAAATATGATAACAGTGCTGAACTGTGACAGATGAATCCAAGTTTCTTAAGGATAGCTTGTGATATTTTAAAGAAATAGTAAAAAACAAAACAAAACATTGTATTATTTATTCATCATCATCGTGTCATTCAAAACCTGTTTTGCTGTAATTTTTTTCAGTGGTCAATTAAGCACACATTTTTGAAAAATGGTTACACAGCTCTTGCCATACAGCAATAGTTCAGGGCTCCACTGTGCAAGTGTTTCACTTGCATTTGGGAGTGCAAACTATACTAAGTGCAAGTGTGGAAAATTATGTGGGCACACCGATGCGAGTGACATCTGAAACATGAAATTATGAACTTTGTCAGCTCAACCCAGTCTGGCCATTCTCTGTAGACCTCTCTCATCAACAAGGCATTTCAGTCTGCAGAACTGCTGCTCATTAGATGTTTTTTGTTTTTGGCACCATTCTGAGTAAATACTAGAGACTGTTGTGCATGAAAATCCCATGAGATCAGCAGTTACAGGAATACTCAAACTAGCCCATCTAGCACCAACTAACATGCCATAGTCGTAATCACTGTGATCACATTTTTTCCCCATTCTGATGGTTAATGTGAACATTAACTGAAGCTCCTGACCCATATATACATTATTTTATGCATTTCACTGCTGCCACATGATTGGCTAATTAGACAATCGCATGAATAAGTAGGTGTACAGGTGTACCTAATAAAGTGCTCAGTGAGTGTATATATTACCATCAAAGTAAAACCTTCCTAATGAATATACCATTATACTATATACAAAATCCTAGCTATTTTTGCATCAAAAGTGCTGTTTTCTCACTCTAATATACCTGAGACAGCACTCGTGGTGACGCGCTCTCTCTTTCTTCCTGTCTTTCTCACAAACTCGCAGAGACCGAAAGAGAGTGAAGCAGCATAGGTACACATACCACGTAAAGATAGTTAACTGACTTTCTTGATTGTTTTTTAAATGACAGACAGCATTTAAAGTTTAGTCAGTGTTTTTAAATTTGGTAAATGTCTTAAAAACGTGCTTCTCACACACGAGATGCTAAAAAACTAGCGGTACCAAGCGCAATGATCAAAGACGGCAGTTTAGCATGTTTATATACAAAACAATTACAAAAGAGCATATACGAACGCAAAAACAGGCTACTTCAATGAAGAATGTGAGGTATTTTATGTGTGCGACTGTGCATCTGTTAACGTTGTATTGTATTGTAATAATGTATTGTTAAAATGTCATAATAATATAAAAAAATAACATTGACAAGCATTGATGCACTATACTGTATATTGCTCAACATATTATTAGTTAAACTACATTACATTCAAATAATTATGAAAGTTTGATTAATATATGGTATTTTTATATACTGTATATATATATATATATATATATATATATATATACAGTACCAGGGGCTGTCAAGCTGCAAAAAGGACCCCCCCGCATGTGCAGTCACATCTATAATTTAGAGCTTGAATATTGCCGTCAATGGTGCAGAAGCTCCATTTTTAAATATTGACGCGAACCTTCAGAGGAGATAAAAATGATCAGTGAATAATGACTAAATATCAATCTGTTCCTCACACAAAGCTGGCTTCAGAAAACTTATATATATATGCTGATATATGTTGTGCTAAGAATATAGCACAACAGTAATATAGACTGGTTGTTTTTGTTTCATTGTTATTTACATTTTTTGGAGCTTGACATCCCATGGTCACTATAAACTGTTGATGTACTGTATGGCAAGAGTTTCAAATAATGATACTTTTGTGTTCCACAGAAACAATAACAGCATACATGTTTGGAACAGGCATGTGCAGTGGGCTTTGAGACTGGGCAAGCATCAAAGATTTTAATACACATTATTAAACGCTGTGCCCAAAACGCATTATATGGGTGAGTGTGTTGAAATGTTATTGACATAAACTGTTGCCTTAGAACCCACCAGTCAATGGAAACAATATCATAGTGGCGAAGTCCATGGCCAAATTGTTTTAAATTCAGGACAGTAATATTGTTCATATCGCACAAATTAAAGATTGTCATATATTGAGTCAAGCATGTTTATGTTTATTAAATCATACAATGAACCACAGACCCAGAACAGATTGTTTTCACATACAAGAAAAAGAAAAAAATTGCCAGTTAATGCAGTAGTTTCAACATCATAGGCCACACACATTACTCTTCCCATAGTTTAGAACCCCTGGAATGGACAGCGGCTTTAAACTAATCTGACCACAAAAGACAACAATCTTAACCTGAATGCACATGGCTTTTTTTTTTTATACAGACACTGCGCCCTAACGTTAGAACTACAAAACAGACATAACACGAGGAGGACATGATTGCCAGATCACCCCTTCATAGCCTCAGACAGAAGCAATGACCTAGTATCTATGACCTACAATCAATAACGCATATAAATACATTACCATACCTTTACTGGAACACAAAATCCATGTGTATCTCCTCACAAATTAACATCTCCGTCACTTTGTTGTAAATGTCACCCACTGAAGATTCAATAGCCTCTCTTTTTCGATTCCATTGAAATCCACTTTGTGAAATCCCCGTAGGTCGCCAATGCTTACACTATATAATTTTTTTAGCTTAATAATGCATTAGTTATGTGAACTTGAAAGTGTTGACATGAAACAAAAATCTAGCCCATCAGATTGCTTTACTGAAGGAAGGAGTATTCTGATTGGCTTACTTATTTTGGTAAGCATGCTTACCTTGGCCATTTGTAGTAGCGGGCGTGAATGTACAGCGGTAAACAATGCTTTGAATCAGAGAAAGCGTAACATAAAGTGCTTATACCTGAGGGTGGCGCCAAAGCGAATAAATGTATAACTGTCTGTGCTGCTCAACTGAGATGAAAGATGAAGAATTTGAGCAAAAACAGTAGTTTATATTAACAATTATATTTAAATATTTCATAGTGCCATTTTTCATTTCTCCCTACAGTTAGGTAAGTACCTTGCTTATATGGACGGCAGATCCCTGGTTTGGAACGACATGAGTATGAGTAAATTATTATAGAATTTTCATTTTTGGGTGAACTATCACTTTAAAAAATTTCATTTTCTACTGTGTGCCTTACATTCTTTATTACCAAAACCAATGGTGGAAATCGATAGCTACATTACATGGGCATTCTGGAATACATACATTTTTATTATTATCTAATTCTTCAGTCCATCCAATAGATCATTCTGCTTCAGCGGACACACAGACATAGAGTTACCACTTATGTGCAAAAATCAAAATTCATCTCAAACTCAACAATCCCCTTAGCATAAGCACCGGAGTGCTAAGATATGTTCCACTGTTGTGTAAACATTGTTAATCATGCAATCCCAGAACACCAGCAATGCAGAGACCTTGATGGAAACTGCAAAAAGACTGAAAATAATGAAAGTGTAAGGCAAAAAATGTAATACAAATAAAAATGTGAGTGCTCATGGATATTCATGTTGTTCTATCTATCTATCAAAACACACCACAAAAAATAGATATTCTGGAGAAAATATGAGTGTGCTTGCCTGTGCAAAACTTGCCACACGTTACACTGTACAAAAGTGGTAACTTGCAATTGTTAAGAGCTATTTCTTCTTAATCTAACCCTAAAATAATTTTTCTTAGGCAGTTGCTAGGGTTGTTGTTATGGGTGGATGCTTACTGGCTCAAATCAAAAGAGTCTACACTGTAAAAATTATAAACCTAAAAATGTTTTAATCAAGTCAAAAATATGATTTAATGTTACTGAAGCACTTCAAAACGCTAAGTTACACCAAAAGGGGTTAGTTAGGTAAAATAGCTCCTTAAGGTAACAATTACAGTTTATCATCTATGATATTCTGGTCCATAGATATAGCTAGAATCCTCCTTCAGTGTAAATCTAAGGGATTTGCTCCTTTTATCATCCACAAGGTGAAAATCATGTCTGAATGCTTAGTAAAATAATAGATTTCACATCCCTTCTCGACAAGACACACAATTTGAGGCATTCACATCCATAGCATAAACTGTTACAAACTGTAACAGCTACAAAGTTACAAACTGAAGTGTTATGTGTTTGCACAAAAAACAGTGTGGCAAAAAACAAAAAAACAGTAATTAACTGGTGACTTTGAGCACCAGTGGGCAGCCACTAGCAAAGACAAATCTGACAAGGAATAAATCACCCCACATGATGTCATTATAAATGGCCCTGGACGCTGCCATTCCAGCTGAGCAGAGGAAGTGTGAAGGAGACGGTGACAGAACAGTGCGATGATGACTCGTAATTGACATCTGCACTGCTCTGCGTGACCACATGCGCCGAGGCTGAACAGAACAGCACATCGGAGAGCGCTAAAGCTCTTGGACAAATATTAGCTTAATAAACAAAATGTATTGGTTTCAGTGACATGAACTGTGTCAACACCAACCATAAATGTATCACATGAATCCTAATAATGCTCCTTGACAAATACTATGTGTGATGTAAATTGAACAAGTCTTAATGTGTTATTAAAAGAAGCCTCCAAAGCATAATTTCTTCTGTGTCTTCATAAGCAATTGTGCAATCTATTGTGCATACATGCCATCAGCACGGATTCTACACAAAAACAATAGAGATGTGCTTTCCCAATCACTGAACAGACTATAAACAATTATATATGAGACAGAGTTTCCGTTGTCCGGTAATTACCAGACATTGGCCGGAATAAAAACGAAATGTCCGACTAAATTAAATCTCTCCGGTCAAATTGTCCGATTAAAATTGCCTAATAATCCCGCCCCCCTAACACAATCTGAATTTGAGAATAAGCCTAAAATGTATCCAGAGTGGACCAAGCTCGCCAAGATAGCCTGTGTAATCCCTGTCTCGAGTGTTCCTGCAGAGAGGGGGTTCTATGGAGTTTCCTTTGTGTCTTTTTTATTCAATCAAACATACTGTGTTTGAGAGTAAAGCTAATTATTTTGTAACAAAAAAAAATAAGAGTGCAAAAAAGTCTTCTAAAGGCTCAAAAATAAAGAAGTTGATAACAAAATTATTTGCAGTGCGTGTAATCTTTTGAACACTTTTTTTTATTGTTTTGTGTACTTCAAAACTTATCACAAACCCACACATTTTGCTCTCTTTTCTGCTGTCTTTTTTGCGGGTGTAAATATTTTGCTTTCGAGTTGAAAAGTTTTGCTTGCGAGTTGAAAAGTTTTGCTTGCGGTGTGAAGCTGTACCTCAGTGGGCGGTCTCTAACAACCAGATGAAAGGGCTTTTTCTATTGGTCACCCTCGATTGAAGTGACAGGTTGGCCACGCCCACACCATGGCTGCTGCCATCACCGTCGCCAGTCTGTCATTCTGTCTGAGAGAAAAGCGTCAGCGAGCGAACTTCTAGAATGGCGTGCAACAGGTCGTTTACTGGGTAAGTAAGATAATTTAATATCATAAACAGTGACAAGTGAACTGAATGATTCTCTCTTCTTATGCTGTCCCATTTAAATACGTTGCGTCGGATAGACCAGTCTGTAGTTAGTGTTACCGCTGACTAGATTGTATTAGCCAACACCAAATAGTACCGTTTGCCGTGCGATTGATGTCCAATGTTGCTATCTGAGCAGACATACATAATACATACATACATAATCACATTGGATTTTCTCAGCGTAACGTTAAAGGTTAAGAGGCCACTATTTTCGATGTTCGTATAGTTAGTTTCTGGAGTAAATATATAGGCTATATATTCTGTATTTACACGACTTTGGCCAATCAGCGTGCACTAAAGTCACTGGTTACGTTAGTTCCTATAACGTTAGTAGTTAGCATAAGAAGAGAATCATTCAGTTCACTTGTCACTGTTTATGATATTAAATTATCTTACTTACCCAGTAAACGACCTGTTGCTCGCCATTCTAGAAGTTCGCTCGCTGACGCTTTTCTCTCAGACAGAATGACAGACTGGCGACGGTGATGGCAGCAGCCAGCAGCGGCGCGAAACTGTAGTGGGCGTGGCCAGCCTGTCACTTCAATCGAGGGTGACCAATAGAAAAAGCCCTTTCATCTGGTTGTTAGAGACCGCCCACTGAGGTACAGCTTCACACCGCAAGCAAAACTTTTCAACTCGCAAGCAAAACTTTTCAACTCGAAAGCAAAATATTTACACCCGCAAAAAAGACAGCAGAAAAGAGAGCAAAATGTGTGGGTTTGTGATAAAAAGTTTTTGAAGTGCACAAAACAATAAAAAAAAGTGTTCAAAAGATTACACGCACTGCAAATAATTTTGTTATCAACTTCTTTATTTTTGAGCCTTTAGAAGACTTTTTTTGCACTCTTATTTTTTTTGTTACAAATAATTAGCTTTACTCTCAAACACAGTATGTTTGACTGAATAAAAAAGACACAAAGGAAACTCCATAGGGTTCTCGCTGCAGAATCGGATCAAGACGAAGCAGCGAAGTCGCCTTGCGGAGAACAAGGTTACGCGGCTTATGCGCATTGCAAGTTGTGGAGAGACACTGGGAAGTTTTGATTTTAAGTCGGCAGCTGCACAATTCAGCACTGCAAATCAGCGTAAAAAGTAGCCTAAAATGACGCGAGACAATGTAATAGGCCTAGTCATTTGTTTGTTCCAGTTCATTTGACAAGGAGTCATTTCACGGTGGCCAATTTAAATGTTACCAGCTAAATGAGACATACTGAGAGTGTATAATTAAGTTCGCTTGAGTAAAAACAATAGGCTACCATTCAGATATTTTATGTGGGGAAGGGGGATTGGTTTGTTAAACAATGAATGTGAAACGCCAATCGGACGTTCATGTTTTTTTTCCGTCTATTTGAAAGTTAGGCTAATAAACATGTTGCATTCTATACGGCCTGATTATGTCATTTTTTTAAGTTACATAGCCTGCCTCCAGTTTTCCTCAACTTGACTAATTAAGAGGCGATATTTGACCGGAATATCATCAAAATGTCCGTAAAACGAAACCTCTGCCGGTCACTTTGACCGGCACCATTTTTTTCTAGCGGAAACTCTGATATGAGAGTTTACCATGAGCACAGCCTTTTTAATGGACGAGCATTCGGTTACAGAAGGTACAAAGGTTTCAGTACTGTTTAAACTTTCATCAGAATTCTGTTCCAACATTCGATTAGCATAAATCTGTAAATCCCAATACAAGCCACTAATAAAACAAAAATAATTTTCTAAGACTTCTATCTATGTCACAAACTTAAAATAAGCAACCAGACTGACTCACCTGTTTGATTCCAAGTCGATAGGCCACGATACGGTCGACCGCATTGGGGTTCATTTGAGTCCACTGGAGTTTGAAGCCATAGACACGAGGCTTGTTCTGCCACAGAGCGCTGTAGGTGTCATAGTAGAACTCAGGTGCATAGGCTTTGCCTGAAACAAAACAAACCCCACATTGGGACTTATAAATGTAAATTTAGAAAATCTAAATTCACAATAACACATCAAGGGCACAACCAAGACTGGGTTAGTATTTGCTTTGTCCTGTTTAGTATTCTTACAAAATTTATACAGACAACACCATGCATTGTATTGGATATTGGTGTAGGAGAGACTGGGGCTAGTTGTCACACCTTTTACTTCAAAGAATATTTCTTTTTAAAAGTTAACTACTGTATACGCTTTCATTGCATCTTTTTACCATACAATGAAAATGAATGCTGACTGTAGCAGTCATTCCGCCTAACATTTCATTTTGTGTTTGGAACGGGTCTGGAACAGCATGAGGGCGAGTAAATGATGACAGCAATTTCTGTGTTTGGGTGAACTATTCTTTTAAGTCTTGGTCACAAATAAGCTATTGAACATTTTCACAGGTTTTGCCCAGGAATAAAGGTACAGTTCATTAAACACGAGTTGACCTTTTGTTAAATGCACATGTAACCTTAAAGTTACTTACAGTATATACTGTGTAGCCCATGTGACAACTTCCTTATGTAAAAAAAAAGCCATGCTCTCCACTATTCTGTAAGTTGCAGATGCAAAAATATGAATTCTTCATTCCCACTTGCCTGGAGCCTGATTCTATATCAGATATATTCTTGATTTTCCTAGATTCAGGGCCTGCCAGGCAAGGTATACCAAATAAATAATTTGAACAAAAGGTAAAATAAAAGGGTTCGTTTTAAATACATTTATAGGGTAAAAATCCTAAGCCTCTTTGATCTAAATAAAGCTAAATCCCAGCTTAGCAAATATACTTGATTATTCCTCTAAAATTCATGGGAAAGCATCTCACTGCTATTATGCTGTATATTTAGAGATCATTAATAAATACATCACTAGTCAGTTTGACCTCCCACTCTAAATGGCTGGTGCACTGAAGCAATGCTAGAGGATATTGTGGATGCGATTAGAAACCATTACTGGTGGAAAATGCATGCAAAAGAAGAACGTTCACCAGGGTTCAAAAGAGACATAGACATAAAGTAAAGCAATTAGTAGAGCTCATCTCTCTATCTGCTAAAAGCTGACAATCTTGTGAACAAAATAAATCAAATTATAATATCAAAATGAGGAAAAAAACAGCTCAGCATCAAGGCCTGTCTAATTCTTGCCAAGCTGAATAAATAAATACATAAATAAATAAATCAAATCTGGACCAAAATTGGATCTGCTTCAGCCAAACAGACCACTCCATCCACACTTAAAAAAAAATCTGTATTTTTGTTTTGTTTTCCATTTAAAAATATCTAAACGCTCTAAAAACTAGACACTTTTACTTGAGAAGCAAAACTGCATAAGACATTACAACTTTTTTTCAGAGAATTACAGTATCTTAAATTAACTTTATTTGTCTTAGCCTATTGGAAGAGTTTGTGTTGAGAGGGATGCGATGGGATGTCATCCCCCTTGTTGAAAGAAACGACACAAAACATCCCCTTTGTAAAAGCACCACACCCATTCAAATCCCCTTTAAATCAAGCATCATGTATAACTTAGAACTAATTGTGCAAAAAAATATTAAGATTCACTACGTATGATAAATAACATAGATTAGCTGACTAGAGTTGAATATTCCAAAGAGCGCCATAGATCCATAGAACCATGAGTGAGTATTGATTTAGAACATTTCCAGTGACTTAATGACATCCAAATATACCATGGATGTTCATGTGCTTCTTAAAACATTTCAAGTTTTTGTCTCTAAAATGCTTTTGTGTGTAGAATAACTGTACTTTTTATTCCACTGTTTAAGCATCCTGCATAGAAACAGCCTCTGTTACTAGTTCGGTTATTGGAGTAAAAAGGATGCTTGTGTAACAATGGGCAGGTGAGAGAGAGAGAGACAGAGATAGAGAGAGCGAGAGAGAGAAAGAGAGAGAGAGTTAATACCTTTTTTATGATCTTATGTGGATTCTTTTAACAACATTCATCATAAAATACAATAACAGAGGGTAAAAAGCGCATATTATGGTCACCATAAACACCATGAATCTTTAACATGAATGTAGAATGCAAACATTATGAATGAAAAAAGTACTGTTAACAGTATAAATAACTTTCACTCATCATCAACTTCTTTTAATTGATCTCATGTGGATTACATTCATAGAAAGAGGCAGAAAGCAGAACATTAGAATACGCAGTGTGGAGCAAATAACAGCTGAAGTGATAGCTTTGTCTTTTTATAATGCATTTAATAAACATAAAACACAAGAGACTGGAAAAATATAGACAAATCATATAATTTCATAATCATTTATGTATTTACTATGTCAGTCAAAACATAATTTTTATGCTCTGTACAGAGATTATAAGAATAATATCACAATACGGCATAGTATGCAGAAGTCCCTATCATGTGGCCTGTGAGGTATGCATGATGTAATAACTTCCATGCCCAAATTTGGCATGACAAATCATTACAGTGGCTTCTCCAATTCTGGATGCATGTAACACGTGTCATATGAGAGTAGCACTTTTTGCACTTAAAATCACAGAATTTAGTGGGAGAAGAACATGAATTTAATTTATATTTGTAATTTGTAATTAAGTAAATATTTTTTGCTACCAGCTAATCTTTTTAGACAGAAAAAAATAGTAATGGTTGAATAGTATTTCTAAAAAAAACATGAGATGAAGACTCTAGTCATACCATTCTTAGAGTAAAAGCTGCTTAATTCTACATATTATGCTAGGTGCACATTCATGAGCACCAGCATGTTGAAATTATATGACCAGCCGAATGTTACTCACTTTATCTCAACAATGGTAATGGGACTCTTTCAAATAAATGAATCATGGTTGACTGAAAATAGCACCTTTTTACAATGACATGGAACTGAGAACTGTTTTTGCATAATGATATGCAAATGCATATAAGCCACTAGGTGTTAGCACAATATATACTGTACATGTATATTACTGAGTGCTCTTTTAAAAGAATATCTCACCCCAAAAAGAACATTTGGTCATATTTATTCACCCTGTGGTAAATAAATGTTATCCTTGGTGAGAAACGACCCAGACCCTCTTGCTTTAAGACATTTGAATATTTCACCGGAAAACAATAACAAAATACTGATTAAGAAAATGTTTTGGGTACAAAAGCTCTGTTATCAACAAGTCCAATATGGTAGAAATATCTTTAAGCATTATATTGAGAAGAGCGAGGAAAGTTAGCGGTAGGGAAAATGTGCTGATCTCTGCAGGTCAGGGATAAGGGCTGTCACCAGCACTTATTTTATCCCCAGCTTATTAAGAGGGAAAAATCTACAGTCAATGCTAATGGGTCCATTGAGTTTACTCTGCTTACGGCTTACGGATAAATTTGACTCCTCTGGGAATCAATGCTTGAGTGAAGGTGGAGAGAAATGGCAGGAACATCATAAACATATCGCTCTTAAATCAGCCTCAGATTGAGAAAGACAGCACAACATGGATCTGCTGTCACTTGGCAAATGAAAATGAAAAGCTATTGGAACAGCCAAGACTTCTAAGAGTAAGTCCCCTTCAGTCTATAAAGGAGATGTGCATGTCCTTTTAAGCAAAAAACTTTGATCCAGTAGACTCAATACTTCTAACACTAACACTAATCCTTGATATATGTGCTTTTGTGTGTTTGTCAGTTTGCAATTGCTTGTGTATCTATTCATGTACTATGATGTAAGACATACTTCCAAGACCATGCAGGATGACATTTGTGATGTGAAAACATGCTCACCTTGGTAACCAACTTGCTTAATGGAAGTGGATACCTGGTGCTCATGGAAAATGTAAAAGAATTCACTGCGAAGAACATACTATCCCTGTTCAGCACATCAATACTTCATATTCACCTCCCACAGATGTGCAGCCATCTACCTAACCAGCAGGGAATACTCACTCACCAATCAACCACTGGACCTCCCAGAGGGTCAGGTTTTTGCTGGTTTACCCCTGCTGGTAGATGAAGTAACTATAACATTATGTGGGGAAAAAATGTTTCTCCATCGACAGCCATTCAAAATGAGTGTTCAATTATTCTGATTTATTTCTGATGACATCATGTTTTGGAGGTCTTTTAACAGCATGAAATGGATATTGTTTGAATGTTTTGCTATCAGCTACAAGGATTTGAGCAGATAGCATTTCTGGCTTGGCTCAACAAATTGTCTCCTGTCCCCTTAATCAGAAGTCTCTGCTACTAAGTTCTGTTGTCAAAAATATATATACAAATACATTTCTCATTAATGCAATTATCTAATCAACCAATCACATGGCAGTTGCTTCAATGCATTTATGGGTGTGGTCCTGGTCAAGACAATCTCCTAAACTCCAAACTGAATGTCAGAATGGGAAAGAAAGGTGATTTAAGCAATTTTGAGCGTGGCATGGTTGTTGGTGCCAGACGGGCCGGTCTGAGTATTTCACAATCTGCTCAGTTACTGGGATTTTCACGCACAACCATTTCTAGGGTTTACAAAGAATGGTGTGAAAAGGGAAAAACATCCAGTATGCGGCAGTCCTGTGGGCGAAAATGCCTTGTTGATGCTAGAGGTCAGAGGAGAATGGGCCGACTGATTCAAGCTGATAGAAGAGCAACTTTGACTGAAATAACCACTCGTTACAACCGAGGTATGCATTTGTGAAGCCACAACACGCACAACCTTGAGGCGGATGGGCTACAACAGCAGAAGACCCCACCGGGTACCACTCATCTCCACTACAAATAGGAAAAAGAGGCTACAATTTGCAAGAGCTCACCAAAATTGGACATGTTGCCTGGTCTGATGAGTCTCGATTTCTGTTGAGACATTCAGATGGTAGAGTCAGAATTTGGCGTAAACAGAATGAGAACATGGATCCATCATGCCTTGTTACCACTGTGCAGGCTGGTGGTGGTGGTGTAATGGTGTGGGGGATGTTTTCTTGGCACACTTTAGGCCCCTTAGTGCCAATTGGGCATCGTTTAAATGCCACGGCCTACCTGAGCATTGTTTCTGACCATGTCCATCCCTTTATGGCCACCATGTACCCATCCTCTGATGGCTACTTCCAGCAGGATAATGCACCATGTCACAAAGCTTGAATCATTTCAAATTGGTTTCTTGAACATGACAATGAGTTCACTGTACTAAAATGGCCCCCACAGTCACCAGATCTCAACCCAATAGAGCATCTTTGGGATGTGGTGGAACGGGAGCTTCGTGCCCTGGATGTGCATCCCACAAATCTCCATCAACTGCAAGATGCTATCCTATCAATATGGGCCAACATTTCTAAAGAATGCTTTCAGCACCTTGTTGAATCAATGCCACGTAGAATTAAGGCAGTTCTGAAGGCGAAAGGGGGTCAAACACAGTATTAGTATGGTGTTCCTAATAATCCTTTAGGTGAGTGTATATCAAATATATACAGTCAGTAAGTATTACCAGATAAATTGACCTTATATCACAAAATGTTATGTTTTGATATAATAATGAATGTACTTACACTACCATTCAAACGTTTAGGGTCACTTACTCATTCTTTATTTTTTTTCTTCACATTTTAGAATAATAGTGAAGTCATCACATGGAATAATAGAAATGGAACTATGGTAATTATGTTGTGAATAAAAAAATCCAAAATAAATCAAAACTATGTTATATTTTCGCATCTTCAAAGTAGCCAAACTTTGCCTAGATTTTGCAGACATGTACTCTTGACATTTTCTTAGCCAGCTTCTTGAGGTATCACCCTGGGATGCTTTTTTATACAGTATTGAAGGAGTTTCCATCTATATTAGCAATTAGTGGCTGCTTTTCTTAATTGTTCAGTCATCAATTGAATTTTATTTTATTTTTTAAATACAATTTTAGTTTTGTAATTAAATAAATTAATATGGTGGCACAGTTATATTTTTGCCTACAAAACTAATCTCAAACATTTAAGCATATGCCTGTTTCAGGCAAGTAACCCCAAACTTTTGAATGGTAGTGTATGTGTTATGTTGTAATCCCATATGTTATTTTAGTAGAATCATTTATTAGCCTGCTATCTGTAGGGAATGCATGATGGAATGTTAGCTAAGCATGCTAATCGGTTAGCATGCTGACTGAAAACACATTGAGAAACATTTAATTTGACCATTTGTTGCTTTGGTTTTATCTTGTTATATATCATATACTGTATATCTTACATGACATGAATTTATCTATTTTCAGGTCCCGATACCATTTTTTTGAGAATGAGTATGAGTATCGATACTTTCTTTTTAGTACTCGCCGATACGGAGTCTGGTACCTGTATTCTTTTTTTTTTTTCTGAATTCCATATCAACAATTTATTTCAATTTAATCATCATAAGGTCTTTAAATAAATAAATAAATTACAACTTTAATCAAATGAAAAAATAACAATTCATTTTCAACATGATATTGTTAAATAGTTTTTTTTTTGGAAATAAAGTAACTGTATACAGAACCTTACAGCAAAATCCAAAATACAGCATTGCAGTTATTTTTGACAAATAAAGTTCTGCATAACAGAGCATCACAGATATGAGATTTTGCTTAAATAATACAAAATTTCTTTTGATTTACAATTAATATTATTATTGTAGTATTACAGTGAATATTTCGTAACTATTGAGTGGCGGATCTATTTCTGTCATACTTTTTTCCCGTCATTAAATTAAGCATTTCTTTTGGAGGGGCTTTTATTTTGAAGTGTTTAGGTGTGTTATTTTGACCAAGGATCTGTAACTTTGTGATGCTAGATTCCCACTCTGGAAAAGTTGGTCACTATGTGACAAAAGGCTGCTATCTTCTAAACCGCATAACATACAACAATGAAAGTTAAGTATTCAATCATAGTTACAGGAAAAGGGAATCAATACAATGTATCTAGAGAATTTTAAAATAACATGGGAGAATACCAATGAGAGATGCTGTTTTGAGGTTTTTAAAAGTAACAGGAGTGGGTCAAGCATATAGTTATACCCTAAATATATATATTTTTTCTCAGTTTAGAGGATTATTTGTCCTTTCCTATTGCTGCCCCACACTCCAGTTCAGTTGGAGGCGGTAATGCACTAAAAGCTGGTTTGCCTACTGCCAATAAACTCTAAGAAGAATAAAAGGCTGCTATTTAATTAAATTGATATGTAGTCTGAATTTGCCTCACTAAAAAGTGAATTAGCACTCTGCCTGCTGTCATCTGCAACAAACAGAGTGCACCATGCTCATGATTGTGTTTTCCGTGTATGTGCCAAGGAACTCTCAAAGGTATGAGTACATTTTGTCTTTATGTCAGCACAACACCGGCTCCACACATTCACAAGCACTCACATTTAAAGTGCTGCACATGCAAACTATTTATTTATCTAATTAAATGACAGTTTTTGCTGTTAAATAATCTAACTAGGACATAACATGACAATTTTTTCAGCCTATGAAATCGCTTCGGGGTCCAAGGAAGACAGGATTTGATGGGGGACTGAAAATGACATGACACTGGAACTGACGTCCATGAAGCAAAGATAGCAGTATCCAGGTTGCATACATTCTGAGATATTGCCATTGAGATGAATTGGAAACCTAATGGATAGGTATTACAGTCCTCCTTGGGGTCACCATCCCAACCACCACAGTTACCTCAAGCCTTCTCTCAACTTCCTAAGCTTTCTCCAGCATTAATTTGTAACCCCTGTTCCATTCACATTCCTCTGTGCTGTCTACGTCTGAAACGAATGCTGAGGCAGAGGAAAACTGAGCTTTTTATCTTGTAACAGTTTTAAAACACATTGCTCTGCCAAAGAGAAATGTCAATTTGATGCATAGGCCATTTGTTCAGATGCCACACAAAACCCCATGGCCATGTGACATAATGCTGTTGCTTTGTGGCTTCACTTTTGTTTCCTCTGAATCTGTCACCTTTGCTATGTGATACAACATTACGAGAGCTTAACCTCCAATAAAACGGACTCAAAGTAGGATTATCTTGCTCATGCTCTTTTTTTACACAGGTGGATGAAATCCCACATGATGACAACGATAAATGCGAGTTTCAAGCTCATGCAGAGGTGGCAGCATGTTCCTGCATCACAGTAAGCAGAGGCTCATCATAGATGCATGGTTTGTGCAAAATAATGGCCTTCAGCATGTCCTACAGAAGTGCACTGAGGAGAGAGAGGGAGGGAGAGACAGATACAAGGAGAGTGGATATGAGTGATATAATCCTCTTTTATGCCTGCTGAACAGAGCAGGAAATTGTCAATGCAAATTAAATGATTAGGGGTGAACATCTCTAAGAATAACCTATGCATCAGAAAGCAGGTAGCTCATTCTCTCCCACATCCTCTTCTGGTCCAGGATGCCTCATCAACCAGCTGGGATTTCAGCCATGAATATTCAACAGCAGGGAGGGCAAAAACACGAGCTAGCAGTTCCCATTTCCAAACATGGATGCCTGGTGCAGTAGCAGGCATGAGATCAGACTACTTATGTGGTGGCACGAAATCAAAGAGAAATTGCTCTGCCGTTTGAACCAAAATGTTCCAGGTGATTTATCGCTGTCAATACAGACATCAGACCATTCCCAAATGTGGCATTTTCAACCACTGAGGAAAAGAATGTGCTAGAAATTGTTTTCTCACAAGATTATTAAAATGCCTGAATCACTCCGGTTGTTTTAGCGTGGACTTTAAAATTACAAATGAATCATTATACTGTATTTACAATTGAATCATTAATTCATTAATAATTTAATAATTTATTCAATCACATGACTAGCATTTTAATACTATGTATATCAATAATACTCCCCCAAAGGCACAACTACGACAGCAATGCAATGGAGAAAAATTACTTCAAAGTTTTAGGTTTTCATGTGGATTTTGTTTCACGTGAACCTGTCTGTGACTGAATAGATCATCATCAAAGTGAACGTCTCGGTTACATATGTAACCTCCATTCCCTGATGGAGGGAACGAGACGTCGTGTCGAAGAAGCAACACTAGGGGTCTCTCTTGAGTGTCGAATATGCCTCTGGTCTATGAAAAAAGGCCAATGAGAAGTTGGCAGACAGTAGTTGCATACCCCGGTCCGGACATACGGGTATAAAAGCGGCGAAATATGTCGAGTTCATTCAGGATTTTTCTGAGGAGCCAGAAATGGTCCGGCCAATGTAGTGGCTCGGCTCAGCGACGTGGCCGGGAGGACACGACATCTCATTCCCTCCATCTGGGAACGGAGGTTACATACGTAACCGAGACGTTCCCCGTCTGTCGCTCACTTCGACGTCGTGTTGAAGAAGCGACACTAGGGGTCCACTTCAAATCACGCCATGTGTGCCGTGTACGTGTACTGCTGACACAGGAGTGGGCAGGTATTTCATGTGCACAAGTGACCAACTGTGTTTCAGACTGCACGTACTCTTCCACCAATGCCTCAAAAAAGTAGTCGGAATCTGGTTACCCTAGAGGGGAACAAGGCGACGCTTGCCAACCTGGGAACCGGCCAAGCCTGGCTGGGCCTCTTTTCTCTCTATGTTTCTTAGCATAGAGCAAGAACAGCGGGGCCCTTACATGCATCGAGGGAAGGGGGTCTTACCCAGTTTCCTATTCTTTCAGAGGGAAAAGACCCTGCAGAGGCCACACCTGCCCAAAAGTGGTGGTAAAGGTGGCAAATACATCACATGGGTTTTTTAGGTAACATGTGGAACGTGGCGCAGTGGTAGATCCAACCTCAAGGAGGGGGAGATTCTACAGCATAGCGACCAGAGGGCAGCAAAAACTGCCTAAGGGAGATAAATAAGGGGAAAATACACACAGGGGGAGTCCGTGTAGGAGTCCCGATCTGTGGAGCACCTATTCCAGTACAAGGTAGATTAGAGTACCCGTAGTGGACTGGGTCGGCAAGTTCCTCTGCTGAACTGAGGACCCAAAAGTGCTAGGGAGGAATCAACCAGGGACCCGGGTGGGTGGGATCTCCTGGGAGAGAAAGCACACAGTTTTACCTCGGCCACAAAACCGCACATTTGAACTTCTAACAGATTACCTAGATCAGTTCTGGATCAGTGGGACAAATATCCAGCCTGATCTCATGAAATTTAATTGCGATGTCAACATTTTTGCAAACCAAAATTACATGTTTCATTACATGTTTAGTCTATTAGACCCTCTCCACGTAGAATGGTAAATGGTCTGCACTTATATAGCACCTTTCACCGTGGAAGCTTATCATGTTGGAATAAGTGTGTAAATGTTGGTGAGTCTATAACAGAAGCGTTACATTGATAATTTTTTTCAAATTATGCATTAAAAGTAAAATTGTTTTTATATAATAACATAGTAGGGTGTGAGTAATAGAGCCAAACATAAGTGTCTATAAAGAAATGTAATACAAATTATATGAAAGGTAATAAAAGCACAGTTGTTGTAGCAGGAAACTGCAGCAAAATGTAGAAAGCGGCATGTAAAACTCTGTTTGCAAAAATTTAGTTATAGCAATGTTCATTCTATGAGACTAGGTTGCAAATATCTGTTGTAACAAAGTGTCCTAACAAGGCATGTTGTCACAAGTTTCCAGCGACAAGCAATTTGTCTGTCCATACTAAATGCAAAACAGCTGTGTAATGTGACACAATCACAGCCAATATTTGATTTTTGATGTACAGTTATGAAAACAGAATTTTGGACCATTGAGATTACTCCAGGGTGTGGCTACCAAGAGCAACGCAGCAGAAATACATACCAGGTGATCTGCAAAATGTCTTGTTGCTTCTCTCACTTGTGGCTGGTTAGACCAAAACTTTGATTAACATGGAAGAGATTTTATGTCTTGTTGGTAAAATGCAATGTATCTGGTTAGGCCACTACTGTAAATATATTGTAAATGTATTTTAGTGCTTTTACCTGTAACAAGGAAAGTACATCGGCCAGCCCCTGCCTCGTTGGTGATGTCACAGGTGTACGCACCATATCCTTCACGGTTGAGTGACCTCACGTGATATTCCGTCTCATCTCGATTGTCGAACTGACCCACAGTCAGCAGTCTGGTGCCCAGCTTCCATTCATACTTTAGTACCCTTGAGGGGTGGGCACGTAAGACCCTGCAGCTCAGCGAAAACTGACGGCCCAGACCCTGTCTGATTTCTGTGTACACCGGCTCAACAGCAGGAGGATCTGAAAAAGCAAAGGAACCACATTCTTGTCAGGCAGAAATCACGCATTTACACGGGCGTCTACTTAATCAATAAAGCCAATATGCTTGAGAAATCAGCAGCTCTTTACATATCTGAAGAAGTGTGGGATTAAATGAGTGATAAACAGTAGTAGAATAAGGTAACTTAAAGGGATATTTCACCCAAAATAAAAAATGCTTTCATAATTTTCTCACCCTCATGTTGTTCCAAAGCTATTTGACTTACTTTCACCCATGTAACACCCATGTAACACATTAGGGACTGACCGCCTCAGTCACTATTCACTTTTATTGTTTTTTATGTGGTGACTGCGCAAAAATCAGTCCCAAACTTTCTGCCTAACATATTTTTTGTTTTGTTTTACAAAATGAGAACAATCCCTTTAAGGCTGAAGTTTGTAATTCTTAATTTAAACATCCCGACCAACCCAACACAGCAACATTGGCTCAACCAATGGCACAAGCATGGGATTGGACATTGACTGACCAATGTCACCTGTTTGAAAACAATGTTTTTTTCCACACTATTTTTGCAATTCTGTTAGATAACGGTAGCAGCGCAGCAACTAGACACTTCACCTTGACATGCATTTACAAAACCTATAGTTGTTCTTTAAAGTCATTGTGCCCAGTGAATGACAAGAAAAATGGCAAAAGTTGCTAGGCACTTTGCAGAGCACAAAAGCTGCCCTTTTTTGTAGCATTTTTTTTAAAATTCCAAAAGAATGTGTGACAGCAACTGTACCGAGATCACAGATAGATTTAAAAAACTTATATGCTCACACCGTGAAGCAGAAAAACAGCAGCAAAAAAAAAGAAAAAAAAATGCTGACTTATTCCACTTATAAGAGGGTGACCTGTCTTAAATCTGTGAAACATGGTGTTGTGAGCCAACATGGGCACATACACCATGATGCACAGCATCAGAAGAGCATCATCAAACATAACATGATGTCCTTAGAAGAGCGCTGGCATCTGCACAGCGTTTGCAGTTTTTCTGTCTGCTTTGGAAAATCTTAGAGGTTTGGCCTGCTACTGTAAAGCGCAGCAGTTCTATTGAAGTCTGCTGGGAATCATGTGTTCTTAGAGAAAGAGCCTGATGCACAGAATTCACTTGTTGGTTGAACGCACCATGTTCTGCATTCACTTTTCACTTCACTATATTCAGCCACTATGGACTGCACCATACAGACACCTTTCAATAGGCTGTAATATACTTCTATAATTCAGACATTTATAATGCATTTTCAAGTCAAGTAATTTTTACATGTGTAGTGCTTTTAAAAACACAACATTTCAAAGCAGCTTTACAGAAAATGATGCTGTAACAGAAAATTATGCTGTAATGTTTTAAAGTCCTCATTAAGTACTTTAAATGAAAAAGTAATCGAAAATCATGCCTTAGCATTTGTTTGTCTTTAAGTCCCCAGCGATCGAGCCAAATGGCGACTGTGGCAAGGAACCCAAAACTCCTGGGAGAAACCAGGCTGTGCTATGGCAGACAGTTCCCCTCTGGCAGACTGTCAATCATGTAATACTTTATTTAAACACAAGGCTATAGGACCGATTTGAAAGGTTATAAGTAAGTGTTATTATAGTCTAAGCCTCAGATGGACCAATAGTCCATGCTCTGAGGTCTGCTGCACATAGCACACAAAACTGGAAAATGCATTCTTGATCAACTCAGCTCAAATCTGATTGGCTGGTTCGATGGAACTTCCGCGAGTACACGCACACAGGATATTTTTTTCTGTCCACCTGGAAGCTGAGTTGTGTTCACAAGTTTAACACAAGATACGTTGAGTGCTTTTGAGGACAAAATAATCACAGAAATTTTGGGAAAGTTTGGTAGGTTAGTGACATCAAATCTTTTTAAGATATTCAGAGTTTTGTTTGAAGCATGTAGTAGACTAGAAAGTGAAACGGATATCCATGAGCAGAGCTGCATTTTCTGCTTTGTTTACTTTGATATGTCAGTGAAATTCTCTATAATGGGGTTTTCTGTGGCCTACTTAGACACTCTTCACATGTTCTGGTATTATCCTGTGTGTTTTCTGTGCAATCGCTCATGGAGACTCGTGCGATATTATAGAAATTATTTATTTTCCCATGTTGGTCTTTTATTATGGTATGAAACATCTGCGATAACCCCATCCCTTAACACCCCGAATTGACAAAACCGACTGTGATTGGTTGTTCAACATGCCAGTTAGATGACTTTCCCCATCTAAATAGGCGGTTCTTGACCAACTGAAACTGCTGTACTGCCCAGACCTTTGCCGTAGTCATAGGTATGGCTTTGCGAGATTAGGGGTATTAAGAAAGGGTTTTTCTTTATTTGTGATATTGATCAGCTGACTGTACATTATTCCGCTTATCACACCAAATAAATAAATAGACATTAAATATGTATTTATTGATTTTAGTTAAAATTGTTTGAATTATATGAGAAGAAAAAGTCTGTGGAGACTAGATACGAGAGACAAGAATAAAGCACAGCTATGTAGGAAATCGGTTGCCCTGGACAACGGTCAGTTATAATTAGTGGCCATTGTACAAAAATAACTGACCGCAGAATACTGTGAATGACCAATCCACAGCAAGCTCAGGACACTTCTGTTATGGTTCCCATTTGGATATTTTTGGAACCAAATCCCAAAAAAGTGTTTTTTGGGGGTTTTATTTTTTAGATCCATAAACTAACTTTCCCAAAACATTGTAAGAAGGGATTTGTTTGACAACCTATTAAGAACTTATAAACAACGAACTGCATTATAGATCAAAACAAGACATGGCTTGTAGACTGATTGTTGATGTAATGTTGCAATGTAGTTGCTGAAAGTTCTATTTCAGTAAAAATACAATTCCTGTTGATCTAAATAAATAACCTTAAAGCTCTAGACATAGAGTGAAACAAACATAGACATTTCTACATTTGTGGGGGTCCCCCAAGTTATAATGGCCGCGAAGCCACCGCTGTCACATTTTCTACGTACAGGAATGTAGTATGCTCCTATCTGTATTATTGAATGTTTATGATATAGGAAGCATTCCACATGGATGAATGGAAATAGAACAGGCAACAGAATTGCAGATCAATAATTCAAGCTAACCATTATACATATGCAAAACCCCAGTGAGAATCATTTGCAGCATGCTCATCTCAGTAATACAAGAATCTTATAACAGTACAATTTCCCCATACTCATTAGAACAGCACAGATTTTCTCTTCTCCAAAATCGTGTAAATCATGAGAGAAATAAATCTACATAAATGGTGGAATCTAAGTGCATATATATTTATATGTAAATTACACTACTGTTTGATGTTGTAAAAGTGCATATATACTGTAGCAGACCACTTCAAATATAGTTTATTAAAGGTTCATGCTGTCTGAGATTGGAGCACGTTTTTATGTAAGAAACAGAACAGAAGTTTTAACAATCATGGCATTTAGATGAAAGACTCTGAAACGAGTGGCTTGTTCACATTTGTTTTGCCACTACAAATGACAAACATGGAGAGGCCGCACACTGTGAGTGGATTATAGTCTGTGCAATACAATATCTCTTACCTCTGAGGTCAACAGTTCAGTCTCCGCAACAACTTTATTCAGGCAATGATGCGAGCGCAGGCCTATTGCATTTTGTCATTCTGAATTTCACGGCTGAATATCCAAACCCAACCAATTCCGGCTGACATGTTGCCAATGGATGAGGGTTTGATAGACTAGTCATGGAGGTTATTGCACACTTGTGCTGTCAGACAGGTGACAGCGAGCAACTGTATGTATTTGCAAATCAATTTTCAGCAATATGGGGAGAACAGGAAAAGATGTTTATTGAAATTGAATCAATAGTGTATGCAAGTGGACAGAAAAAAATAGATAAACAACTCACTAAAATATTGCAATAGTAGGTAAAGGACAGTCCATAATAGGAAATGATTGGACAGTACATTGCACAATATGGTTGCCCATTGAACGTGTACCCATAATACCATAGTTGTTTATGTGTTTGCAAATACTTTATACTTCCTGATGCTTAAGATCAAACATGATTTTAAGAATGTATTGCTTCATTTCTATGATGTCAAATGCAGTGGTTTAGTGGGGGCTGAAGAGGTGGGTATACTGTACATTTATCACCAAGTCAGGGTCTGTAGAACCAATGGTATGGAATATTAATCAAGTTACCGTGTTTTAACAAATACTGTATCTATTTAAATTGATTTGTTTGCTTGTATGTTCTTTTTGTTACAAGTAATATGTTAAACATTATTTAAAATTATTAATTAGCCTAATGTTATTCTAAATTAACGCCATGGTTACTGTTGTAACCTCCGTTCCCCTTCTGTCACTCACTCAACATTGTGTCGAATGAAGTGACACAAGGGGTCCATAAAAAAGCGACACGCACTGACCGTGTTACATGACTGTTGAAACAGGTGCATAGCAGGCTATTGCGTGCTAGAGGTGCCTGTACCAGCTGCACGTAGCCCTCCACAACGCCCCCAACTCTTTTTTTTTGTTGCACACAAACCTTAGGTTTCCCACACCCCTGAGGGTGGAAAGAGGTGTTACATGCCTAGCATGGGAGAAAGCCCAGCAGCCGTGGCCTTCTCTCTCACTATGTCTCGCACATAGGACGTAAAGCTTACGCTTATCTTAAGTCAGGGAAGGCGGTCTCAGGAGATAGCATGTCGGGAGCAGAAGGATGTCCCGAGGCTAGGGTGCTGAGAGAAGACTCGAAGCCCTTACCCTGCTCTGCGCACCCGGCAGGGGGTGGATTTAGAGACTGAGGAAGAGGTCTAAGGGGGCATTTTCAGAACTCATCAGCGCTGGAGTGCCAGGGCTTTAGGCAAGGTAGCTGTCCGCAAATTTCCTATTCTTTCAGGAGGGAAAGACCTTGTGGAGGCCACGCCCTGTGCAGTTTTAGGGGGAGGTACTACGTGGGAAAAACACCACGAGGGTTGTGTAGTCGGACGTGTTATATGGCACGGTGGTAGGTCCAGCCTAATGAGAGGGGACTCTACAAGCAAGGCGGCAGGGGCAGCGGGGCTGCCCGGGGGAAACGCGGGTCCGCTGACAAGGGGGACCGTACCGCGGAAAATACATCACTGGGAGTTAGCCTGAAGAGGGAACTACGCCTGTGGAGCCCGACCCCAGTACAGAGCATTTGAGACTCGTAGTGGGTCTGGCCGCGAATTGCTCCGCTGAATTTGCGGGCCAGAGGGCTAGGGAGGAGAAACATCCAGGCAGCGACGCTCCTGACCTGGGACAGAAGGCGCACTGAATCATCATGCTGAAGGGCACAAGGTGCAAGCAGAACACCCGGTCGGTCGAGCTGCATTACGAGTTCTACCGGCTCGGACCTGACAAAACACGGGACGAGACCGATTCAACCCTCATATTGTAAAACGCGATCAGGAGGGCTGTCTTCAGGGAGAGGGCCTTGAGCTTGACTGAATCAAGCGGCTCGAAGGGGGGTCTCTGAAGGACCGAGAGGACCACTGAGAGATCCCAAGAGGGGAACAGGCTAGGCCGGGGAGGATTCAGTCTCCGGGTGCCTTTCAGGAACCTGATAATCAAGTCGTGCTTACCAAGGGACTTGCCATCTACTGCGTCATGATGGGCTGCGGCCTCTCCTGCAGGAATAGAAGCACTGACCGAACTGTGCATCTCTGCTGGTCTTCGGCTTGGGAAGAACACCAATTCGCCAACAAGTGCCACTTTAGGGCATAGAGTTGACTGGTGGAGGGAGCTCTGGCTTGGTTGATCATGTCTATGACAGCAGGTGGTAGATACACTAGATCTTCTGCATCCCGTCCAGGGGCCAGAAGTGGACATTCCAGAGGTCTGGGTGCGGATGCCAGAGGGTGCCCCGTCCCTGAGAAAGAAGGTCCTTCCTCAGGGGAATTTTCCAGGGAGGGGCTGTAGCGAGGAGTGTAAGATCCGAGAACCAGGTGCAGGTGGGCTAGTAGGGGGCCACCAGGATGACCTGTTCCTCGTCCTCCCTGATCTTGCACAGCACCGATGCAAGAAGGCTCACTGGGGGGATATGCGTACTTGCGCAGCCCCTGGGGCCAGCTGTGTGCCAGCGCGTCTATCCCGCGAGGGGATCCTGTCAGGGAGTACCAGATCGGGTAGTGGGAGTTGTCTTGTGAGGCAAAGAGATCTATCTGTGCCTTGCCAAATCGGTCCCATATGAGCTGGACCACCTGGGGTTGGAGCCTCCACTCTCCGCTGAGCGAAACCTGTCACGACAGCGCGTCCGCCGCCGTGTAACGGTTGCCAGGGATGTGAGTGGCGAGCAGCGACTTGAATCGCGGCTGGCTCCAAAGGAGGAGATTTTGGGTGAGTTGTGACATATGACAAGAGTGCATGCTGCCCTGGAGATTTATGTACACTACCGTCACGGTGCTGTCTGAACGGATCAAGACGTGCTTGCCTTGGATTAGTGGGTGAAACTTCCGTAGGGCAAGAATTACAGCCATCAACTCTAGGCAAATGATGTGCCAACACTGCCGGGGTCCTTTCCAGGGGCCAGCGGCAGCGCGCCCGTTGCACACGGCGCCCCAACCCTGTCGAGAGGCGTCTGTGGTTACCACGACACGTCTGGACATCTGCTGCAGGGGGACTCCAGTCTGCAGAAAGCAGAGGTCTGTCCAAGGGTTGAAAGTCTGACAGCAGGAAGGGGTGATTGTCACATGGTGTGTGCCGTGGCGCCATGCCCATCTCGGGACTCGAGTCTGTAGCCAGTGCTGTAGTAGTCTCATATGCATCAACCCGAGTGGCGCGACCGCGGCTGAGGATGCCATATGCCCCAGGAAGCTCTGGAATTGTTTTAAAGGAACCGCTGTGCCGGGCTCGAAGCAAGCGAGGCACCTGAGCACTGACTGAGTATGCTCGTTGGTGAGCCGTGCTGTCATTGAGACTGAGTCTAACTCCATGCCGAGAAAAGAGATTCTCTGAACTGGGTCGAGCTTGCTCTTTTCCCAGTTTACCTGAGCAACTGGTCCCTGTGGGCGCATAGTACCTCTCAAGAGTGTTCCAGGACGAGCCAGTTGTCGAGGTAGTTGAGTATGCGGATGCCCACTTCCCTTAGGGGGGCAAAAGCGGCCTCTGCAACCTTCGTGAAGATGCGAGGGGACAGGCCGAAGGGGAGGACCTTGTACTGATACACCTGGCCGTCGAACGCAAACCGTAAGAAAGGTCGGTGTCGCGGCAGAATGGAGACGTGGAAGTATGCGTCCTTCAGGTCTACCGCCGCGAACCAATTTCACTGTTGAACGCAGGTGAGAATCTGTTTCTTCGTGAGCATTTTGAACGGGAGTCTGTACAAAGCCCGGTTGAGAACTCGCAGGTCCAAGATTGGTCACAACCCGCCGCTTTTCTTGGGTATGATGAAGGGATCTATCGCATCTTTGAGGAGCAGGGTGGAGATATCTTCTCATAAGGCACTGACTTGTTGGCCGTGCACAAGATTGGAGCGAATACCGCTGAAACGAGGTGGGAGCCGGGCGAACTGAATCGTGTAGCCGAGTTGGATGGTCCTGGCCAACCAGCGCAACAGATTGTGAAGTGAGGGCCACGCATCCAAACTCCAAGTGAGGGGCACTAACGGAACGATAGTTTTTGACGTAACGGGCGGGGAGGCGTCTTCTGAACTCGTCAGTGCTGGCCTGCCGAGGCTGAGCAGTCTGGGCCGGAGGCGAGGGAGCTGAACCGGGACTGTAGAGTTTTAGGGCCGGGGTGCCGTGAGAACGGCGCACACCAGCTGGATGACACAGGGAGTGGGGAAATCGCTCTTTTATTGAATATGTGGGTATCGCAACCTGGATAGGGTGCGGCAAATGAAAATAAGGAAAACAAGGATTCTCCTCCCAGCCATCCACCAGGGGAGTGGTCTTGGTACCATCTCCGGAGCGAACATCCGACTGCCTGGGTTGCCCGTCTCAGGAGCGCTTCAGAGCTTTTCTGGTCTGGGAAAGGGTTCTGGAGACGGGGGGCGTACGCCGCCTGCGAGGTGCTCGACGCTGGGGCTGAGAGCTGGGTCCAGGTTGCGGAGCTGCCTGCCGTTGTTTGATAGCAGGGGGACGCCCTCGGCGAGCAGGCAGGGCGCAGCGGTTGGGCGGCGCCGCGGCATGGTGTGTGAAATCGCCTCCGTCTGCTACTTCACCGCCGAGAACTGCTGGGCGAAGTCGTTGACGGAAATGGATCGCAACCGCCCTATCCACCTGGGGCACTTTTGTGTTCCCGTGGGCCACTCCTTCGTCCAGGGTAGTGAGAGCGGACGAGCAAGGGGGTCGGTTACGGGCAGTGAAAGGTGCGTTTCACAACCGCGTCAGCTCATCATGCCCTTCCGTGAAGAATGGTGCCGGGGGGGGGGGGGGGCGCTGTCAGCGGCCAAGGTACCAGTCGTCAAGCCGCGAAGGTTGTGGGCAGGGGGGGGTGTTCCAGTCCAAGCCCACGCTCACGGCAGCCCGGGAAAGCATGTCGGCCATCTGTGCATCCGCCTCCGACTGGGCGGGCTGGCCCGAAGGCCTCAGCCCAGTCGAGTCTTACATGTCAGACGCCTGGACGCTCTCCGATGCAGCGGTGATGTCATCATCCAAGCCCGGGGGCTTGAGGGACAATGGCGGCAAGTCGCACTCATCCTGAGCCCGGACGGAAGCACATGAGCGTGTCGGGGGGCGGATGGTTCATGGGGATTTACCAAGCATAACCGAGCCCGTCATCATCCCCGTATTGCCTTCATCGCCAGCCGGTTTGTCCTCAATCCCGTGGGAATAAGGAGTGATGCAGGGGGGTGGCTGAAGTGGCTTTCACCTTCAGGAAGGAGAGCCGCGACCACAACGTTGCCATGGTCATGTTCTCGAAGTGAGAACATGAACCATCCATGAACGCTGCCTCAGTGTGATTGATACCCAGGCACATGAGGCAGTGTCTGTGGCCGTCGTTCTTGGAGAGAAATTGAATGGATCCAGGAACAACACAGGGGCGGAAAGGCATCTTGAAAAAGACGTGTAAACGCCGCTGTGTATTGCTCTTTTGTGAGTGGAAAACTCAGACTTTTTTAGAGGAAATATAACTCCTTTAGGAGGAGACACTCTTTTATACAGAAAGAAAACGCTGTTGAAGCGCCCAGGGGCGTGAACTGCACAGCATGCAGAGAGAGAGACACCAACTGTAAATGGGCCGTGCGGATCCAACAGCAATGCTTCTCGCTGGTAGAGGTGAGTGGAACAGGAGTGAAACTCAGCTGCTTGCTGCACAACCATTCGAGTCCGCTGACTGGCATTCGCTGCCCCGCTTCACTTTATACCCGTATGTCTGGGGCAGGGCATGCAAATTCTGTCTGCCAACTTGACATTGGCATTTCTCAGGTTCCGAGGTACGATTCGGCATCCAAGGAAGACCCCTTGTGTCACTTCATTCACAAAACGCCGAGTGAGTGACAGAAGGGGAACTATATCTTAGTTGTAACTACACATAAATAATTATAATAGTGCTGTGTTTTCTGTGTTTTCCTACTAGGAAATATACATTTTTCTCTGTGATATATCACAAAGAAAAAGCACTAATGTCAAAAATGACATTTTATTTAATTACAGGACAACTCAGTTTACTTGGCCTGGGTGCAGCCAATATTTGTAATTATTCACACTTTAAAGGGATAGTTCACCAACTCTCTAATCATTTACTCACCCTCATGCCATCCCAGATGTGTATTACTTTCTCTCTTCTGCAGAACACAAACAGAGGTTTTTAGAAGAATATATCAGCTCATGTAAGTAAATGGTGATCAGACCACACCAAAAATCACATAAAGGCCACATAAAAGTAATCCATATGACACTTATTTATCTTTTGAAGAGATATAAGTGTGAGTGAAAAACAGATCAATATTTAAGTTATTTTTTACCATAAATCTCCACTTTCACTTACAAAATGTGAAAGAATGTGAAAGTAGAGATTTATAATACAAAAGGACTTAAATATTTATCTGTTTCTCACCCACACATATCATATCGCTTCTGAAGACATGGATTTAACCACTGGAGTCTTATGGATTACATTTATGCTGCCTTTATATGCTTTTTGGGGCTTCATATGTCTGTTTATCAGGGACCAACAGAGCTGAGATATTATTCTAAAAATCTTTGTTTGTGTTCTGCAGAAGAAAATTATGGTAATATTTTAATTTTTGGGTGAACTATCCCTTTAATAGCCCAAATTGTGTTTAAATGCATAAATAAGTTTAATGCACATCAACATTTCACTGTAAATGCTAGAAACGTGTTACCCCTGCCCTGAAATGGAGAAAATGATTTGTTGCAAAATTCTCGATTTTAATGTGTTTTAATTTGACTATTTCATTTTCAAAAGGCTGTGTCATTAGACTAGTTTTAAGATCCTTCTTTATTTCGTGACTCACAAGTATGCAAAAATTTTGTTTATTATTGCAATAATTTCCTTGAATCAAACCGATCCGTTCAATTAATCGATTAAAAACTATTTGTTTGCTTCCTCACTCAAAAAAGTGGCATTTATCTTATATTGAAAAATTGAAAAATATAAGGTATGTGGGTAGACATTCCTGTTTAATTACATGCATTGTTATATTGTGTATATGAGTGAAATTAGTGTTTATTTAGTTAAGCGTGGAAAACATTACTTAACTATTTTAATTTGATTTTTACATTATTTTTACCATTACACATTATGAAACTACAGTACTTGGCATCAATGGAGTTTGATACAATTCATTATGATTCCTTTGACTGGAGAGAGAGAAAAAAATCACCTTTTTAAGCAATTTCCGTAAAAATACTTGTATATTGAGATATATGTTGAATATCAAGTGAAAAATATCAAGAAATATTTTCAATATATATATATATATATATATATATATATATATATGATACTGTGAGACTGTTTTTGTTCACAACATATTTTTTTATTTCAAATTAAATAAATAACCTTGGGGTTCTAGATTATACAGATGAAGACTCAACTGGGTCCAAACTTTTTCTGTACTTATCTTACCTAACAGTTTTATTGTAAATAACATGCTAACATGAAAAACAAAACTGTTAATAACATGTGTTTATATACATTAAAAGATTAATTAAATTAAAAGAGGTACTTAATTCACATTTTTAAGGTCTGGCCATAAATTCCTTCTTAAAATCTGGCTGAAGAATAACAAGACCTCACACCCTCAACTAACAAAGGTTTTGATTAACTTTACTTTGGAAATAAAAACATACAATGTAGGGTTACTATTTATGAAAATAGCGAAAGAATATTTAGAGTATGTTCCCCAACTCTGCAAATTATTAAATAAAACATGTTTTATCAGACTCACACTTACTTTGCAAAGTCATATCTAACTGAAAATGTTGACTATATCAAGACAAATCAAATTTACTACGTATAGGGGACATTTAAACTAATATGACGGATGAAATAGACCAAGATGGAAATTCTACAATGTCACATATTTGTAGCGCAACCTCTGTGTGTTACCTGTAAAGCTGGCACTTGCATTTCAATGGCACAAAAGTCAGAATATACAAGAAAGAACACAAGTGAGGGGAGAAGTCTCTATTCACCTATTATCCAAACTAAATATAAAGTGAAAAGAATGAAACGTCAGCCCAAGGTGAGTTTGATCTTGACTTTAGGGAAGTAGGCTACACCTGGAAATAGCAGTAGGACTGAAAAGTGTGAAGTGTTGAACTGTAGCATATATATATTAATGGTATCTGATCTTTTCTGTTTTTATTTTATGTTGTTGTATTTCATTTTATGGGCATTATTACATGTTTTAATATTACCATTTATTAAATGTATTAAACACATTAAATATATTTAATTAATTACATTAAATATATTTCACACACAATTTTAGATAAAACTAAACTAAATTGAATGGACAAATTGAAAATTAAGTAAAAATAAAAACTAAATGAAAATTCAAAACAATAACAACTCTGGTTGTAATGACTAACGCAGCTTTCCCTTTCTTTAGTCTATGTTTCAGTGGAGGGGAAAAAGCAACAAATAACTGAAATGTAAACAGAACACAGTAAGAATTATGCTGAAGGACATATTTGTCTTAATACACCTAAAGCATATGCTTTCATTCTGAAACCACTTTGAAGTTTGTTCAGCAGGATACTAATCATTTATTTTTTGCATTTATATTGACAAATAGTTTTTCTGAGTTGTGAAGGTTAAAATAAGCTTAAAATAATGATGTTGATTTTATGGTTACAATTTTAATTCAGATTCTTGAACAGATTCATTCGGACTGTACTCAGACTCAGCCTGTTATTGACTCTGTCTTGAGTCTGACTCTGCCCCTTTTGGGCTCAGACTCGATTGTTTAAAGACTCAGACTCGAACCCAAGATTTATGTATTGCGTACCAGTGGGCAGGGTTACTTTTTAAATGTATTCCACTACAGATTACAGAATACATGATGTAAAATGCAATTTGTAATTTTGTAATTTTGCAATTTCTTAGCATTTTAGCTCAGCTTAAAGCTGACAATTTACACAAGGTTTATTTTGTTTCTTCTGCTCCAAACTTCAAACTTTCTTCTCTGTCTGCTTGTATGAATGTAACACATCACAAGAAAGTATTTCACCGCTGTTCAAATGCACTTTGGATCTCATCATTTATATGTATAAATGTTTTCCATCTGAAAAGACTAAATATTAAATGAAACAAATGACATTAAAAAGTAATCAAAATACTTTTTTAAAGTATTGGCTTTTCTAAATATAAATTGTAACTGTAGTGGAAGACAGTTACTTATATTTTGTATTTTAAATACGTAATCCTGTTACATGTATTTCATAACTCCCCAACTCAGCCGGTGAGTACCCGTCCACTTCAAGCACAGATCTAGAGTACTTGACAACAATAGCTTTTTGATTAAAATTATTTTACGTTTACATTTATTCATTTGGCAGACGCTTTTATCCAAAGCGACTTACAAAAGAGGAAAACATAAGCAAATCATCTTAAGGAGACAGTGGTACAAAAAGTGCCATATTACAGTTTCTAGCATTAGAATAGTATTCAAAACATATTAAAGTGCAACAAGAATATGGTTCCTTTGACTGAAAAAAAAAATCAACTTTATCAGTAATTTTAATAGAAATACATAAATATAGAGATATATGTCAAATATCAGGTGAAAAATATCAAGATATAATTTTATAAGCCATATTGTCCAGCCCTGCTGTCTGGCACAACAGCCTTGTAGAATTCATAGCTAGTTACATCCTGAGAGAATTCATGCTTAAATTTTAGTCATCTTGTATTGTGCATCATTATTAAGGGTCTTAATTACACACAGTTCAGATGACAGGAGTTATAAAGAGGAGATGTTATGATTGTTAAGCTGCACAAAAGCGTTTCCATCTGACCTGTAAAGGAGAATGTTGTGCAACATGTAATTACATGACATAACATGACATCAGCCTAGCATGTACACAAGAGTGTTAAATCCTATTAATTAACAAGCCTCAAGAGGACCTTCTATATCAATCTGCGTCCAATATTAACTAAAGCAATAATGTAGTTTTTTGTCCTATTTTGGTAAGTTTCATAGGGAACTACTTAAAGCCATGCTTGATGCATGAATTGTGATAGTACTCTGAATTTCACTCTGGATTAACATTTTTTTCCATGAGCATACTCTCTTTTTCATAAATTAGTACTATTGGGGATAAATTAGCTCTCTGCTAATTAGGCTGGCAGCCAGCTTTGAATGCCCTGCTAAGCGAACATCGAGCATGGAACACTAACACCGTGTCATCCTAGGAAAGGAATAGTCCTCCTATTTTACAGTGCTTATCCCAGTTCCACACCACTAATCAGGATGCCAATTTTATCCCCTCATGATGACGATTCTCACTGCTCTTATATCCTGAATAAGAATCCCTATTTGCATATGTGCAGTCCCAGTTCTTTGTCATTTCCTCTTGAAGCTCTCTCATGTTGCAGCTTTTCAAAGCTTACATCAGTTAGACTTAAAACTTGTCCAAGTTGCAATAATTTATCACCCTCAGTTAGGAAAAGCTGCAGTAAAATGAGACTGTGGAAACAAACAGAATTTCTGCCTCTCTGATAAGACAGTAGCGATGGAAGAAAATAATGATATTTCAGAATTGCTATATTTTACCTCATAATACTGTATTAATAATTTCCATCAAGTATCAGTATTTATAGTTATATTTCTCACATTAATATTACTGGAGGAAAAAAACAAGAAACTGAGCACCACTCAGAACAAGTGTGTGAGAAGACACATCAGCACTGGCCCAAATATTCAGTAATTTCAATTCAACCAAAATGCAACTCAGAATGAGCTTAGAAATATAAATTGTTGTTTAATTTGTAAGGATGTCCATACAGATCCTCTATACACAACCTGGTTTCAATGAAACACGTTACTATACCAAATTTACAAAATCATTTTTACGTGGCTCGTTGTATGCGGTAGTTTCCTGGTAAAATAAACACTAGAGGCACTAAAACAGTGATGACTTTTATTCCCTTTCACGAGTAGAAAAGGGCACTTTTAATATAGCCCATGACTTGTAAGCAGTGTTGGGTAAGTTACTTAAAAATAGTAATCCACTACAAATTACTATTTATTTCTCTGAAATTGCAATAAGATTACTTTATTGATTAATTAGTTGTAAAATTAATCACATTACTAATTACTTTACTTTTAAGTTACTTTCTAAAACACTTTTCCGCTCAACAAATTATGTCTAAATTTCTTTCTTGTTCATTTTTCCATACAAGTCAAACACAGAGCACCTCACATTTCTCCTTCTCAATGACTCATTACGGGGCCATAATTTATGTATTCTAAATAAATAATATATTAGAAATAAGAATAACCCTATAATGTACTTAAACATAGTTAAATTAATTTAAAATTAACTGTAATCTAATTACAAGAATTTAAATGTAATGTATTGCACTATTTTTGAAAAAAATAATTTGATCACAGTAACCAGTGAGTTTGTAATTGGATTACACCTAGCACTGCTTGTAAGGCAATACATTTTAAACAATTGCATTACATAACCAACCACACTTTGAAACTGATTCGGATACAATCAAATTGTGCAGTAGCTCAACTAATAGTAGTCGAATGTGTCATAGAAGCACCACAAAATGAAGTGGTTGCACATTTGTTATTTCTAACACCATCAGTTACTGTAGGTTTAGGTTTAAGGTTTAGGGTAATTTACGGTTTAGATTTATTTTAATTTAAAACTTGTCATCTCAGTGGGATTTCAACTTGGAACTTCTGTGACACGTGTAAGAAGAATATAATTTAGCAAAAATGTTCCACACTCACCAACATTACCAGGAAAAATTGGTGGACAAGCTTCACTGTGTAAGCTTTGATGGTGAACAGCAGGGCTTTACTGGTAAAGCCCTGCTGTTCCACTACCAGCTAGACTAGATTGCCCAAACCAGCCTAGATCAGCAAGGGAATTGCATGCTGGGATGATCTTTTCAGCTGGGATGACCAAGATATCGACCTAATATCGTATCATAAGGTCCCTGCTTATTCCCACCCTTATGAGAGTGTGGATGGAATCATCTCAAGAAATTTCTTCTTCTACCCCGCAGCCGTTTGAGAGAGAAGTGCAGCAGGTGGGTTGCTACTGTCAAGGTTTAACTGCAATTATCCCTTCATTAAAATATATTAGGTCATTAATAATCAGTCAGCCTTGCCACATTTAAATGCAATTAAAACTTACTTCAGTCCAAGGTGTTAAGAATCCAAGGTGCATGGCAGTCATATCCATCATATCTGCTTAACTAACATGATTATATAAGAATCCATTATAAAAATGTAATCTCATTGCAGAATGTGGTTGAGACAGTCCAACCTCATCCTCTGTGATAAAACAAAAAACAAAAAAACAAACACTTTTGTCCCTTCTATTCTTCAAATAAGAGTCTCATGCAACTGTAAGTCAGGCATTTTGCACTGCGCAAAGAACAAGACTTGTAGTTTCACAGAAAATGTCTCATCCTAATGAGAGAGACACAGATGTCTATAAAAACTGCTTTGGAGAAAATGACAACATAAGCTCAACTGACTCCCTCCCTATTTCTCTCCTTGTGTGTGTGTGTGTGTGCGTGTGTGTATGTGAAGCCCTACATGAATGCATGCGACCAATAACAAGAGTGCCAATTGACCTTTGCAGTCAGCAGCTGTTCACCTATTGCAAAAACTTTACACAATGATGTTCCGATTCTTGGTCACAGTCATTGGTTTTGTGGCAATCATCGTCTGTCTGGTAATTGTGGATGGGTAGTTTTTGCCAGGTTCATGCTTGGAAAATGACTTTAATTAACCCCTTGACTGGCAAGGGTTGCCAATGTTGTTTGGTTGGTGGGGCATCCATGTGGACTCTCAATAAGTGACAGGAGATAATTGGGGTCAAATGCATTGAAAATACACCAGGATGTAGTGGTTTTTGGTCTGGACACTAGACATTAAGTCAGCCCACTGCTTCTAGCTAACTTATTTTCTGCTGCTATTCTAAAATTGCTGTTTTAAACAAAGATTTTACAAAGGCACAGTCGCATTACAGCATACCTTGAAACAATGGTAGTGGACAGAGGAAGTTCCCACAGTGACACTGTGAATGTGGGCCTTTTTTGCCACTTTTTTTATTGACAGGGACTGGAGAGAGGGTATAGGTAACTATTGAATAGAGAGAGAAAGAACAGTACAAGGAACACTTCAGGCAGCCTCAAACCTGTATTTCCTGTATGAACACCATAGCGCAACGTGTCTGTTTTTAAGGAGTTACCCTTTTTGGCTGCCTTTCCTACACTATCCAGTCTAACTCATTAATTTAGAAATAAATAAATAAATAAAATAAAATGCTAGTACTGTATACAAAATTATGCATACTGTAGACACAATTTACATTTGTCTACAAAAACTATTTAAGGCATTTAAACAAGCTTTCAGATCAAAACGTTAAGATTTTGAGAAACAAATTAAGTGTCTCAAATTTTTCACTGGAAGTGTACATTTCCATCAAAGGTGGTCACAAATCTTTTGTAATCAATTACAAATAGAGTACTGTGCAAAAGTTTAGGCACTTGTGAAAAATGTTGCATAATGAAGATGTCTTCAAAAATAATGACATAAATAGTTTCATTTATCACTTAATGTCATACAAAGTCCAGTAAACCAAAAAGCTAAATCAATATTTGGTGTGACCACCTTTGCCTTTAAAACAGCACCAATTCTCCTATAGGTAAACCTGGACACAGTTTTTCTTGGTTGTTGTCAGATAGGATGTTCCGAGCATCTTGGAGAATTCATCACAGTACTTCTATCTATTTAGAAGATATAGCAATAGTCTCAATTGCTTCTGTCTCTTTATGTAATCTCAGACAGACACAATGTTCAGTGAGGGGCTTTGTGGGGGCCATGACATCTGCTGAAGGGCTCCCTGTTCTTCTATTCTAATCTTTTCTATTTGCCAAAATAATGTTTGGGAGTCTAACATTTATATTTCCTATTGACACACTAAAGCTGAAGATAAAATAACCATCTTGCTTTTTACAAATGTTTTTCTAAGACTTTTGCACCGTACTGTATATTGTAATAGCTCTTCAGAATGCAGTACACAATTCCATTAACATCTGTGGGGTTCTGGCTACTTTGTAAATTGGCATAAACAAGCAGAGAGTAAAACCAAAGTCAACAATAGTCCAGATAAGCAGAGAAGACAGACAAAACCCAGACACAGATGCGAAGAAGTATGGTCTATTGGTCTCCATATGACCTCAGGCAGTTCATTTTCAGCCTAGCCTTCCATCAGAGCAGGAGTTCAAGATCAGTGGCAGTCAGCCCGAGCACTGGAGCGAGCGCTGTGGTTTTTGAGGAGCAATTAAATTGAATGCTAACAGGAGGCTGAGAGCTATGTGCAGAGAGATTGATGCTGGGCTTGCCATAATTATTATCAGAGGCACAAGCCGAGATTTCTATAGGGATCATGCACATGCTTTTTGATGAAAAGATTATGCAAACTTATATTGCAGCTTTATGATGATGTGGCTGAGTGACCACCAATAATAATAATAAAAAAAGGCAATGATTCAATGAAAGTTCATAATTTCACAGTAAATTATCCTATGCTAACAAGAGGCCAAAAAGTCCATATAGAAGGGGCATGGTTTTTTGAATCTCTAATCCACTCCAAACGATTAGAAATATTATATAATATATATATATATATATATATATATATATATATATATAAACATATTTCATTGTTTTTTTATCCCAAAATGTGCTTCTGGTCTCATCAACACTACTATGATGTCAAATTAAGTAGGGTAAATACAAGATGTTATTTAAAATCAACATGAATTTAATGCTGATGTAACTTTTTCAATGTTAAAATACTTTATCTTATTCTATGTGGAACTTGGAAAATTCCTCTGTTTGTTTTGAGCAATCCATGTAGACCCTGAAATTCTGATAATCTCAGCCTAAGAAACTGTTGAAAAACAGTGTCCAAAAATAAACTTTTTTTCCCCCAGATTTTTTTCTGATTCAACACTATATATATATATCTCAGGGTGTAAATAAGATAGCACTGAAAAACTTATTTTGTATTGTTCTCAATCATGTCACCTGTACTAAATGGAGGCTGTGGAGTGCCAGTTAGCGGTCATATAGTAAAGTAATATAAAACAGATGAATAAAAGGTCAGGTAGCACAGAGAAGCATTTGCTTCAGGTAGGATCAGGCAGCCTGTGTCTTTCTCCAGCTGCTCGATACCTCATACTGGTGGAGCGCGAACATGGCGGCCACGTGCTTTCAGTCAGTGGCACGGATCGGTTTTGTTAATGCCATTGCAATTTCCGGTTCCCTTCCTGGACACAACTAATGTGCATATTCAGGGAGGGCCACAATCTACATTTAACTGCTGCAGTGACAAGTGACCATTAACCTTATATACCTTGCATCAATTTCTTTTGCATGGGCTTCTTAGACCAAGTAAACCTCTATCAATTGCTGTCCAATGACAGAACATCTTACATCTCCTTCGAGTAGGATGTGGGAGAGGGGGGTGTGTTCTAAAACTGAGTTGAAAGTTCATTGGTTGCTCCAACATGTCAACTGTCCAATGGCATTTTTAAACTCAATTCTGAAATGGATAAAGAAAAGCCAAAGTAAAATGAAAAAGAAAAGCCATTAGCAAATAGATGAAGAAAAGCAACTGGTAAATTAATGAAGAAAAGCCATTTCCAAATTTAAAAAAAAAAATGCAATTTAAAAGGTGCACTTATTAATGTGCTTTATATAGTTACATTTAATTGCATTTTAAACATTAATTAAATACATAATTTATTGATGCACAATTTTATTGTTAAATATAATTACATTTTTAAATGTGAATTAAATAAACATTCAAATGTGTCTATTTTTTTTCCATTTATAAATTGGTTTATTTATTCACAATTTTATTTTCGAATTAATAGATTGATCATTTATTTATTCATTCTTTTTTTAATCAGCACTCCATGGCTTTCATAGAACAAGAGTAAATTTTTTTTGTTGATATGACAAAGCAATAAAATGTTATAGCATTACAAAAATAATTTATTCTAGTGTTCAAAAACGTCTCCAAAAAATTAAACATAATAATTGTGCATAAGAACTAATTACACATGCAAATACAACAATGACTAAAGGTATGCTCTCTATTCAAAGCATCCATACATGAGTAATGAGATCTCATTTCAAATATGTGTCATTTGAGCCATCACTGAGTTAATGTCATACGTATATTTGGTGCCGTCTCCTGGTGGCCATATGTAATTAGAGCGAATGATCCTCTCTGCCCATATTTGGATGACTTCCACCTACATCATTTCTGATTAAGTCATCTGATCCAGGAAAGCTGCAACATGTTTTTGGCCAGATAGCACATTATGTGCTTTGCGCAGATTGTGCTTCATCTGATTACGTTGTGTGTGGGCTTGTTTTAATGGGAATCCCCTTCTCTAAGTAATAGTATGTGATATTGTATGCTTTGTTTATTTTTCGTGAAGTTATAAGCAAAAATGCAGCTTATAAGCAACACATGTAACATGTATGTCAAAGACATATACTTAGCTATACTTAGCAATTACTCGCTATATTTTTTACAATGACATATGACATTTGTCTATTTGATTAGTTTGATGTTTTTACTAATTGTATTAATATGCACAGTGCAAAATGATTAATACCTTATCAAAACGGATAGTTTGGGTTATAATGCCTACATGCATTGTAAAGTACAGCTTCTAAGCTTTAAAACAATAACTATTTAGATAACTATAAGACTGTAGTTATTCATATTTAGATTTTTTTTTTCTCGATGGGCCAGGGCCAATCCGAGCTTAAAGGGTAAATAGTGACTTGAAAAGAGGCACATTAATAAGAGGTGGCACATAAACCAGCCCTCTGGGACACTTTGGAGAGAAGTGACTAATTTCAGATGGTTCTAACAGTTGCATGGTTTAACTTATGAGAAATGTTGGGATAACCCAACAATATGTCTCACCATTTGAACCAGCCAAAAAAGCCTTTCCAATATTTATTCTAAATTCCACATTTAATTTGTCATTATATAAAGCATTACATTATCCTCTCAACCAATATATCGAATTGAATAGGTCTAAGGAGGTCAGAGGACAAGCCAGAGCAAGTAACAGTCCAGATGGACACATATACTGTCCAGAAATGAGCTTCTACTCTTTAGCTTTTAATACTGTCCAGAAATTATATTATCTTGATTAAATGCCAGGGAAAGTAAGGGAAAAAGCCAAGGGCCATGTCAGCAGATGGCCCTTAGGCATTAACCTCTAGACTATTTGTTTTCTGACGGGAGGGGCTGATGGGAGAAACAGAGCGAGTTTAATTTTATTACCAATATAACAGAGTAATGCAGATTAGAACCACTCTGACAGAGTGAAATCCAGGGCAATTTCTCTGATGCACCCCCCCCCCCCCCCCCCCCCCCATACTCACAAACACACATTCTGAACTCCTTCCTCTGTATCTTTGCATAGTTTTTTATTCCATCTCTTTTTATGTTATAATTTTTCCTTCCTCAGTTTTCTAATCTAACAGACTATACCCATCTTTCCTCATACTTCCTTACCCCACCTTTCTTCATTGACTCTCTCTTTCTCTCTGTCTGTCTCCGCCCCTGCAGTTCTAGTGCTTCCTGCAGGACCCATTCAGCTGTCACAGACATAAGCAGACATTATCCACTGGCAGACATTGGTGCCTCGGCCTTCTGCAAGTAATGACTGCAGCATTAGGATAACCCCCCTCCCTCCCATTCATTCTGTCTGTAACAGTAAGGGAGAGGGGGAGAAAACAGCCTTTATCACATAGGGAGAGATGACATAAGTTAGAGTGGTAGAGAATGAGTCATCAAATACAGTCACTTGTTCTGACCAGCTCATGCTTTAGGTAGCTGGGTTTCTGCTTAGCAGGAAATGATGGCTTCACTAAAGAGCTTTTATCTGTCATTAGATCTGTCATGAAATATGTGCAGCTGATTGGGAGAGATGTAACATACTGTATATGACTTCTTCAAAGTGATGGTGCAAAGAAATATGTAGGGATGTCAAACCAACAGTGTCTAACACATGTAGAGGAATAGTTCACTCAAAAATGATAATTCTGTCATTTTTTACTCACCTTCATGTCGTTTAACCCCTTTTTCCCTGTTCTTGCAATGTGATCAGTGGCTGTCAAGTTCATAAAGGACAAAAAATATATACCTAAATGTAGTCCATGCAACTTGTGCGCTGTATTCAGAGTATTCATAAGGAGGAAGAGAGGACCATATTGAAATTTAAGTTGTTATTCACTGATAATCTTAATTTGAGCCAAAGCTCACTTCTAGCCTGTGAGAAAGCTTATCAGTAACTAATTACTTTTATTTTGATCAGTTCCTCACACAAATATGTTGTTAGGCTTCAGAAGATTTGGAATAAAGTGTACAAGTCGTATGTGCTACTTTTATTTTATGTTTATGATGTTTATTTGTCCTTATGAAGCTTAAAAGCTATTAGCACTATGAATTGTCATTGAATGGCAAGTGAAGCATAAATAAATCTATCCTTTAGTGCATGTTCCACAAAACAAATAACAGCATTCAGCTTTGGTATGATATGAGGGTGAATAAATTAAGACAAAACTTTAATTTTTGTTCCTTTAAGCAAATTCAAAAGGAATAAAGTGTTAAAATGGGATCTGAATTGTGTTAAAACCTACAATAAGTAAACCACCATGCAATAGCTAAGATTAAAACAGTCATCAGTGATCTTAAATTGACAAGGTACTTCTTTAGAGAGTAGTGTTAAACCTACACTCTGAATTATAATATCATAACCCATAAAGCTGAGGAAAAGTGACAACAATTTCCCTTGTTGCGAAAATATGATTTGATTTCAAGAGACTTTTCTTATGTTTAAAAATAAAAATAAAAATCCTAGAGCAAAGTACAATGGATTTAAACAAATTTCATAAAACGGTCTATAGCACTTACTGGATCATGTTCATTAGTTTTCAGTAAGCTTGTGCAAAATGCAAAGGTCAGGATTATTCGATTCACCTAAACATGCTGTGATCACACATGCTGAATTCATAGTAGGTTGTAACAAAAGACAAAGCTCAGGGAGAGTGACCAATTACAGAGGAACAAAATAAAAGCAGCGAATCGTGACTAACAAACAAAATCACTGACTCGGAGCACAACGGGAAACACACAAAGGCTATTTCAGACCAATCTGGCCTTAAACAAAACCAGAGAAACTAAAGAAGTAAAACGCTGACACAAGTTAATATATTTAAGTTTTTAGAAATCATGGCAGTGTGATATTTTTGTGGATCTATCCAGTTTTAGCAATTATGTATATTAAAGTGCTATTTTGTCAGGCTATGTTCCTTCATGTGCACTTTTTAAATGAAATCTTGTGCACTTTTTGCAAGTATAATGCATTTTTAATGAAGGTACACAGTTCGATATAAACACAATTTAATGCATGTGAGTTAGAGGTGGGCGGTATGACCAAAATCATTATGGGATGAATAATTGTATATCTTGGTAACAGTACAGATCACAATAAAGTCATATTATCAACAAATAACTCAAAAGCAGTAATACATATTAAAAATTAATGAGCCACATTTGAAACTGTTGCAAAAACAGCAGATATTGTCAGGTCTGGGACAGGAAGAACACAATCGCAGCAGAAACGTGATTACTTAGAGAAAAATAAAACACATACAGTCACGACAAAGAAAATGTGTAATTGCCAACCAGTGCTAGGTAGTAACAGAGTACATGTATTCTGGATTATATAATCAGACTACAAAAATCAAGTACTTGTAATTAGATTAGATTACATTTTTAAAATATGTTTCTAATTAGTTACTTTTTATGGATTACATGATTGCTTATTAATCAGGCAATGGTAGTACCTTTAAATTGTTCATAATTTATTGATCCCTATTAGTCTAATTCTAAATTGCACCCAGAGACCATATACTAGCCTCCAACCATAAATACACTGAAGATGGATTAGTTTTAGTTCTTTGTACTCGGCTTCAAAAATGTACATGAATGCACTTTTGCAACAATCTTTTTTTTTAGACATTGATTCACAAATATTACTGGTCTGATCTGTTATCACAGAAATGCCAAAACTGCCGGAGCAAGAACATTTTTAGTGCCTTTTTTATTTTAACTCCGAAACAAATGCCGAGTAAAAAAAACTAAAAAGAAAATCATATCAGTTCTTCATATTTTGATCCATTAAGTTTTAATTAATGCATTTAACAATAGCCATAATTGTACATGTTTATTCTACTTAAATGCATGCATAATTATATCAGAAGTAGTCCAAAAGCAATCAGATTACTTTAAAAATATAATCCAAGAGATTACGTTATTAACAAAAAAAATTGTCATGTAATATGTAATCAGTACCAGATTACAATTCAGAAGTAATCTACCCAGCATTATGGGTAATAAGACAGACTAGATAAACATGACGATAAGATGTAATAGCTACAGTAGCAACATAGGAAAACAACACAGCCAAAACCAACTGTTGCATGAGGCCTGTTGCATGAAGCCGGTTTCAGTGGCTAACTAGGTAAATTTGAGATTAGTTTGAGCAAACTCTGTTTTCTTGGTCTCAAGAAGGTGGGTCGTTTTTTTCCGGTGTTCACCACCAGTGCAATTTATGCTACACGGCTAACCTGCTTGGGAACAGGTTTTATTCTGGGTTACAGATCGGAAAATGCAAACAGACCCTAAACCAATCAGCTGTGAGTAAAGTGACATCTGACACAAAACAGTCACTCAGGCTGTATCTCTCGCTCCAAATTAAAGTGCGCTTCACAGGGAAATATAAATATTTAATGGATTTATATTTATATATTAAGCTTAAATATATTAAGATATTAAAAGATGGTTTATTTCGGGGACACATATTATCTTTTGAGCAGCACATTCAAATTATATTGTAGGCTATCACACAAGTTACATGGCTTGCACAATATAAAAGCTTTTACATTTTTTATATATATATACACTACCGTTCAAAAGTTTGGGGTCACTTGTCTGAAATGTTTCTCATGATCTTAAAAATCTTTTGATCTGAAGGTGTATGCTTAAAAGTTTGAAATTAACTTTGTAGACAAAATATTATTCTGCCAAAACATATACATTTATTTAATTACAAATCTAAAATTTCCTAAAAAAAAAAAAAGTTTTTGAAATGGATGACTTGGATCAAAATATGAAGAAAAGAAGCCAATAAGTGCCCAACATAGATGGGAACTCCTTCAATACTGTTTAAAAAGCATCCCGGGGTGATTCCTCAAGAAGTTGGTTGAGAAAATGTCACGAGTACATGTCTGCAAAATCTAGGCAAAGGGTGACTACTTTGAAGATGCTAAAATATTACATAGTTTTGGATTTATTTTGGATTTTTTGGTCACAAAATAATTCCCATATTTCCATTTCTATTATTCCATAGTTTTGCTGACTACTATTATTCTAAAATGTGAAATAAATAAATAAATAAAGAATGAGTAAGTGACCCCAAACTTTTGAACGGTAGTGTATATATATATATATATATATATATATATATATATATATATATATATATTTATAATTTTTTCAATTAATAAGTTTTTATTGCGAAAAGTAATAAGTAATTTTTTTCCCAGCAGTCACCTCAAACTTCTGCAGCAGCAGCAGTTCTACTTCTTGCTGTGCAAATGTTTAAATTCTTCATACTTTGACTGCAGCCAGATCGCCTAAGAAACCAAATTGGCCCGGTTGCTAGGGAGGATAGAGTCACATGGGGTAATCTCCTCATGGTCGCTATAATGTGGTTCTCTCTCGGTGGGGTGCATGGTGAGTTGTGCGTGTATGCTGCGGAGAACAGTGTGAAGCCTCCACACGTGCTATGTCTCCACGGTAACGCACTCAACAAACCACGTGATAAGATGTGCGGGTTGACGTCTCAGATTCGGAGGCAACTGAGATTTGTCCTCTGCCACCCGGATTGAGGTGAGCCACTACACCACCATGAGAACATAAAGTGTGTTCACACTTGGCAGCTTTGTTTAGATTAAAACGAACTCTGGTGCGATTGCTCTGTTAGTGCGGTTCATTTGAACAAGTGGGTAACGCTGCCATCCGAACCTTGGTGCGCACCAAACAAGTGGACTGAGACCCCCTGAATAGTGGATTTCGGTCCTCTTCAAAATGAACTCTGGTGTGGCTCGACTGATATATGAATGCAGCATGGATCAAAGACATCTAAACAGACCAATAACAGGAAGTAATTTGCCTTTAATACTGACCTCAAGCATACCTAGTTCTTCTTATCATAGGAGCTATGTTGCCCATTACAGTTCGGTAAAGGTGTCAGAACCTTGCAGCGTATCTTAGTTTGTGTGTGCAACAGAGGAATTCCTGAAAACTACATACTGTATACTGTACAGATATGCCTCTGCAAGCACTTTGTATATGATCTTTCGCTCTACCACATGTCCATTATTGTGAAAGTTATTAATGAGATGGCAGGTGCATTTTAGGGAAAAAATTATCTTGGTGACATTTGACATATCTAAAATGCCAGACATTTAATTAAAATCTGTTTAGACACTTTAAATGAACCGTAAATCTGCAATCCACTATGCATATTAGTTACAGTAAAACTGTAATTAGTTATTCCATGAAATCATGAACCATGGTTTTAGAGAATAGGGTAATACATCCTTTGTCAGAATTCCCCCCCCCACCTTTCTCAAAAATGAAATGATCGTTAACACAAACATCTGACCCTCTCATACACCTGTTTTTGAGTTAAACTGAGACAAAGTCCTCTCAAGCAATTAATTCATGTTATACAATGATAATATGGAATTCATTACATTCCATTAACCTCTGCACCTGCGCTAATTGAAACTGTGAGTCTTAATGAGACACAGTGAAAAAATTGGCAGTGTGCTTTGCTCAACCAAGGTTGTCTGTAATTACAATTAATGATGTCCCTGCACTTTTTCCATTTATTTCCAAAGAAAAAGAATGATTTGCTTTTTACCAATCAACCACAACAGAAGCTTAAGCACAGTATGTTCTATCCAGAACATAAGTTAATGAGGTCGAACTTAAGCGCAATCCTACACAAGCAACAAACATGTCCATTACTTTCAGGGGCATCATGCACCTATTTGTTTTGAGGGCACACCAGACGTAGTCCTGGCTCACTTGGTGCCCTGGAATAATAGCAGCATTTTCACAAATGGTCTCTTCAACCACACTGCACAAAGTTGGGCTTTGAACCCAGGTCCCCTTTCTTGCTAAACAAAAATTGCCTTATACTTATAAGAAGAACTGCTTTACAATCAAAAATGTTAATATAAGACAATTTTCACTTAGCATGCAAAGTTCAAATCTCGACCTTACACAGTGGGATACAAATGTCCATTTTGTCCAAGAGTCCATTTGTGAAAAATTTTATTATTTGTTTGGAGACTTGGAAATAGTGCAGAATCTTAAATTTCATATTCGTTTTAAGTTATGATTTTTCTTTGTTTAAAATTTTCAATTCAAACTTCACAGTTTATTTCCAAGTTAAAATTAGACCTTGAATCCCAGATCTTCAATGAGGACTTTTAAATCTTACTGTATATAAGTATATTTTTTAATAAACCTAGCAAAACTGAACTTGACAGTCAGTGATCACCATTATGGAAGTTCCAAAATCCACTTTGCTTTGTTTGAATTGACATGACTCTGATTACTTACACTGCACTATGAGCTCTACGATGGCCTCTCGAGGTTTGACGTTGAAGCCGTTGTACTGACTGGTTTGGCAGCGGTAAGTGCCGGTCATCTCACGGGAGACATTGACTATACGCAGAACTCCATCGTAGCTTTCAGTCTGCATGTTGCCATCCAGCATTGGTGCTTCTTTATCGGCACGGGACCAAAGGATGATGGGTTTGGGTTTGCCGGAAACCAAGCACTGGAGCTCTACTGTGTCCCCCTCTTGAGTAACCAAGGGGGACTTCCCTCGTGGGACAGTCAGGTTGGGGGGAACTAAAAGAAAGTGAAAATGTCTTAATGAACATATTACATTGATGTATGAAAATATCACATTGCATCAGTCATTTAAAAGTGCCTTCATGTCCCTTAAAATGTCCCTACTACCTGACAAATATAATTGAATTAGGTGTTCAGTGAAGTCACAACTGTCTCTGTGACAGACCTAGGCAATTTGGACTATTTGGATCAGATTCTGTCTCTGAATCACTTTGTTCATTCAAGTTTGCTGACATTTGGTCTGGCTGACTTGTCTTTGAAGTGTGCAATGGTTTAAGTTGAAGTGTGTAACTTTTCAGATGTTAAAATACTTTCTACTATGATATTTCTGCTTAATGCGCAAAGACAACTATATGTAAGGCATTTGAAGGTTGATTCCACCAAAAAAGCATAAAGATTGTGGCTCTACTGACGCTTTCATAGCTTTCAACATTGCACTGTTTATTTGAGGATCTTGATCAGTCTAACCTTCAACATAGGCTCAACCAATGCCGTGAGTTTGGGGCATTGAATTACAAATTCAGCAAAATGTCTGAAATCACTTACAGGACTTTTAAATCCTTTTCCAGGCTCTTGTTATATCTAGACTGGACTACTGCAATGGTCTTCTCACAGGACTTCCTGCATGTACAGTCAAACCTCTGCAACTGATCCAGAATGCGGCGGCATGACTGGTCTTCAAAGGGCCTAAGAGAGCGCACGTCACACCTCTCTTCATCGAACTGCACTGGTTACCATTGGTTGCTTGCATTAAATTCAAGGCATTGCTACCCACTTACAGTGACTCTGCACACCTCTATCTACAATAAACTCACAACTTCAAGTCTATGTAACCTCCAGAAGCTTATGATCAGCAGGTGAGCAGCGCCTTGTGAAACCATCTAACAGAGGAACAAAATCACTTTCCAGAACTTTCACTTCAACTGTTCCCATGGGTTGGGAAGTAATGGAATGCACGTAACATGATTACGCATTTAAAATACAAAATATTAATAACTGTATTCCACTACAGCTATAATTTATATCATTGGTATTTAGAATACAGTATTTTGATTACTGAAGAGATTACTTTGCACTTTATTGTCATTTGTTCCATTTAATATTTAGTCTATTCAGTTTATAAACATTTATCCATATAAAAGATACTATCCAAAGAGCATTTAAACAGCGGTGAAACACTTTCTTAAGATGTGGAACATTCATACAAGCAGACAGAGAAGAACGTTTTGAAGTTAAACTCCATTGGAGCAGCTGATTTTCTAGCCACCTTCAAGAAACATCTACAGACGCATCTCTTTTGCGAGCCCTTTACCCAACCCTACTAACGCAATAACTTCGTTCTTCTTCTTAAAGAAATCTCAATCCATTCTTTTACCACTGTCTCTCACTTTTCTCTCTACTATTGCTTCTTTGAATAATTTGCAACATTGTATTACAGCACTTCTCGTATTAATGACCCCTTAGGATGAATCGCTTCTGTTATATTCCTCATTTGTAAGTCGCTTTGGAAAAAAGCATCTGCTAAATGAATAAATGTAAATGTAAATACAACTGCATGTAACATTTCTGTGAGAAGGTGAGAACCGTGCTTCGAGTTCTTAAAATAGACATGTTGGCTGGTTCTCATGACATCTAAGTGCAAGGGAAATTTTTCCACACCAAGTCCCTAAACGGCTGAGCAATTTGACCAGAACACTTTCTGCCAACTATTTTGATTGAGTCCAGACCTTTGAAACAGCAGGGTCAGGTTGATGTGATGACATGCTCTGTGAAACAGGACAACTGAATATGTCTCCCCTACAGCTTCAACAAAGGCAGAAAAAACACCTGTTCATCTAAAAATAGCCACCAGAGTGCCACACAGGCACTTTCCATTTAACATGAATCTGTCCTTCACTGTACACAAAGCATCTGGACATGAGATACGTGAGTCTCCATGGCCCGTTTCACAAGCTCAACACCATCAATAAAAGATCCACTGGAAAACAAAGGCCCTTGTTTGCTTTACCAAGGTAGTGAGGTCATCGTTGTCCACCTCTAGGTTATAATCTCTTTCCATTCTGCTGAAAAAAAGCTTTAACCAACCTAAACTGGTTTGCTGGTTTTAGTTTGTCTCCCAGGCTGGTCTGTTTGCTGGTTTTAGATACATTTTGGACAATTGTCCACTAGTCAGACTGGGAGACCGGCTAAGACCAGCAAAACCGATTAGGCTTATAACAGTTTTAGGAGGGGATCTTTATATTTTTCAGCAGGTTAGACTGGGAGACCAACTAGGACCAGCTTGGCAAGGCTATGAGACCAGCTAGACCAGCCTAAACCTGCTTAAACCAGCAAACCAACTTAGGCTAATTGCTGGTTAAAGAGGGGTTTTGAACACTTGTCATCTGATGAGGCTGGGGGACCAGGTAAGACCAGCTTGGCCAGGCAAAGAGACCAATGTAAACCAGCGAAGACCAGCTTGGATTGGGTGGGAGATCAGCTATGCCAGCCTAAACCAGCTAAGACCAGTGAACCAAATTAGGCTGTTTGTTGGTTTTAGATGGATTTTGGGCACTTGACAGCAAAAAAAAAATACGATGCTAGAATGTACAGTATTTCTGATTGCACCTGCAGGAGGCCTGGTGGGAGAGAGAGCTTGGGTATGTCTGCAGGTTGATTAAGCATGACTTATTTAGCAGACCCAGTACAAACAAATAAACAAACAAAAGAGGATATTTTGCATAAAGAAATTATTCAGGAAGTAAATCGCATTACCCTTTTTGGCTATATAAAATGCCTAAAAGAGCATTATCAGTATTTTGCAATGAAAAAAATTAAATAAAAAAAAAACATTTGGCTCTACATATTTCATGCTTTTTTCTTTCATATCACTGAAATGCTATCAGTGGTGGAGTCTGAAATTATGCTGTTTTGTTTGAAACTATAAAGCTTTGATATGCCGAAAAGCACAAAGAGTGGTAAGAGAATAGTTGGGAAAACAATAACATCGTAAAACACTTTTAATAACAAATAATATTGAAGTTTAGTGAACAACTGTGTCATCCTACCAGTTACCCTGTTTCCAGTGCAATTTTTTTCTCATTTACTCAGTAATGCATGCTTGATTTTTAATTAATTATAATTTTGAATTAATAAATCCAAATAACACTCATTGCCAAGATTGTTAATAAATGGAATTGGTTTAGAAACTCAAGTTGTTGGACTGATGTTCTCAGTAAATCTCTGGATCCTTTTTATTTTTCTCATGTTCATGGTGTTGCAATGCAATGTTGTTGTTTTGCAGAAAACAAGTTTTTGTGCATGTCCTTGGTTGGCATTTCTACCAATACTCTCAAAGATATAATAACACAGCGACACAGTGCTATTGAAAATATTAAATTTAAGATTTAAATATACAAACAGATATAAAAACACATACTGTAAAGCATGAGCATTATATATGTGGCTTGCTTGTATGCCATTTCACTGATACCTGATTCAATGTTTGTTAATATTGTTTCAAATGAGGCTGAATGATTTATAATTACAAAGTTGACATCACGTGGACACATTCCGATTAGTTCAGGTTTGAGCCCATTAAGTTAGCCATGGTAAGCAATGTGTCAAAAACTTAGAACTACAAATCTACCCTCTCTTACCTGTAAAGAAAAAAAAAACTCACCAGTGGTGGAGGAGATGTTGACATCTATGCTGATCTCTGGTATCCCTCCATTCTTTAGTGAGGCCACACAGGTGTAAGTGCCAAAGTCGGTAAACTTGAGGTCGATGATATCCAGGTTTGTGGTTCCTGGGGCAACGTCTGGGTCAGTCTGTGTAATGACCATCCGCTCTGAGCTACGCAGCGGGCGACCATTTTTTAGCCAGCTGAACATCAGCTCCTCGGGTGGCGTGGCCTCCACCTGGCAGGAAATCTTCACCTCTCTGCCGATCTGGATGTTGTCATCATTATGATAGGGGTCAGGTGTGATCCAAAAACGTCCCTTCTTCAGAGCTGTGTGGACAGAATGAAAAATGATTTAACGACAATGAAACATTCAGATCAACTATACAGTATACTTCTGAGTGCATATTTATGAAGATCTCAGTTTTCTTCCAAAAAACAGCAGTTCTCAAACATTTTTGCATTGGGATCCAGATTATTCATTGGATATGACCCAACACAGACCTGAAATGATTTATCAAACAAAATTACACAAATATGTCCCTAAAATCAAATACTGAAATTTATTAAGATTATCAAATACTGGAGCAATATGAATTACATGGCATTGGCTGAATAGGAAAATATACCATTTTGTCTAATAAATATCTCTTAAATTTTAATTGTTTCATGCACTCCGCAGCCAATAATTCCCTGTACAAAACAAACTGAAATATGTTTATCATTGCTGCAAATGAACCTGTATTTAATATAATCTGGGTTGTATTTTCTTTTACCTTGTATAGTTTTGTTCATGGTTTTCGAGGATGAAAACACAACCTGTCAATGTTGGCATCTACTGTACTTAATTCTACTAGCTTTTTTTTGGAAAAAATTTATTTGCTAACCTAATAATTTCATAATTTGACCAAAGTTAAAGGAATAGTTCACCCAAAAATTAAGAGATTCTTTCTTCATCAAACAGACTTTAAGATTTTTAGGATTTCATTTCAGACCTCCTCCTTTAAACAATGCAAGTGAATGTACACCATTATTTGATGGTACAAAATGCATATTTAGGGTGCATCAAAATAATCCACATGACTCAAGTTGACAAATAAAGTTCTTCTGAACCCAAATGATTGATTATTTTTAGAAACAAAACAATACTTTTTGACTACAACTGTTTGCTTCCGTACATCTCTGTGACGCGCGCTCATGAGAGGGGTGACGTAAGCTCATTGGTAAGGTCATGCCTCAGGTGGAGGAGGAGGCAGGAAGCTCTGCCTTGGCCAAATCTAGCTGGGTCACATCGCACCTTCACCTCCGGGAGGGGAAAGGCACTATATGCAAGCGGTACACCCGGACAGCTGTCCCGCAAACTTACCTGCTCGTACCTGACAACACACGGGATGACACCAGCTCAAACCGGAGTTTGTAAAACCTTACGAAGGTGTTGGGTGTTGCCCAGCCCGCTGCTCTGCAAATGTCTGCTAAAGAGGCGCCAGGCCCTGGAGGCCTCCTAGTAGAGTGTGCCTGTAGACCCAATGGGGGGGCGGCATGTCCTGGGTGTGATATGCCAACGTGATGGCATCAATGACCCAGTGGGCGATACTCTGTTTAAAGACAGTACTCCCTCCAAAGCAGACAAAGACCTGCTCAGAGTGTCTAAAGCTCTGTGTGCGATCCAAATATATGCACAAAGCAAGCACCAGACACAGCAACGACAAGGCTGGGTCTGCCTCTTCCTGGGGCATCGCTTGCAGGTTCACCACCTGATCCTGAAACAGGGTCATGGGAACCTTGGGCACATAGCCTGGTCGGGGTCTCAGACCCACATGAGAGTATTCCAGACTGAACTCCACGTATGTGTCACTGACAGAGAACACCTCCAGGTCCCCTACCCTCTTGATGGAAGTGAGCGCAGTCAGGAGGGTAGCGCGAGGAGCATGAGGTCCGAGAACCAGGTTTGGGAGGGCCGGTAGGGTGCTTTGAGGATGATCAGCTCCTCGTCCTCCCTGACCATGCACAGCATCTGTGCAATTAGGCTCACTAGGGGGAACGCATACTTGTGTAGCCCCTGGGGCCAGATAAGTGCCAGCACATCTGTGTCGAGCAGAGCCTCAGTCAGGGCATACCAGAGCGGGCAGTGGGAGGATTCCTGGGAAGCGAACAGGTCTACCTGTGCTTAACCAAATCGACTCCAAATCAGCTGGACCACCTGGGGCTGGAGTCTCCACTCTCCCCTGAACGTGACCTGCTGTGAAAGTCAGGTTGCCTGGGATGTGAGTGGCTTGCAACGACTTGAGCCACTGCTGACTCCAGAGGAGGAGACGGCTGGCGAATTGCGACAAGAGCGCATGCTGCCTTGTCGGTTGATGTACGCTACCGTCGCCATGTTGTCTGTCCGGACCAACATGTGCTTGCCCTGGATCAATGGCCGAAGCCTCCGCAGGGTGAGTAAAACTGCCTGTACCCCGAGGCAGTTAATGTGCCAATGCAGTCGCGGGCCAGTCAAGGAACCAGTGGCTGCATGTCCATTGCACATGCCGCCCCTGCACGACTTCGAGCCATTTGTCGTGACCGCCATTCTCCACCTGAATGCCTTCAGACTATTCAGCACTGACTGTGCACGCTCGCTCATGAGGCGCGCCATCATAGATACTGAGTCTAACTCCATGCCGAGAAAAGAGATGCTCTGACACGGGGAGAGCTTCCTCTTTTCCCAGTTGACCCAAAGCCCCAGCCTGCTGAGGTGCCTGAGCACCAGGTCCCTGTGCAAACACAACAAATCCCACAAGTGAGGTAGAATCAGCCAGTCGTCAAGATAGTAGAGGATGCCCACTTCCCTTAGCGGGGCAAGGGCTGCCTCTGCGACCTTTGTGAAGGTGTGAGGTGACAGGGACAGACTGAAGGGGAGGACATTGTACTGGTATGCCCAGTCCTCGAAAGCAAACCGCAGGAATGGCCTGTGCCGTGGTAAAACAGAGACATGGAAGTATGCGTCCTTCAGGTCTACTGCCGCGAACCAATCTTGATACCGGATGCCCGCTAAAATGCATTTTTGTATCAGCATCTTGAACGGGAGTCTGTGCAAGGCCTGGTTCAGTACTTGCAGGCCCAAGATTGGCCACAACCCACCACCTTTCTTTGGTACGTTGAAGTAGGGGCAGTAAAACCCTTTCTTCTTCTGGAGGGACAGTCAGCAGCGTTCTCGCCCTTCACCAAGGTGAAGCGGACACAGTTGAACCTGGGCAGATGCCTGGCGAACTGAAACGCATAGCCGAGTTGGGCAGTCCTGGTCAGTCACCGTGATGGGTTGGGGAGCGCGAGCCACGGCCCCAAGCTCCGGGCGAAGGGGACAATCACGTCGGACGTACCGGCAGGTTTGGCCTCGTAGTGTGTCGGAGCCTGTGGTGCCACTCATGGCTGTGCTGAGTCAGAGGACATTGAAGCACTTATCTGGCTCCATATACCCACCATAGTAGCAATGTAGATGGGGGAGGAGGAAAATTGCCCTCGTGCTCTGTCACAACCTCCATGGCGTGGGTGCAATTTTGCCAAAGCTGGGCATACGGGGGTCCTCCTCTGGAGGGCCATACCTGCCATAAAGGAACGGTGCCCGATGGTAGTGATAATGACAGCCGTGGACACTGAATGTGTGACCCAGAAAGTGAGGAAACCAGTCTTTTCTTGAAAATGTGTGTACGAAATCAAAAGAAAAGGAAAACAAGGATTATCCTTCCGGCCCTTCACTGGGGAATGGAGTGGTCTGTTTACCAGCTCCAGGTCTGTATTGGGTCTCTGCCTCCCTGGGTCACCCTTCTCAGGGGTGCTTCAAAGCCTTTCTCAGGTTTTTAGCGACAGGCCGTGAGACGGGTGGCGTCTGCTTCCAGCGGGTAGCTCCACGTTGGGGACATCCTACTGTGGTGGACATGGTGTTGTCGCCAAAGATGAGCAGACCGGGTGCAGGATCTTGAGCTGCTCTGGGGCAGGATGTGCTGGATAGCCTCCATCTGCTTCTTAACCGTCGAGAACTGCTGGGCAAAGTCCTCGATGGCGTCACCGAATAGGTCAGGACTACCCTCGTGCATTTCTTTCAGCGACTTGGCTTGGTCGTGCAGGGTGGAGGCGGCCTGTCCAGAGTCACCGTCACAGCCGCCCGGGCAAGCATGGCCACCAGCAACATGCCAACCACACCTGAGGGTGCAAGCCCCAAATGAGATCGCAAACTCACCCTGAGACGAGCCGGCGGTCTCAACGCAGAACTCGACCAGGACAAACAAGCCTGCTGGGGAATGGGAGGTCCGTGGGGGGTTTCCCGGCGGAGAAGCTCCCACTGAGGTCCTCAAATCGCCCCCAGTGCTAACCGCCACAGCATCATACCCACAGGTAAAAAAAAGACCGAGGCGGGGAGCTGCTGGGGTGGCTTTCCCTCTGACGAAGGAAAGCCGCGACCACAACATTGCTATGAGACCATGACATGCCACGTTCTCGCAATGAGGACATGATGCATCCACAAACTATGTCTCAGCATGAGCAGTGCCCAAGCACGTGAGACAGTGATCGTGGAGAGATAATGACCACAGCCAGGGATTTTACACAGACAGAAAGGCATCTTTAAAAAGACGCTCCGTAAGTGCCTCTCTTTTAGATAGGAAATATATTCTTTTAGTTGGAATAATATACTCTTTTAGCTGCTGAAGCACCCAGGGGTGTTCTCTGCACACCACCGGTGCAAGAGGGGGAGAAACCGCTGCAATGTGCAGTAAATCCAACAGCTTTGGCTCTTCAGAGGTGAATGGATTGGCAGAGGAATTCTGCTTGCTGAACACAACCGCTCGGCTCTGAAGAAAAAATATAAATGAGTGGTTGCAAGCCAGCTCTTTTTATACCCGTATGTCCAAGGGAGTGGCATGCAAATTCCACTCACAAATTCCCATTGGCCTTTTCTCAAAGATCAGAGGTGTTTGGGGCTCCCAAGGGTGACCCCTTATGTCAGTACATTGACACAACTTCGAGTGAGTGACAGATAGGGAACTATGTATGTCTGTGAATTTTCCAGCAGTAGCAAGCTTTTGTACTGTCTCTGCATCAGCAGCATCAGAGTTATATATTTTATCAATATCTCATACCCACATTAACATGCTAAATCGTTCAGAGAATTGTCATGACTAAATAAGTTTTGTTTTTTTTAAATGTTCATGTGTTTTTTTCCCATTTTTAGGGACTCGTCATAGTGTATACACATATGCATCTCTTCATACAAATCATACAACTGCATGGCTAATGAGGCACTCAACAGCACATAAGTTTATACAATATATCTAAAAGTTCTTAGCTTCATGTAATTTCAAAAATTGTTTACTGTGTGATGATTTTACCAGAAGTTATCCACAACAATGCATTTCAAGTCATTATCAATGTGTCAAGCCAAATTACATAAAAAATAAAAAAACATACCAAAATATCCATGGGCTAGTCAAAGAATTTAGTGATTACCATATTAGTCTATTAATGTGAATACAGCACATGGTGTGAAATAAATGGAGGTCCCCTCAGGACAGGGACTATGAAAAACAAATCTGATATTATTTAGATGAAGAACTGTCAGTGAGTCAAGCTCTTTCTCTGTGTTATCCACCTATTTTTCAACATAACTAGGATGCCGCCATTACAACGTAGAATGTGAACCACTTCCAGTATAAGCCATTCCACTATTTTAGCAATACAAAAAAACTACATTATGCTGCTTTATATTACAGGCTGGCAATATATGTCGTCATATTATTATCATTAATAACTATTTTCATAAACACATTGGTTCGGTGTGTGTATAGATTTACTGTTTATCACATTTTGCCATCGTTTCATCACACACTGTACACACTGTTACTAAGGCAGAATGAATGTAATCAGTCCTCAGCACTGTCTGTCATGCCCCACAAACTTAACACAACCAGCAGAGAGCAGAAAGCTGCTTAAACTTTCTTTGCACCAAAACTGCATCTTGTTTCATCTTGACAAAATAATAAACGTATTATTCTCTCTGTTGTTGTCAGAGAGCATTCTCTCTTTCTTAGTGGTGCATAGTAAACAGACACACAGATCTCGCATTCACAAAGGCATATGAAACTTCGCCTTAGGAAATTAATAAATAAAGGTATCATCGGAGGTATACATATGAATGGAGATTTACATGTAGAAAAGAAACACTGTATCGTCACAACCTCTGTAAAGTAAGAAGCATATTTTATTAAGGTCTCTTTGATACAACATACAGCAACAATGACTTACTCATTTACTATACATGCTGAAGTTAGAAAATTATCTGACATTAGGACTTTATACTGCTGTATATCCTGTGGTTGTGTGATAGTTTGTAAATCCATATCATTAAATTCTGGTATCCTTCTAGTTATTTACATTGCTGTCAGTCACAGTGGAACTTTGCCACACTCACCAGAAATGCAGCCACCTGCTTACTTCCGCATTGCAAAATAAGGTGGATAGAGGACAGAAGAAACCCAATGCTTTACACAAACCCAATGCTTTGACATTGACATTGAAAATAACTATGAAGAATTATGACTCAACAGCAATGATATATACAACATTGAAAGTGACGTTAGAACACTGTGAAATGGCACACAATGCACACATATAAACACACCACTCCACATACACTTCGGTATATAAAGTAAGCTAATAAGAGAACCTTTGCACTTTGGCTTGAGATATCTTGCTCACTGTGTCTCACATTTGGAAATAACTCATACTGACAACCCTAGACTGAATATAAGCTATTTTAGATTCTGTACAAGTTAAACTACACAGTAGATAAACCAAAATCAGCTTTCTTCCATTCCCTAGATGTTTCAAGCCAACGTGAAATCAAAACTGACTCTATTTACTTTAACACAATAATCCAATGAAAAGAGAGGTATGTGTCTTTGCAATCTTTTAACAAAATGAATAAAAGATTATTTTATACCTCTGAATCAACTTCCCTTTTGTCAGACATCAAGCCCTTATTTTACAACGACCATAAGTGACCACTTTTCCAGATGTGTGAGCAAGCAAGTCTCCAGCAAGTCTCAAGTCCTGAGTCAATTCTCAAGTCAGCAATGCATACAGTCAAGCAAGACAAGTCAAGTCACATTACAAAACAAAATCAAGGAGAGAGGTTATATTACTTATTTAATTTCTCCCCAGGAATAATGAACTTTCTAAATTATACATCCATATCTGAGAACTATATTAATATCTAAAAATGGTTGAAGTATACCAAATATATATATATTTTTTCCATGAAATACTTGCTGATTTAAGGTTTTACAACTGTGCAAAATTTCAACAAAATTTCAGGTTACATTAAAATCTACTACAATTTGCTACTAAATTGCTGCAGAAGATCAAGTTTGACATGATTTTGCTACCTGAGGTTAAGCTAGAAAAACATCTTTATCCGTCACTATGACGGACCGTTTACGTCATGCTCTATTTTTCTCTGTCATTTTGGTAACACTTTACATTAAGTTTCCATTCGTTAAAATGAGTTAATGCATTAGTATCATGAACTAACAATGAACAATATATATTTTTTACAGCATATACTAATCTTAGTTAATGTTAGTTCATAAAAATTTAATATTTATTTGTTAGTTCATGTTAGTTCATAGAGTAACTTTCTATTTTAAAAATGTATTATTATGTTGTAACTAATTAAATTCAAGTATAATAGTTGGGAGAAATTGTTAAAAATTTTAACTGTTCTTGTTTATTTCTTATGACATAATTTGGAATTGTCCTTAAATATAAATATTATAAAAGGGTAAATGACAGAGAATGCTTGGTTAATGCAACCCTAGATAAGGGTAAAATTTTTTTTGTATCGGAAATTTTTTAGTACAACAATATTATTTATATTATTATTATAGAATATTATTTTAAATTATTTAATAGTATTTTATTATTAGTCATTAGTCAAAAGCATATATCATAAAAAAAAATTGTCATCGTCGAGTCATCCACTTCAAGTCCAAGTTGAGTCTTGTGTCATTGGTCCTCAAATCAAAGTCAGTTTCTGCATTGAATCAAGCAAGCCGTTCTACTTCCACGTGACTGAGCCATTGTATTAGCCTCTTTCCAAAACCTCAAATTACAAAGATACCAAAATTAGCTTTATTGAGAGCAGAAAAGGTTGTTAAAAACAAAAGCAGTAAAATAGCACCCTCAACTGACAACTGTTATGAACAACATGGCATAAAAATGCATTATGCCTCAATAATTTGCTGCAACTAAAATACTATGAGAATGCGCAAAATAATTGACAGGCAGAAAGCATCATTTTCAGCAGATACGTTTTTATTTTGCTGTTTACAGAGACTAAATCTTTCACAGAGACAGGTGAGATATCTCAGGGCACTTACAACATTTTTTGTAGGGCTACCCCCGACCAAAGATTTTCCTTGTCAACTAACAGGCGTTAGTTTAAGCCATTAGTTGACTAGTCGTCACACGCTTATGATATTGATTTAATTACTTAAATATACACTCCAGGTCAAACATTTTGAAACTCGACTGAAATGTTTCTAATGATCTTAAAAACCTTTTTATCTGAAGGGGATTGCTAAAATGTTTCAAATTAGTTTTGTTGACAAAAATATAATTGTGCCACCAGAGGTCGAGTCTGGCTTGAGTCGCAAATTTAAGGACTTGTGACTTGATTGACTAAATGAAGAAAATGACTTAACTTGACTTTGATTTGAGAACCAGTGACTCGAGAATTGACTTGACTTGAACTGCATGACTCCACAATGACTTTGTTTTTCACAATGTTTTTTATTATTATTATTTTCAATAACTTATTATAAACAGAAATTAAATGTGTTTAAAAAATATTGCGGCATCAATTAATTCATATGCAAATATGTAAGCCCGCCAGCACCACTGAATGGCAAAATGACAGATGATTGTTGAGTTCCCCAAATAATCTCCTTTGGATATAAAGATTTCGAATTGGATGCTGAGCATAAAAAAGTATGAAAATATGCAATGCAAAAATATCCGATATAACTACCACAACCTTGAATTTCATCAGACATTTCAAAAACCACAAGGAAAGGCAAGTAAATAATTTAATCATCATTTCATTATCCAGAAAGATAATATGTCAAATTAAAGTTCAAATGTTTGAGGGTTGTCAGTAAATTAAAATGATTCATGATTAATCACGTTTTGTAGCGTGACAAGTTTGAAATGACCCGACATTGCCTCTAAATGTGTGTGCCTTTTCTAAACCTTCTCAACAGTCAACAATATACATAACCATTTGTTGGCAATATAAAAACATAACAGGCAGATTTGCAGTCACAACACTTTATTTAAAACGTGACAAATAGTATGAAATATACAGAATGACTTGTGACATATCCAAGTGCTCTCATAGTGAATATGACTTCTGAAGACTTCAACTAAAGCTCTTGAATGCAATCTTTCTGTGACTATTTTATATAAAATATATCTATCTTCAGGAATGTTTAGATGGCATTTTCTTTTCATCTTACCTCCATATAATGCCTAATAAAGTATTGTTTATAAGCGCAGGGCTGCTTTGTGTACAGGCATTACCTGCATTACCTGTAGAGAGCGAATTTATATTTTCATTCAGTTCGATCAATGTGAAACTCTGACTGCATTTTTACGCAGCATACACGCAGTGTTATAAATTTTAACCGGTTAATTCTAAAAATCGAAACAATTCGGTTAACAAGGTATCTAGAATTCACAGTATTTTAAGTGCCCATGATAAAAAATACAGTGCATGTTCATTAACCATATTTACTAATATATATATATATATTGAATAACACATTACTGTTATACAATTCATATAAAAAAAAAATGTAAATATATGCATATAAGTTTACATTTTCAGAACAAAAATAAATATGTATTTAAAAAATGAACATATTTATTTTCTCGTGGAACATGCGCTTGAAAAAGATTCTCATTCTTTCTTTGAATTCTTTTGTCTTCTGATTTTTTTTATTTGCAAGAACATTATCATCTATAAGTGCTGCGAATGACCTCAGACATCTCAACTCAGGAGGTTCTTAGAGTTCAGTTCACTTTATTTCCACAGAGCAGTTAATTGTGGACGCAACTCTGCAGCCTATACACCTGTGATTAAAACATAAAATAATACAAAAACATGTTCACCTCGAACCATGATTAATATTTCAGTGATTATTATCATCATTATAATTATTATTTTTATTTTTTAGAATTGTTTTTATGTCTTCATTTGTGTAAGTAATGTTTCGCCTGCATGTTTATACAGACACTTGCCTGACAGTAAATGGAAAGGTGGTTACTTATTATTATACTATTATTATCTCATCGACTATCCTTTGGTCGACTATTAGGGGCAGTCCTAATTTTTTGCATACCTTTCCATGAAAAAAATCGCTTACAGCACCTTTAATACTAAACTGTTTTTGTTTTGATATCAATACCACTAATTTTTCTATCAACAATATGAGTATGGGGGACAAAGGCACTATGAGACAAATGTTTTCTTCTCTTGTGGGGCCTGAAGTCCAAGAGCCTAACCGAAACACTACCACAATCTCAGCTCTAGGTCATTTTTGTAAATGCTGTTCATCTGGCCATAATTATTATTAATTATTAAGTCACTGAATTATATAAAGACAGATTTTACAAGATCTTGTCAACCAATTTATTTGCATCTGTGCTTTACATTTTACAAATGTTACTACCTGGTGTGCTAAAAGAGGATGTTTCAAGGTTGACTATGAGGCAATGATACAGGCAGAGACAATGTGAATATTACAAGACAGAAGATAATGAAGAGCTGTATCTTTGCTGGGTAAATGCATACAAGGTTCAGCTTGGCAGGCCTTGCCTCATTGGTCAATTTGCGACTTAATCAATATAGCGTAATATTGTAGTGGGATAGCTGTGCTCTCTTTGATGACCCTATAAAACTTGCAGGGTGATAATGCTCTGGAGTCCAGTTCCTTCACATGAGTTATATCATTATCAAAGTGCACTGCAGGTAAGCAATTACCTAGAGACTAGCTGTGTAATCTTTTCAGCACATTTAAAGTCAGGTTGCTTCTCAGATGGCGTTTGAAGATGATTTGTTACTCCACTGTAATAGCATCTCTTGAAATGTAAAAAAATAAATGCTTAAAATGGATATCCAAACTTTTGCTTCAACTTTTAATGAGCTTTCCAACAGAAGAATATATTAAGGCACACCTAAGAGACAACATAATGCTCACTCTAAACCATTTGCACCTGTATTTAGAAACAGTTTTGTTCACTTTAAAAAGTGTTTGGAAAATAATTAAGACTTCATCTTGAGTTACTGTAATGCTTTATGCATGGTATGCACACAATGATTATGCATATTTGTTGCTCAAACTAAAATACTATTTCCTTTTTTCATAATTTATATGCAGAAGAATATTGATGAATGTAAACATTTAGGATGGGTCCTTTCTTTGTGTGATATTATAATTTGTTAGCTGTTTCTTTAGCTCAGTAACATCACATATCATTGTTTATACTCCCTTGTAGCATTATATGAGAATCATTAATCCTTTTGACTATCCCTGTAGTCGTGCTTTCATAATGAATGGACACACAGTGAATGGCTGTGGGAAAAAGTAATGTAAAAGCATTTTACTGATGAATATGTAGTGCTGCACATAAGGCTAGGCTATATGCTTTTTTTTAATCCATATCTTACATTATCATAGGACTAATAATGTTATCATTTAAGTATTTTTTCTCTACCATGGTCACAGTTAAGTAAAATGTACTAAGTTGTTCTGCACAAGCTACAAGGGTATTAAAATCACTACTCGAATATCACAAAATCATTTTCAAATCTGCATTTGCCTGCCATGAGCAGCTCTAAATTACATTGTATTTTCCCTCTGAATCTCACTCCAAATCTTGCAGTTACAATTGAGTCCACTGGGGGTGCTGTGGATGTTTTTCATCAAGGTGTTGGTTGAGAGAAATAGCTATCATGGCGTCTGGTCTTTTAAAGCAAAGGCAAGTTATATTACAAGACAACAGAGCTGTTCAGGTTGTAGAGAATTCACCATGGGTTCCCGCTGGATTTTCCTATGGATTTTTATAATGGGGGTTTTCAACTTATGGGTAAAATAAAGTCTGTGGAAACATTACTTGACTATATGTGGACATTTTGTTCTACAACATAAATTACACACTTTCATACCTCACATTAATTTTTTGTGGCTTAGAGTACTCGACTACAGAATTTCTCAATTCAGTAGAAAATGCCCATTCCTAGCATGCAACAGTGAATATTTCAGGAGGGGTTTGTCATTAGGAAATGGACCAATGCTATTTGTCACAAAACTGTTATTGCACTAAATGAATGTATTTTATAATCCAAAAATAAAACAGTTATCATTAGAATGGGCAGGGACAAGAAACCAGCCAACTGTATCTAGATGTCAATTCAAATACTACTAGATTTTAGTTTGAATAGACAGTGAGACATACACAATCAATGTGTTTCCAGCATCAAAACATAAACCCTTTACACAGGGGTGGACTGGAAAGAGAAATTGGGCCTGGATTTTACATAGAAACTGGCCCAAAGTTATTATTATTCTTTTTATAATAAATGTGATTAATGAACTATGTTTAATGCCATGACATTGATATAATGCAGTAAACACATTTACCTGCATTGATATTAATATTAGTTTCTCAATCATTTACTGATGAGATTTGAACATCCCTAAAGTTGTACTATACATGTGTGAAAGGGTTTACATTTAATATGCTGTCTATATGTTGATATTGTTGATAGTTTCACTGTCTATCCAAACATACAACTATATATTCTATGCACAGCGTGTAATCTTCCCTTATATAGGGAGTAGTGCAATCAACATAAAGCTCCACCAACGAGCCCTCCCTTTAGAGAAGGGGAAGGCATATTTGAATACAAATCTTTTATTAGTTCTAGTAAATCATGTAACTGCAACAGACTACTAATAGTCTATCCGGTGATCATGCTCATCAAAATCGACTGACTTCTCTAATGCTTATTTTGGTGTTTAGTGGAGGAATAAGTCAAGTTATGCGATGTACGAGACTGGACACTTCTGCTACAGTAATGATCATTGCAATCCCACCTAATTTGAAAACAGCTTTAGAGGCCAAGCTGTATTTGGTCATTACCCAGTGGAATTGACTGGAATCAATACACGACTAGACAACGATTTCACAAATGTGCTCTCACATTCACAACATTCATGTGTTGCATGGCTACAGACAACAAAAAGTGTGTAAAGCAATTCTACTGAGAAAAACAGTATTTACCAAGGATGAATTGTGCCTGCTAATAGCCTGGTTCATTTGCACGCACTGTTTGCAACCGATTCACTAAGAATTATGGAACTAGGAAATCAAGGAATTATGCAAATAAAATACGATGTGCTAAACACATTTGCATGTTGCAATTACCAATCATGCAATTGGTTGACTTTTTTCTTTTTTGGGAAACCTTTAGTGAAGACTTCACATGGTTTACTTGACATACAGTAAGTGAACAGTGACTCTGGTCTGTCATGCTTGTGAAAAAACAAACAAAAAAAAAACACCATAAAGGCACAGTAAAAGAAATCACTAGGACTTATGCACTATATTTGAAATCTTCTTAAGTGATATGATCACTTTGTGCGATGAACCAAATGAAATGTAAGTAATTATGAGAAATAAATTATGAAGAAAACCAATGAGGTTTGATGTTATTGTCATATTTTAATTAAGCAATTTACCCTAATAATATAATTTAATTTGAGTGAATAACCAGTTAAATTTGTTCTGTTTATCACACAAAGTGATAATATCGCTTCAAAAACTGACATGAGTCGAATTGATTATGGTGGTTTTGTTGTGGTTTTTATTCTTTTTCGATCTTGACAGACCGGAGTCACTATTCACTTACAGTATGGGAACAAGGCCCCCAAGATGTCTCATGTGACTACGTTCACTTCTGTGCGCTATAGTAAACTTGACAGATTTGGTTGGATTTTAAAAAATATATATATTTTAAATAAAAGCATGTCGTAGAAGTCTTATAATCCTTAGCATTCGCTGCCTCATGCAAAGTGAACCTGCCTGAGCAGAATTACACATTTTGTATTTAAGAATAGGCCTACTATGTTGCGGGCAGTGACAGATATTATTTTGTTTGACTTTAATGTGATTTTATCATTTGAATATCTATATATTGTGCTATTTAGGCTCTTAACACACTCTGAAAAATGCAATAATTTTTTTTTTTATTCCCGACTCCTGACAAATAATGGAATAACCATTTGTGAACTCTCATGGTTAACCAAATATTACAAAATGCACATATTTAGGGTATTCTGGCATCTTTGACTTTATCATTAAACATTAAATGCATGCAGGACTTAAACATTTGAAAATACTCCATACTATTTCATGAATTCTGGCGCTTATATGAATTGAAACCATCAGCTTTGTACACAGCCAGGGTAAACTGCAGCATATCTTTGTGTTTGAAAGCATTTTGAAAATCAAAGGCTGTTCTCTGCAGTCCTTCAAATAAACGTGCTGCACCTGTGAGACGCAGATTCCTTTAGCATGCACTTGAGTGCCTGTGCTCGTGCTGCTGTAATCCTGTGCTGTAAGCATACATTTGGCTGAACAAATGGGATTTCACATAAGGCTGACTTTTACATGCATTTATAATAGGTATCTCAAAATAAATAAAAAATGTATTTAGAGCTCGGGGCCCTTTGGGTTTAGAGGCCCCAGGGCAATGGCCCAATCGGCCCTGTGGTTAATCCAACAATGTATGGGAAGTAAAACCAGAATTTTGGGGTGAACTGTTCTTTTAATGTAAATGCTAAAGGTGCTTAACTGTTTAGTGAATTCACCCCTTAATGTAAATGACAATCCTTAAAGTGATTCAGGTACTATAGAATCAATTTACATATCAGAAATAAGACCAATTTTGGCAGCAAAGGCTAAGGGACAGCTTGACCTATCTCTGCATGCCTGTTTTGATTGCTTGGTGGAAAGTGGCCCAAACGGGAGATATCTTGCCTGTAAATAAATAAAAAGATGAGTTTCTATAGCAGTGTGCAGCCTCAGCAATACTCTCCTTTCCATCACTGCTCTTTCAACACCCCCTTCAGCTAATATATGCCTTATAAAGCATGACTTTTGCAGTTATTTGCTGAGCAGACCCTGCAACGTGCGGCATAATCTGCTGAAGAGGCTCCGTGCTCATACTGACCAGGCTCAATATTTGAGTGATAACCAGAGTGGGGTGTGTTTTATTGATGATGTTGACAGTGGGTGGGGGAAAGAGCTGTCACAAAATGCCTTACTCAGTGATGGCTAACTGGTCACTCCCACCTGGCTGTTGACTGATGCCCCATTACGGCTCGCTCATCAGCCCAGCTTTCCCCCAAGCAATCCTTGTTATGTGTAATGGCTGAGCAAGCTTATGGAAGAAATATGTTTTATTTTTCAACAAAGTAGTCAGCTTAGGCTTGTATTTTAAATTAAATATGAAAATCTTATTTCATTTAAAGAAATATGCTTATCAAGTCAAGTGGTTTTTATTGTCGTTCAACCATATACAGTTAGTACACAGTGAAAGAGACAACATAGGACAAACACAGAACCACATGAGACTACACAGACTAAGTAACAAACATATATTAAGTGCATGTGCAAACGTGTGCAAAAAGTACGGGACAGTACAATAAATTACTAAAAATGAACAGGGCAATAGGCACATTGAGAGACAGTGCAGCGCCGACCAGTACACAGTAGTGCAAAAAGATGACAGTTTCTAAAAATGCCAAATGTAAACATAACATACTATGAGATAGTGTTCTATGGACATAGTAGTTATTGAGGTAGCAGCCAGGTATAAAGTGACAATAATTAAAGTGCAACTCAGGACATGTGTGTGTGTGTGTGTGTGTGTGTGTGTGTGTGTCAGTCCAGTCTCTGAGTAATGAGGAGTCTGATGACGTGGAGGAAGAAGCTGTTAAACAGTCTGGCCGTGAGGGCCCGAATGCTTTGGTACCTCTTGCCAGACGGCAGGAGGGTGAAGAGTTTGTGTGAGGGGTGTGTGGAGTCATCCACAATGCTGGATGCTTTGCGGATGCAGTGTTTTTTGTAAATGTCTTTGATGGAGGGAATAGAGACCCCGATGATCTTCTCAGCTGTCCTCACTATACTCTGCAGGGCTTTGCAGTCCGAAACAGTGCAAGTCCCAAACCAGGCAGTGATTCAGCTGCTCAGGATGCTCTCAATAGTCCCTCTATAGAATGTAGTGAGGATGGGGGGTGGGAGATGTGCTTTCCTCTTCGTGTGACTTCGAAGAAAGTAGAGACGCTGCTAGGCTTTCTTGGCAATAGAGCCGGTGTTGATGGACCAGGTGAGGTTCTCCGCCAGGTGAACACCAAGGAATTTGGTGCTCTTGACGATCTCCACAGAGGAGCCATCAATGTTCAGCGGAGAGCAGTCACTCTGTGCTCTCCTAAAGTCAACAACCATCTCTTTTGTTTTGTCCACATTCAGAGACAGGTTGTTGGCTCTACACCAGTCCGTTTGCCGCTGCATCTCCTCTCTGTATGCTGACTCGTCGTTCTTACAGATGAGACCCACCACGGTCGTGTCATCAGCAAACTTAAGGATGTGGTTCAAGCTGTGCAATGCTGCACAGTCGTGAGTTAGCAGCAGAGTAAAGAGCAGTGGACTGAGCACACAGCCCTGGGGGCCCCAGTGCTCAGTGTGGTGGTGGTGGAGATGCTGTTCCCGATCCGGACTGACTGAGGTCTCCCAGTCAGGAAGTCCAGGATCCAGTTGCAGACAGAGGTGTCCAGGCCAAGCAGGTTCAGCTTTCCAATCAGGTGCTGAGGAATGATTGTGTTGAATGCTGAGCTGAAGTCTATGAACAGCATTCGAACGTATGAGTCCTTTTTATCTAGGTGGGTGAGGGCCAGATGGAGGGTGGTGGCGATGGCGTCATCTGTTGAACGGTTGGGACGATACGCAAACTGCAGTGGGTCATGACGAGCCTCTTGAATCACTTCATGATGATGGGTGAGAGTGTGACGGAACAGTAGTCGTCGAGGCAGGACACTGAAGACTTCTTTGGCATATGGACGATGGTGGTGGCCTTGAAGCATGTTGGAACGACGGCACTGCTCAGAGAGATGTTGAAGATGTCGGTAAGAACATCTGCCAGCTGGTCTGCACGTCCTCTGAGCACCCTGCCAGGAATGTTGTCTGGTCCAGCAGCCTTCCGTGGGTTGACTCTATGTAGAGTTTTCCTCACATCAGCCATGGTAAGACAGAGCACCAGGTCGTTGGGAGGAGGGGTGGTCTTCCTCGCCACCATGTAGTTCTGCACCTCAAACCGAGCGTAGAAGTCGTTCAGCGCATCTGGAAGGGAGGCATTTTTGTCACAGGCAACTGATGTTGTCCTGTAGTTGGTGATGGCCTGGATGCCCTGCCACATGCGCCATGTGTCGCCGCTGTCCTGGAAGTGACTGTGGATTCTCTGGGTGTGTACACGCTTTGCCTCTCTGATGGCCCGGGACAGTTTGGCCCTCACTGTTCTTAGGGCAGCCTTGTTGCCTGCTCTGAAGGCGGAATCTCGGGTCCTCAGCAGCGCACGCACCTTATAATATTTGCTCCATCCACCTTCCTAGTTCATCTATTTCTCAAATTCCCTCCTGAAAAGACCTGCTAAGACCAGAGTGAGCAGAAATTTCCATGCCAGTCCAAGCTGGTTAATGCTGGTCTATTACTGGTTTATCTGGTGGACTAGCATAGTTATGTTAAACCAACATTGTCCTAATGATTAAGCTGGTTGGCCAAGAAAGGCTTCCTGGTTAAATGAATAGTTCAACACATTTGACTTTTTTCTTCTGTGGAATACAAAAAATATATATTTTAAAGAATGATCAGTGATCTCTGATACCAATACAATGGCTGTTGATTAAGGACCCAGGTTGATTAAAGCTTATAGAAGGACTCAAAAGTATCATAAAAGTAGTCAAAGTCTTAAAAATCTTGACTTCCACCATGGCTCTCCAGTATGTGTTCATGACTATTTGCGGGAAGTTAGTTCTCAATGGCTCTGTTTTCACATGTTGTTGTGGATGGTGGCAGATCTAAATGTCTACCATAATGTGACATCACAATGTGGAGGAAGTCGAGAACAAGTTGTTTTGGCTGCTTAGTTTCAACAAATGCTGTTTTTGCAGTAAGGAGTGAGTTTTGAGTTCTGAAACTTACAGTATGTTTTTATAGTACAATGACATCTTATATTACAAAATCTTAAGGAAAATTTTTATTCCTCATGTCATGATCCCTTTAAATATTTTTGTTTATTTCTTACCAAAACCTACTGTTTGCCTTCAGAAGACATTAAATATGACACGCGAGTCACATGGACTACTTTTAAGACTTTAAGTGAGTCACTGTCAACTGCCATTGTATGGATGCAACTTTCTTTAAAATATTATTTTTTTGTGTTCTGCAGAAGAAAGTTATACAAGTATGGAACTAAAGTAAATTGTTACAGAATTTTTGATATTGGGTGAACTATCCCTTTAAAATGTTGGAGCACACACTGGCATCCAAAATACAACATCATGTATGCTGTATCAATGGTCCTTTAAACATTGTTGGGCAAAACCTTCACAAAATCGAGAACAAAAAGTTGCAAACACTTTTTTACCTTTTACATAAACCGAACCTCAATGGTTCCTCAATGCTTCCTTCCTTATCAGTGATTGGGGAATCAACTTTAGCCCTTCACCCTATCTGGCTACACATGCTCTTTTTCCCATTGCGAGAGAAAAGGTCATATTTCAAATGACCAGTACAGCTGCTATCATAGAGCTTTGTACAAGCAGCCAGCAGAGTGTGTTGGGATTAACCAACTTCCGAGCCCTCCCATGTAATATCATTTTCTCTCCAATCCCTTGCTTATTTTGCCCAACAAATGAGATTTTGCCATCTGTGCAGCAACGAAGCTGCGCAGCTCAAGCTTGCAACATCCCCTCTGAAAATCTTATATTATGAAACTGTCCTCTATCTATCGAGCTAGAGAATGGGCCTATAATTGCTTTTTTTTTTTTGCTCAATAGTGTTGTTTCCATGCATATGAAAAGCTTATAAGAACCTAAATGGCCAACACAGAAAAATACGGTTTTGGCCACAAGTGAGCAATAAAGTTGAAGGCAAGCAAAGCATCAAAACAAGTAAGGGAAATGGTATTGTGGGAAGTACATTTTGTTGACTGAGTCAATAGTTTGAGTCAATTAATTCATTGAAAATGCCCTTAATATTTTAGAAAGGCTTTGCAAAGTTAGGTTCACAAACCAAGAAAGGCAATTCTTTACAATTGCATGTCTAATGTACTAAAAAATGGCTCTTTAGTAAAATGGAAAAGCAACCAGGACCAAAAATGTTCAAATGAAAAATGTTTAGGCAGTGGTGGCTCAGTGGTTGAGGCTCTGGGTTACTGACCAGAAGGCTAAGGCTCTGGGTTACTGACCAGAAGGTTGGGGGTTTAAGCCCCAGCACTGCTAAGATGCCTCTGTTGGGGCCTTGACCCCATCTGCTCCAGGGGTGCTGTATCATGGCTGACCCTGCACTGTGACTCCAGCTAAGCTGGAATATGTGAAAACAAATACATTTTACCATATATATGCAAACATATATGTATAATGACTTCTATTCTATAGTATTGGAAAGTAGAAAATAAACCCCTCAGGGAGCTTCTTGTTGGAGGTTTATTTTGTGATAAATAACAAGATGACTGTACATTATTATTACATTTGCATATATACATTTATTTTACATTATTTAATTATGTGAGAAGACGTCTCATTTAAGATTTAAATATATGCATATATTTTACATTATTTAATTATGTGAGAAGAAAGACACCTCAGATTTGATATGAGGGACATGAAAAGAGCACAGCATTGTTGGAAATCGGCTGTCTGGGACAATGGTCAATTAAAGTGTCATTACACAATTATATTTGAATGCAGAATGCCAAGTTTGACCAATTGCATCTGTATTCCAAAGTATTCCAAAGAGCCGTGTAATAATCCAAATTTCACACATATCCACAATATTTCTCAGCAGAACACATTGTTCCTAAGAACCCCTGAAGTGCTTTAGTTTACTGTTGTTTTAAAGTAGGAGAGACTGAGGTTTGTTGGCACACTTTTCATACTTTGTTGAATATCTCTGGTGGAACAAACGTTAAGAAGCCCCAAGTAGATTGCATAAGTTCTTAGGTAAAAATCAAACATATTCAATGTCACCAAATATTTATTGACTTCTGTTAATAGTTTTAAAAGTGAAGCAACACACAGAAAAACTGTATTATTATTTTAAACCATTGATATGATTTTATTAATATGATTTATATATACAAATTTACAGTTTGGTATTAATATGAACATGTTTTACAAATATAAACTTGTTTACATATATAAATATTTACTCAAACTTGTTTTATATAAATGTTAAATATTTTCAATCACATAAATTAAAGGAACTAATTGTATCATTGGCTTGGCTTGAACCGTGTGTATGTGTAATAGGCCTAATATTAATAATTAAAATAATACATATTATTATTATTATTATTAATACTAAGTAACCTGCCAACTTACCCCAAAATCAATGTGCCCACCAACCCCACTCACACTCTTTTGACAAATGATGTTAGCCAGCTAGCATATGTCACAGGCTTAATTAAACTAATATATATATATATATATATATATATATATATATATATATATATATATATATATATATATATATATATATATATTTTTTTTTTTTGTTTGTTTTTTTTTGTTTTGACATAGATACACATGTTCATGTTCACATGTTCACAATAAACAGAAACATTCAGATCAGCAGAATCAATCAGTGTACGTCAAGAAAGTGAACATTTAGATGTTGCACTTATGGAAAATAATTTCAAAATTACTCTGGTGCCAACCAACCCCTGTAACCAACATTCCTTGGTCTCCCCTACTATACAGTTTTTGTTTATACTTGGCACTTTCAGAGAAATGAATTACAACATATATGATGTTTATGATTTGTTCTAATATCTCAGTTTAAAACAACATAAACACAAGTAATGCAGGCAAGGAACATAAAATAAGAAGTTTTGAAGAATATTCTTGCATCTCTTTTCTATATAACAACAGCTTATATTGACCATGACAGTCAATGTCCTTATGTCCTTATTTGAGCTCTATATGGTTGCTATAAACTGCTGAAAAAGAGCTCTGTAAAGATAAAAATTCTCCTTTGGCGTTCCTCTTAAAAAATAAAATCATACAGGTTTGGAATTACTTTAGGGTGAGAACATGCTAAACACAATCTGCAAACTGATATATTATGATGATTGGATAGTATGGAAATTATGAGCATTAAAACAGATCACAAGGTCTCTGAAACCTTCTATTACATCAGAACTGATTATCATCTTCCGCACACAAATCATCTGGACAAATGAACCATAAATAGGACATTAAAACTAGGGTGAAACTGACCACAAACTAAATTGCTCTTTGTTGTGAGGTGAGCTTGGAGAATTAAACATGGCAGATTGCTCTCTCTTTCTATGATCCTCTTCCCCTCTACTGTCTACCTCACTAAGATGATCCTCCTTACTGGCAAGACATCTGACTCTCCTCCTATCCTCACAGAGAAACCCAGCTGTTATCTTACTGCATTCCCCAGACCCAGTGAGGTGACAGACAGAAAGGGATTCACACTGAAACCTGGACCTCCAGATGTGCAAACAGCTTTTTGTGCACACTGGGGATCAGACTTGAGAAGGAGTAACTGCGAAGTAAACTACAACAGCTGCTCTAACTGTGGATAGTAAATATTCTTCACAAAGCACCCACTCCCTCCCTCATAAAGAGCAAATCCTTTTCTCCATTTCACTCTATTCTTTTGGCTAGGTGTAATATGTGCATGTCATGGAATTTCATTATACTAGGTAATGACAATGGCTAGAAAGGTACTATTTATATCATGTTTGACAAGGATGACACTTTCATCCTTTTAACTAAGTTTACTACATGGCCAAAAGTAAGTGGACACCCAAAAACCAGACCTAAACTAGTTGAACATTTAATTTCAAAACTCAATGACAACTTGGTCCTCCATACGGGAAGGCTTTCCACTAGATGTTTGAGTGTGGCCCTTGAGACTACAAGGATCAAGCTTTGGCGCCCCTGAGCTTTCAAAATTGAGTTGCCCTGCTTTTCTTTATGCACATTCTAGTAATGGTTGTAGCTGAAAGAAGGAATGCCCACACAAATCTGGCCATGTAGTGTTATTTTTTTTTAATCAGTTTTAACAGTTTAAACATCTTTGTCCTTTGACAATAGCTTTGAAAAACAATTTGATGATGTTTTTCTGCACAGCAGAGATGTTCACTCATCAAGTCACAGTCATTATTCTTAATTGTACACTGCATTCATGCATATATTGTTGAGATATTTATTACCCATAAGAATTCATTCTGCTTCCATGCATTATAATCATTCAGTAATTCATTATGCACTGATAAATCGTAATGGGCACTTTGGAAAATGCCAACAGCAACTTGTGAAGATTGCAAAACTTTGTTCAGCACTCAAACATTGAAACAAATGTTATTACTTATGATCCTTGAAATTGACAGCAATTCACACGAAACCTGTCTAGAAAATGTCCTGATTTGACTGTAAACAAGTAATTATATTTGGCATATAAACAATGAAGCTTTTTCTTTTTTCGACATTAACATTTTATGCATTATGACATTATTTTCATGGCAGCTACGCATTTTTTATGCCCACAATTCTTAAAGGTGCACTCAGTAACGTTTGTGTTTGCATCATCTTGGACTTACACTGACACCAAGTTCTGTGGATGCAGCATCATTCAAAGTAAATAGTTTTCATTTACTGATACCGTTGTAGACATGTACTTTTCACAGTTAGCCATGATTCATTTAATCCATGAGTGAAAGTGTCCAATTAATCGATTAGTATTCGGCTGGACATGTGATTCTAACATGGCAGCCCCCATGTGTTGATCCTCTCCATGTAAAATTTAACAGCTTTTATAAGGTTAGGCCTACTGATATGATTGGAATCTTCATCTCATGTGGGTGCTCATGATTTTATACATGTGTTTCAAAATTCCAATTAACTTCTTTAATTGAAAAATTTATTTTCAGTAACAAGTGTCTTTTTGTGGTTTGATAGCTTGAATGAAACTGTCATGTCTAGATGTGTTTTTGGTCATGTTTTGTTTTCTGGTCCTTTATTTTGAAAAGTTTTGTTCCCGTTTCCTGGTCATGTGATGTCCTGTTTTCCCTCCATGTTTATGTGTCTTGTTTTCATTGGTTCTTAGTCTTGTTATTGGTTCTTTCATGTAATTGGTTTATACTTGTCTTGTTATCCTGTTTAGAGTCCTGTTTGTTCATTGGCTTATGTTTCCCAATGTCGATGTATTTAATCCCTCATGTTGCCTTTGTCCAGTGTTGAGTATTGTTTATTGTAATTAGTTCAAGTCATGTTTATAGTACATAGTCAAGTTTATGTCTAGTTTAGTTTATTTGTCAAGGTCATGTTCACACATATAGTTAGGGTCTTTGGTTTTGCATGTCTTCAAATAAAACTGCACTTGGGATCATCACACTTTGTCTTCGTCTGCTCCTGTGTCCTACCAGTTGCAATACATTACAGAAACCTCTTCAAAGATACATACAGATAAATTGCAAGATAATTTATAATTGTTCAGTTGTCACAGTTAAACCAGCTTCATACGCCAACCTACAATCTCATAAATGCCACTTTCATTCTTAAAGAGAGTAAAAGAAAAAAAACCTTTGTAACTTGTGTATATGTATCCTGTGCAAGGAGTTTTAAAATAAAGGTCCTGCGTTGGGATAACTGTGCCTTGGAACCTGCTTCAGTAAATGTTATATCCCCTTGTGGTCTCCCAATGCTATTACACCAGATAATAAACAGAAGCCCAACTGAGTAAATTGGACAGCATGGAAATTAGGCTTCTAATTGAAATGTCAGCCTCCGAAAAATATAAATAAAACAACATGCCGATCATTAATAAATATATAGATATTTTATAACATGCCTACTATTTATATACATCATAGTAGTTACTCCCTAGGCATTGCCTTTTTATTTTCACTGATTTTAATTTTAAAAAATCAATCACAGCAGCATGCTTTTTTTTTTTTTTTTATTGTAATAGAGTAAAAAGCAGTAGGGCGGTGTTTTCCGACCACTGTGCCATGGCACACTAATGTGCCATGAAAGATTGTCAGCTGTGCCGTGGAAAATGATAAAATTCCACAAAATAAATAAATGCATAAATACAGTTTTTGTAATTAATTTCAAGGATGCAAACTCCTCACCTTTCAATTAAATTTGCCATTTTTAAACCATAATCGATCACGTCTGTGATTGTGAAGAACTACGATTAATGTGTAAAAGTAACTGATATTTATACAAGTTAAGTACTTTCCACATGACTCGCATCAGCGCTGCAGAATACTATGCAGTCTATAAAGTGGTGCCACTTTACACTAAAGTGTTTTTCACACGTCTTTGCTTTGAGAGTAAAAAGCAAAAATAAATAATTATAAACTGTCCAAATTTGTGTAGAGATTTTGAGTTTCTGAGTATGAGATAGTCAGAAGTCACTGAACTAATTTTAATTCACTAAGAAAACAGTAAGACCTAAACAGTTCTATTATTACTTTCTACTATCAAAGCAACTGCCATTTTTTCTCTCTTTCAAATACATGTTTTCAGTGTTTATTGTGCACATCTCCCACATTTTTGCATGGCAAACTAGTAAAATCGCCCCTCTGTGATGCTTTCTGCAACGCTTGCCATGTGGAGGGCAATGTAGCGTTTGACAGAGTGTTGACGCCTCGACTCAATTTATGTAAAATGGGCTGTACAATGATGAAAGAACTTTATTGAAACTCAAAATTATTATTATTAGGCTAATATCGTCTTTTCTGATAAATGTCGTACTCAGCAGTTTCAATCTGTAGGAGAATGTTACCGTAGATCTGTTTTGTGTTTATAATTCTTAATCATTCTACTGAAGTCAGTAGATTTTACAGTCATGCAAGATTTAATGAAGGAAAAGGCAAGGACGTTATTGAAACACTATTATTAGACTGTTATTGTTGTTTTTTTGGATGAAAAATCATGCTTAAACTGAATGCTTTGTTCTTTTAATGCTTAAATTCTACTAAGTCTTTTGGTAGATTTTGGTCGTGAACGACTCAAAACGATTCAAAGACTCGCTCATAGCATATAAGAAGCTCATTTGTCACCACCTAGTGACATATCCAGAAGTGGTCACTTAACTAATCAGTTAATAAAATTGAACAAATTTGTGACACAGAAGTAAGCCTCACCAAAATAGTCTTTAGTTTTGCAGCTAATTCTGCACAATTGTGCAGTTCATTTGCTATAGTTGAATCACTAAAATTATTGGAATTGGTGCTTTTAGGCTATTCTTTAAAACAAAATATGCTTGTGGACCATGGATTGTCTCACCTCATCCCTGTAATTTGCTGTTGCTTTGCAAGAATTTATTAGCAAGAAAACAAGAACAGGGAAACATGTGATCTCAGTGATTAAGACAGTGGCTTGATTGTTGGTGCCAGACGGGCTGGTTTGAGTATTTCTGTAACTGCTGATCTCCAGGGATTTTCACACAAAACAGTCTTTAGAGTGTATAGGGAATGGTGCAAAAAAACGAACAAAAAAACAACCAGTGAGTGGCAGTTCTGCGGTCAAAAATGCCTTGTTGATGAGAGAGGTCTACAGAGAATGGCCAGACAGGTCAAAGCTGACAGAAAGGCTACAGTAACTCAGAATGCACAACTTGTCGAACCTTGAGGCGGATGGCTACAACAGCCGAAGATCATGTTGGGTTCCACTTCAGCCAAGAACAGAAAACTGAGGCCAACCACTTCCTAAGCAGAATTCCAGATTTGTCAGATCAGGGGATGTTTTTCCAATAGTCTACTGTCCAGTTTTGGTGAGCCTGAGCCCACTGCAGCCTAAGTTTTCTGTTCTAAATTGACAGTAGTGGTACCCAGAGGGGTCTTCTGCTGCTGTAGCCCATCCACCTCAATGTCTGACATGTTGTGTGAGTTCAGTTCAGTTCAGAAATTATTTTCTACATAGAACTGTTGGAATGTATGGTTATTTTGGTTACTGTCACCTTCCTGTCAGATTGGACCAGACTGGCCATTCTCCTTTGACCTCTCTCATTAACAAGCCATTTTTGCCCACAGAACTGCTGCTCACTGGTTGTTTTTTTGTTATTCACACCATTCTCTCTACACTCCGGAGACAGAACACAATAATTGAGCTGAACCTGCTGGGCCTGGACACCTCCCTCTGCAACTGGATCCTGGACTTCCTGACTGGGAGACCTCAGTCAGTCCGGATAGGTAACAACATCTCCACCACCACCACACTAAGCACTGGGGCCCCCTAGGGCTGTGTGCTCAGTCCACTGCTGTTAACTCTGCTGACTCACGACTGTGCAGCAATGCACAGCTTGAACCACATCATTAAGTTCGCCGATGGCACGACCGTGGTGGGTCTCATCAGCAAGAACGACGAGTCATCATACAGAGAGGAGGTGCAGCTGCTAACGGGCTGTTGTAGAGCCAACAACCTGTCTCTGAATGTGGACAAAACAAAAGAGATGGTTGTTGACTTTAGGAGAGCACAGTGTGACTGTTCTCCGCTGAACATCAACGGCTCCTCCGTGGAGATCGTCAAAAGCACCAAATTCCTTGGTGGTCACCAGGTGGCGAACCTCACCTTGTCCCTCAACACCAGCTCTATTACCAAGAAAGCCCAGCAGCGTCTCTACTTTCTTCGAAGGCTGAGGAAAGCACATCTCCCATCCCCCATCCTCACTACATTCTATAGAGGGACTATTGAGAGCAGCTGCAGCACTGCCTGGTTTGGGACTTGCACTGTTTTGGACCACAAATCCCTGCAGAGGATAGTGAGGAAACACTATAACAACAACAAGCAACCAGCATTGTGGATGACCCCACACACCCCTCACACAAACTCTTCACCCTCCTGCCGTCTGGCAAGAGGTACTGGAGCATTTGGGCCCTCACGGCCAGACTGTGTAACAGCTTCTTCCCCCACGTCATCAGACTCCTCAATACTCAGAGACTGGACTGACACACATACAAACATGTCCTGAGTTGCACTTTAATTATTGTCACTTTATACCTGGCTGCTACCTCAATAACTGCTATGTGCATAGAACAATATCTCATAGTATGTTATGTTTACATTTGGCATTTTTAGAAACTGTCATATTTTTTGCACTACTGTGTACTGGTCGGCGCTGCACTGTCTCTCACTGTAACTATTGTCCTGTTAATTTTTAGTAATTTATTGCACTGTCCCGTACTTTTTGCACACGTTTGCATGTGCACTTTATATAGGTATGTTATTTAGTCTGTGTAGTCTCATGTGGTTCTGTGTTTGTCCTATGTTATTTTATGTAGTACCATGGTCCTGGGGGAACGTTGTCTCGTTTCACTGTGTACTGAACTAACTGTATATGGTTGAACGACAATAAAAACCACTTGACTTGACTTGAGATGCACATGAAAATCCCAGGAGATCAGCAGTTACAGAACTACTCAAACCAGCCTGTCTGGCACCAACAATCATGCCAAGGTCTAAATCACTGAGATACATTTTTTTCCCCATTCTGATGGTTGATATGAAAATTAACTGAAGCTCCTGACCACTATCTGCATGATTTTATACATTACACTGCTGCCACATGATTGGCTGATTAGATAATCACTTGAATAAGTAGATGAACAGGTGTACCTAATATAGTGGCCAGTGAGTGTTTATACTGTATATATGTTTGTTTTCATTTTGGGTTAAATATGACCAAGGACATCTTGAAAGGTTTTATTAGTATCATCCCTCTAAACATGAACATCATAGCACAGCTTCTCTGTTCTCACCTCTGACGACAATGTTGGTGGACTTCTTTGCAGGATTGCCCACATTGTTACTGGCTACGCAGCTGTAAACACCTGCTTCCTCAGTGCTGATTGCAGGTATAGTGAGTGTTCCACTATTGAGCACAATCTTCTTTGGAAGCCCTTCAGTGTTCCGTACCCATGTCAGGGTTGGTTTTGGCTCCCCTCCAGAGATAATGCAGACCAGGGTCACTGTCTGCCCAGGGTTGGCCACAATGGGGTCTTCCACAAGCAGCTTAATAGTTGGGGATGCTGGGAGAGAAAAAAATAGGGTTAATCTTGAGCAGGGGGGTCGGCAACCTATGGCACGCATGCCAGCATTGGCCCACGGAGGGGTAATCACTAGCATGCTAGCAATGGCGAGAGAATTCCGCACCTGCATTCCAATCTACATCTTCATTTAATCCTTCCTCATGATTACACAGCATGTTTTCATGAGCTTAATGGGTAAAATGTGACAAAATGTGCACACTTTCAGTTAATCACGCGAGTAAACGTGCCCACTTTGGTTCAGTCAGACTATGTGGATGACAGCCTACATTCCGTGTTTCATTTGTTTCTTTTAGTTTTCCGAACAACACGTCATTTAATAAGGAAAACACCACTATTAAACCTTGAGATTTCCAACCCAGCATACTGACACACTCTTCTAAGCCATGGTCACACACTCTATTCAAAATATAAATGAAACCTGTAAAATAAGTTTTAGAATTTTGCAGGTGCAATTCACCGGAAAAGGCTAAATAGTTGATCATCTTGTGATGCGCTTGTGAGTTCGTCACACTTTAATAGTGTTTAGCCTCCCATTCAGCTGATGAAAACAAGCTCCGTGATCATGAGGAAGGATTACATCAAGATGCAGATTTGAATGCAGGTCAGGTGTGAGAATCATTATATAAATAAAATAGTCTGCTCGTCTCTGCTGTTGCTTTCATGCTAGTAATTACCCTTCTGCTTGATTTTGAAAAATGCATGACATAATATAAGAAATATATAAGATTCCACACAATTTCGAGATCAGAAATCAAATTTGTGACATTAACGGTGTTGACTCATTTTGTACAAAAGGACAGGTTTTCTTTCATTAAAGAACTTTCAAAAGATGCTTTGTGAAAATTCACTTGCAGGATCATAATTATTTCATAATCATCGGGTTTAACACAAATGTTTAACTCAAACTGTTATGCTGATAATAACTTTTGTAATGAAAAAAAAAAAAAAAATCCATGCCAAAAATGTTGCCGACAACTGATCTAAAGTTCACTTCGACGTTGTGTCGAAGAAACGACATTAGGGGTTTCTCTTGAGCGCCGAATATACCTCTAAGTCCAATGAGAAGTTGGCGGACAGAATTTGCATGTCCCGCCCCCGGACATATGGGTATAAAGGCAGGGAGATGCGTCTGTTTCATTCTGAATGTTCCTTCTGAGCCGATGGTCGTGTATGCAGCGAGCTACGAGTCACACACCTGTTCCTCTTGCTTGCCCGCTGACTGTTTTCTTTGCCCTGCAGAGGTTTCTCCCGCTAGTTCAGGGAAAACACGTCTTGATGAAATCCGACAGCACCACCGCGGTGGCGTACATAAATCGCCAAGTGCCTCCCGAGAAACCGCCCACTGCCTGCTCTGGTATGCCCAAACAGAGGCTCCCCACGGGGCAGACGCACTGGCACACAGCTGGCCCGCGGGGCTGCGCAAATACGCATTTCCCCCAGTGAGCCTTCTTGCACAGGTGCTATGCAAGGTCAGGGAGGACGAGGATCAAGTCACTCTAGTGGCTCCCTACTGGGCCACTCGGGCTTGGTTCTCAGACCTCGTACTCCTTGCGACAGCCCCTCCCTGGCAAATTCCCCTGAGGAAAGACCTTCTTTCTCAGGGACGGGGCATGCTTTGGCATCCGCATCCAGAGCTCTGGAACCTCCATGTCTGGCCCCTGGACGGGACGCAGAAGATCTATCTGATCTACCACCTGCTGTCGTAGACATGATCAACCAAGCCAGAGCCCCTTCTACCAGGCAACTTTACGCCCTGAAGTGGCGCTTGTTCGCGAATTGGTGTTCTTCCCGGGCTGAAAACCCACAGATGTGCGCATTCAGGTCGGTGCTCTCCTTCCTGCAGGAGAGGCTGTCCCCGTCCACCTTGAAGGTGTATGTAGCTGCTACCGCCACCACGACACAGTAGACGGCAAGTCTTTGGGTAAAAACGACTTGATTAACAGGTTCCTAAGAGGCGCCCGGAGGTTAAATCCCTCCCGGCCATGCCTGTTCCCCTCCTGGGATCTCTCAGTGGTCCTCTCGGTCCTTAAGAGATCCCCCTTCGAGCCGCTAGAATCAGTTGGACTCAGGATCCTCTCTCTAAAGACGGCCCTGCTGATCGTGCTTGCCTCCATCAAGAGGGTCGGGGACCTGCAGGTGTTCTCTATGACACATGCCTGGAGTTCGGTCCGGCAGACACACATGTGATCCTAAGACCGCGACCGGGCTACGTGCCCAAGGTTCCTACCACGCCCTTCAGAGATCAGGTAGTGAACCTGCAAGTGCTGCTCTGGGAGGAGGCAGACCCAGCCCCTTCGTTGCTGTGTCCGGTATGTGCTTTGCATATCTACTTGGACCGCATGCAGAGTTATAGATGCTCTGAGCAGCTCTTTGTCCGCTTCGGTGTTGCGTCCTCGTGGGCACTAGCCAGGGGCAGCTCCCTGGCAGACATATGCAGAGCAGCGGGTTGGGCAACACCTAATACCTTTGCAAGATTCTACAATCTCAGGGTAGAGTCAGTCTCGTCCCGTGTTTTCTCAGGTCTGAGCCGGTAGAACTCGGTAACAATCTGACAGATTGACCGGGTGAATCGCTTGCACCAAGTGCCTTTTCCCTTCGGCTGAGGTAATACCATGCTCCTTTTCTCCAAGGAGAGCCCACTCACTCCCTGGATGACTCCTCCCTAGCCTGTGGGTCCGCAATTCGGCGTAGGAATTCGCCAACCCATTCTATTGCGGGTACTCAAATCTACCCTGTACTGGAATAGGTGCTCCACAGTTTAGGGCTCCTATGTGGATGTAAAGAGGTTCGCGCTCACGGGCAAGGAAGAGGCGAGAGACCAGCTTGACGTACAAATAAAGGTTTAATGTAAAATTCAAAAGACAAACACATAAGAGGACGGACATGTCCGTAAGGATCTCTCTCTGCCGCACCGCCCTCTGCGATCGGCCTTTATCCTCTCGGTGGCTTGATTAGCCTAATACGGGACCGGGCGTGTTGAGTCACGACCCGGCCCCGCCCTCCACCATGCCACAGTGGACTTTCCTCCTGTGTGTATTTTCCGCGATACAGTCTCTTTACGAGTGGACCTGTGTCTCCCTTGGGCAGTTCCCGCTGTCCCCCGGTCAACGTGTCTGTAGCAACTCCTCTCTCCGAAGAGGATCTACCGCCGCGCCACTTCCCACATGTGATCTAAAAGCCCATGTGGTGTATTTCGCCACTTTACGTCCCCCTCTCTGGGCGGGTGTGGTCTCCGCAGGGTTTTATCCCCCTGAAAGAATACGATGTGTGTAAGGGCCCCAGCCGTTTTGCTCTATGCAAGAAACATAGAGACAAAGAGGCCCGTTCCCAGGTTGGCAAGCGTCCCTGTCTAGGGTAACTATAAGGGTTCCGACGATTTTATGGGTACGTGCAGTCTGATACAGCTGGTCGTTTTGGCACATCAAGTACCTGCCTGCTCCTGTGTCAGCAGTGCACGGATCAGCGCATGGCGTGATTTAAATTGGACCCCTAGTGTTGCTTCTTCGACACAACGTCAAAGTGAGCGACAGATGGGGAACGTCTAGGTTACATATGTAACCTCTGTTCCCTGATGGAGGGAACAAGACATTGTGTCCTCCCGGCCACGTCGATGAGCCGAGCCACTGTTGTGGCCGGTCCATTTCCGGCTCCTCAGAAAAATTCTGAATGAAACAGACGCATTTCCCCGCCTTTATTGGCCTTTTTTCACACAATGTCTCATTCTCTCCATCAGGGAACGGAGGTTACATACGTAACCTAGATGTTTTTATTTGAAAGTTCAGACTTTTTTAAAGAAGACCCTATTTTTTTTTTTTTTAGACCTGATAGGGTAATTAATCAGAGCAAATTACCAGGGGTGTAAAGTAACAAATTTCAAATACTCATGTTATTGTAATTAAGTAGATTTTCCAAGGAATTGTACTTTTTTATGTAGTTTAAAAATGTTATACTTTTACTTGAATACATTTTAAGTGTTGTAACTGTACTTTTACTCAGCTATTTTCCCACCATCTGTGTTCGCTACTTCTCTGTCCTGATTTTATTTTTATCCATCAACATGATTGGCAAGGGAGAGTCTTGTGACTTTGGTCAATTCAAATCACACACTTGAATAGCAGCTGCAGATTTGGCACCATCTGTTCAAGCACAGTTCACCTGAACAAAATGGCAGCACATAAAAGGGCTTTTCTCAGTGAAAAAGGCCAGTTGCTTGATTGTGTCATGTGAGTTTAACTTGCTCAAGCCAGATATCAGGTTTAATCCTGCCTTGAAGAAAAATATCGAGGTAAATTTCATTTTTCTTCTTACTAGATTCTGTGTGTCTATAATGTAGCCTGTAAATGATCTATCTATCACTGAGATGATTGGGTTGATGTGAGATATTATGGTGATAAAACAATCTTGAAGTTTATCTAAAAAAATGAGAGTTGTCTGCGATATGGATGATAAACTTTAGATTCATTTTCTATACTTAGCCTATGTTCAACATCTAGAACAGGGGTGTTCATTATATCGATCGCAAGATTGTCTTTTTATTTCCTGACGTCTGTAGCTGCGTGTTGTTTGATTGACAGGCGGCTACTGGCTAATGTTTGAGCACTAATGCGGGTTCGTCCCAAAACGATCAAATACACTTTATAATACCGCAAATGTCCTTCTTGATGAGACATTAATGTAAACGCAGTTGGTTTGGTCTGATAAAAATCAGCTTTGCATCAAAATGTTGGACTTGAAGTGTACAGAACTCTGTCTGGTAGGCTATGTCATATAAAGGCTATTAATCAAACAAAAATAACCAGAAAACTATTCACTTCTTTTTGCTGAATAACATGAGTAGCTTTAAAAATATTAATTTAATAAAATAAAACAGTGATATTTTTAAATAATATTGATAGTTTTTTAATAATACAGACCCCTGATGTAGAGAGAGTGTTAATTTGTATAATAAATGACTAGCAAAGTAGATATGATTAAATAAATTATAATTATGCTTAGCCTTTATCATGTTTTTTCTAATGCCTGATAGAAAAGTATCAACCTTTTTTAAAGCAATACTTCAGCAGAACATTCCACCAGTCACAAACTTCAGAACTATTTCTTGGCTTTAAAGATACAAGAACTAAATCAATGTTGAACATTGTATCTCAAAAGGAGGACTGTTACTTAAATAAATAGTTAACTCAAAAATGAAAATTCTCTTATTTACTCACCCTCATGCCATCTGTCTATGACTTTCTTTCTTCAGAAAGAGTTTTAGAAGAATATTTCAGCTCTGTAGACCCATACAATACAAGTGAATGGATGCCAACATTTTGACACTCCACAAAGCACATAAATACAGCATAAAAGTTATTCATATGACTCCAGAAGTTAAATCCATGTCTTCAGAAGTGATATGACAGGTGTGGGTGAGAAAAAGCTAAATTATTAAGTCCATTTTTGCTAGAAATTCTTCACCCTGCCCAGTAGATGGCGATATGCATGAAGAATGTAAATCACCAAAAACAAAAGAAGAATGTGAAAGTTAAAGTGGAGATTGCCTGAGCAGGGAGGAGAATTAATAGTAAAATTTACTTAAAAATGTATCTGTTTCTCACCCAACCTACAGTATCATATCTATAATGAAGACATGGATTTAACCACTGGAGTCACGTGAATTAAGCTACTTTTAATTTGATTTATGTGATTTTTAGAGCTTAAAAATTTTGGCACCCATTCACTTGAATTGTATGGACCAAAAGAGCTGAAATATTCTTATCTTAATATTCTTATGGCTTAAACAGCCATAAAAGGGAATGTAAATTACAGTATGTGAGCAACATTTTTAAATTGCAGCATAAAGTTTTATTATAAAGGGGCAGAGCTTTCGCAACTCAGTACTCAATACTCACTACTCATGATTACTTTTAAATGAGCTACTCTTTTACTTGAGTAGTTTTTAGGAAAGGTACTTTTACTCTACTCATACAATGTTTTTTAAGATGTAACAGTTCTTTTACGTGAGTATTATTTTTCAGTACTCTTTCCACCCCTGCAAATGACATGGGTTTCCACAAAATAGCCTCTGTCACCATTCTCTTTCATTGTGTGGACAAAAAAGATGCAATGAAAGTGAATGGTGACTGAGGTTCATCTCCTTTTGTGATCCACACAAGAAAGAAATTCATAGTCATGTTTGTCATGATTTGTACGTATTTTCTGCTCATCATCGTATACTTAACACTAGACAGTCAATGAGTAATAGAGTGATTATAGCAAGGCTCAATAAAGTAGTTTATTTCTCTGTGTTCCATCACCTCCTGTGACAGTTAAGGTGGGTCATTTCACTAGTGCATTTACACTAAGAAAAGGGGCAAACGTTTTCTCATCTCACCCTCCAGATGAGGATATTTTACTTGGACTCATAATGCACTAGGTGACCACATACCGACAATCAAGGCCTTTACCCTAACTCCTGCTCCCATAAGAGTACAGGCATACTGTGATGTAAGGGCCTTCAAGTTGGCAAAGCATTCAGTCAAGCCACAGGTTTTCCCTTGATTAATATCATCAGCCAATGTATTTCCCGAAATGTGCTGAGAGAGAAAAAAAGTGAAAGAAAAGGATAGCGCAAAAAAGAGAGAGGGGGGAGTGGGAGAAGAAGTCAGAGAAACAGAGATGGCCAGAGGGAAAGGTCTGCAGAGTCTTTTCGTTCTCTAATGGATTCCGTAAAGGTCAGGTCTTAACTGTAGTACATAGCGTGTGAAGCCCACAGAGACAGATAAGGAGCACAAGGAGCCATTGGGCCATTTCCTTAAGAATATGGTTTTGCAATAGACCGAATTAACTGCGAGACCAGATGGTGAAAACATCAGCCTGAGGCCTTCTCTCCAGCCATCAACATAGCAAGGAAGAGCAAAGCACCAGAAGGCTTCTAAATGTAACGGGCATAACATACTCAATAACACATGCAGCACTCACAGCTCGTTGATTATCAGACCACACAGTACTTGTGTTGACATGAGCCTCAGGGCACTTCCGTTTGAGAGTTTTTGCTGTTGAGCTGGAACCTTATACTCTCTAACTTGTCACATGGCTCAAATGCAGCCAAAAGAGACTAAAATAACAGACAATACTGAAGACCAGGCTTTCATATCAGTCTCACCTGTTTTGTTGGTGAGCCGGAATAGCACACTCTTGTCAGGGATGCCACAGACATTGCGGACAGAGGCAGTGCATGTGTAGTTAGCATAGTCCTGAGGACGCAGGTTTTTTAACTTGAGGATCTTGGTCTCCCCCTGCAACCCAAGACCAAGGAATTGCATAAAGCTGTGGTTCTCAGACTTTTCAGGTCAAGTAGCACCTGTAATGAAATCTGACCATCCAAGAACCAACTAGTCACAAAAGTTGTCATATTTTTTAAGCATTGAGCCATGTCTGTGTAACACACATAATGGCATATTTTTAACAATAGTAATATTCCTGTAGGGAATATATCCTGAAAGTGGTAAAAAAAAATCACAATCAGCGAATCATGATGAACAAATCGGATCGGTTTGCACTCTCAAACTACTTATATACAGTATGTTTATATATCAGAATATTTTGCAATAAACTTAAAGAATATTGTTTATTTACTAACAATCATCAACTAAAAATTAGTAGATTTCCCATCGCTTTTAATTAGATTACGTCATTCGTGCTGTCATGGGATTCCCCTCATTAAAAACATTGAAGGAATATTCTGTATTCAATAAAAGTTAAGCTCATTTGACAGCATTTGTGGCATAATGTTAATTACCACAAAAATAAATGGACTCATCCTTCCTTTTCTTAAAAAAACAGAAGCAAAAAACAAGGTTACAGTGAGGCACTTACAATGGAAGTGAATGGGGACAATTTTAAAGGCAGAAATTTGAAGCTTATAATTTTATAAAAGCACTTACATTACATCTGTTAAATGTATCAAGTATTATTTGAGCTGTAAAGTTTTTTAAATTGTAATTTTTACAGTCATTTTAGGGTTTATAGTGGTATGTTGTCATGGCAACAAAGTTGTAAAAGTGGCTAGAACTTTACACAGAAAAGGTAATAGATTGTATCACACTAAAATCACATTAACATGCATATATATATATATATATATATATATATATATATATATATATATATATATATATATTTTTATGTCTTGTGGCTATACTTTTAAAACAGTGAGTATTTTAACATTCAAAAATTGGCCCCATTCACTTCCATTGTAAGTTCCTCACTTTAACCCATACATTTTTTATATATTTTTTTATTTTAAGAAACAGGAGGGGCAAGTCAAATACATTTTTGTGGTAATCAATATTATGCCACAAATGCTGTCGACTGAGTTTAACTTGTATTGAACCGGAATATTTCAAGTACACAGTCTTGAACTTTTGTCTTTTTGTCAGATTTTCTAAAACATTTTTGCTTCAAATCTTTGTAAAGTTTGCAATGTTGTGAATCACCTTTTGGCTTGTGGATTAGAACTCTTTTATGAAGATTTTTTTTAAATCGCTATGGAGAATATGAATAAAAAAAAACTTCCAGAGCCAAGACGTCTGAAAAAGTGGGCAGTCATTATTGCCCACTACTGTAACAAATAAATGCTACATATATTTTGGAATTTGGGAAGGGCGTGCAGCTTCTCTGTCAGACTGGTGACATTATCGATATCATGTTTAAAACTGAGAGCTTACCTTTAGGATATCAAACTAGATATCATACTTTTTTGTTGGTACCCTCTCTTTTTTATGCAAAAATAGTGGTGCACAGACTCTGATCAGTGCATTCGCATAAGCTTCAGAACATTATTTTATTGCATCCCACTTGAATGTGGGCTATGCATTCGAGTCTTGGACACATGAAAGACATTAATATTGTAAATAGATCAGAAATTAGAAATTAAACATTGAAGCACAGAAATTTAAAAAAAAAATGCCAATTTAAATAAAATATTTTTAGAAATTGTAATTTTCCAATGTTGTGCAAAGCTATTTAAGAACCACTAGTATAAAGTGCCCCAACTTTTGCATTTTTGTGTACAAAGACAGAATTTTGTATGCCAAAAAAAAAAAGATTAAAAGTCCAATTCTTTTGGAAAGCAGTGTTTGCTATCAGTATAAAGCAGAACCTAAGCTTCCACATACATAGAGTATAAAAATACATATTTTGACCATTTCCAACAAACCATTCAGAATGTTAAAAACAACAACAACAACAACATACATTTAAGCCATATCCACTTTCTTCAATATGACTTTGATGAGCTCTATGAAAGTCTTCTGCAATCATCTACTTGCAGAAATACACTAAATGGCCAAAATGATGAATTGAAACAACAGCTTGGCATGAATTGGAACTCAGGCTGCGAGCCAGGCCACATTGCCCAACATCATTGCCTGACCAAACTGATTATCTTGAAGTCTGAATGGCAGAAAATCTTGAGGAAATCCAAATTGTTATTGCAGCAAAAAGAGGACCAACTCCAATGCCCATGGTTTTGAAACTAAATACATACCACATACGGGTGTGGTATTCGGATATCTACATACTGTAGTATAAATTGCTAATTTTGGGCTGAAATCCCTACAGTATATAGAGCAATCTTACATTCTCTGAAAGTCTTGAGAGTTCTCGTTTTACAAGTATTATTGCAACTGAAAGTGAGCCTCTTCTGTGGCTTACTTTGGTCTATCTCATCCCAAAGTAAAACAATAAGTAACTTCTGTTGGTAACATCTTCATACCAGGTCTAGAAGGATAAGGATTTATAATCTGTTAAAAATTCATCGGTTATGAATAGTGGCACTGTTTGATTTTTGTTACCTTTAGTGCCAGAACCTGCTGAGATTATTAATGTTGTTGATCTTCTAGCTAACCTGAGACACAGACAGAAAGCTGCAGTGCAATACTTTCATATTCGGTAGGGGGGGGGAAATTAAAAAGGGCTGTTCAAAATAATGTGCAAAATCTCCTTTAAGTGCACAGGCTAATTTTGCGTAATTGATTCTCAGTGGGGAATAAAAAGAGGGAACTAGGTCCTGAAATACCTTGCGTCTTATGACTAATTACCATGATAGATACACTCTGGGCCCATTCGCTGTGCCTTATTTGATGTTGCAAAGCTGTGTTTTTAAAGCATTTTTTTTGCAAAACTGTCACATCTGGTGTGCTTCCTTCTGGACCTGATTACACTCCCAATGTCAAACAGCTGCATGTTTTTGTCTCTCTTGATAGCTATGACAACTTTCATGTAAGAGCTATGAAATTCATCTAAAGTTATCAAGCAAACCATGCATTCATTTTCAAGTTATCAGGTGATATATGTACTGTAGAACCGATGTCAGCATTGATACACACAATGTTTTTTTTTTTTTTTCACTCCCTTTGCAAAGAAATTAATATAATTCTTTGTACTACAGCTGGGTGGAATGGCTGTGTACAATGCACGATGGCATAAATTTGTCAATTGATTTTGCTGTACCATTTATACCTTGTTTATAACATCCTTACCGTGACATAAAATTACTTCTACATTGATATTAGACTTTGGCCATAGTGACCACCCTTTACATTTTATAAATATTACAAACATTCTTGTTGCAGTTACATGCATGACAGGACCATATTTTGATAAAACTCTGGTGTGTTCCTTACTTGTGTGAAGAAAGGCTCATAAATCTCCACACCCTTGTCAGAACCTTGGGATAGGAATTCCCTTCCACGTCTCCAGCTGTACCGCACCGGGGGGTTTGAATTGGCAGCACACCGCAGGAACACTGTCCTTTCATAGTAGAACTGCTCCTTTGCCTCTCCTATACTCTGATGGACTGTCACGATAGGGTCATCTAAATCTGAAATGTAAATGGATGGGTTGGTCACACTACTCTGAAAAAGAACAGCCACAGAAACATTTGTGGTAATGGTGGTATTCAGAGATAGCCATCTGGCAATTGATACCTCCTTGATAATGCTGTAGCTTGTGTCTCCCTGGTATGTTTACCTATATTTTGGTAACATATTCAAGAGTCTTTAATGTGTAGATATGTAGTCAGAGTGAGTGGGTAAGTGTGACATTGCGGAGGGTGGGGCCGGGTCGTGACTATACACACCCAGTCACTTATCAGGCTAATTAAGCCTCTGAGAAGGATAAAGGCCGACTGCGGATGGTGGTGTGACAGAGAGAGATCGTTTACTGGCAGGTGACCGTCATGTGTGTGTTTGTGTGCAGGGATATAACGGAAAGGAGGAGGCAAGAACCGGCTTGACGATATAAATAAAAATAACAAAAACTTAAAAGACCCAAAAACACTCACACATGACGGTCAGCTGCCCATTAATGATCTCTCTCTGTCGCACCACCATCCACAGTTGGCCTTTATCCCTATTGGATGCTTAATTAGCCTGATAATGGACCGGGTGTGTATAATCACGACCCAGCCCCACCCTCCGCCCTGTCACAGTAAGTTATGTTTGGAAAGGACTGAAGTATGACAGAATTTGAAAAATAGAAAATGGGTCATACGTAAACAAATCTGTATTTAAGGAAAGACATACATTAGATGCTCTAGACCAATGCATGTCACAGTGTTACAGAAATCAGAAATGGATGTGCACCAGTACTAGCTTTAAGACAAAAATGTCTTTGGTTTGGTTGCTGAATATGCTGCACTGTTTTTCTATGTAAACATGCACTAGATGGACGTCTTTGACCATTAAGCTGCATCTCACTGTGTTTTCAGCATCTCGTGCAGGGCCACCATGGTTAGTAGATCCCATGTCAATTTAAAAGAACTTGAAAACACCTAAAAAAAACAACAAAATGAGTTCGGTGTGATTAGCCCTTTATAGTATGATTTCCAAATGTAACTGTACTGTACATGGCATTGATGTTTAACAAGTATTTGCTCATTAAAATCAGGCAATATTTTCCTGTTCTTTTCCTAGCCGCTCGTAGATTTCAGCTTAGTTGGATTTCTTAGTAAAAAAATAGCTAATTTATGAAAGAAGCACAGTATGCAGTCTAGTTTTAGTTTAGAATTTTAGTTTTGATACTAAACCACTTTGGATATTTTATTTTTCTTCATTTATACATTTTAAAAACTTAAAGGAACCGTTTACTCAAAAATGTTATTCTCTAATTTACTCACCCTTATGTCATCATAAACTAGCATGACTTTCTTCTGAAGAACACAAACTTATATATTTTGATATTATGTTTTTATATCCATTCAGTGCAAATCAATGGGGCCAACACTTTCAAGCACCAAAAAGGACATAAAGTCAGCATAAAGGTAATCAATGGTCTAAGTGGTTTAATCCATATCTTCTGAAGTGAAACAATCAGTTTTGGGTGAGAACAGAACAAAATGTAACTTCTTCATTATAAATCTTTCCATCTGCAGTTTTCTTGGAGTGATCATGATTACATTTCCATGCACTTGATGCATGCACAGATCACAATATCTTCATTTGTGTTCTGAAAATGAAAGAAAGCCATAAGAGATTGAGATGGCATAAGCATGAGTAAATGATGAACATGAGTAAATGTGAACTACTCCTTTAAAATCACCACTAAGTGAGGTGCATCCATTGTATTTAAAATAAAGGACCACTCATATGCCTGCATTTCTGCACTTCAGTTACAAGTATTTAAAAAAAAAAAAAAAAAAAAAAAATCATTGCCATAAAGTGCTCTAGTGAGTAGAGACAGTATAATTCTGTCTGCTAGCAAATTCTCCAGCCATCAGTAAAATCATGCCAATCAAAAGTTTTCTTTCACCTGCCTCAAGATTATTCAACCTGCTGCATATACATTTGATAAAGAGCATTGGCAGGATTTTTATGATTTCCTATGTAGCTGGTGAAAATTTTAATACTGAACCACATATGCTTTAATATCATTAAAGTGACAGTTCACCCAAAAATGAAAATTCTATCATTTACTCACCCTCAACTAGTTCCAAACCTGAATGAATTTCTTCCATTGAACAGAAAAGGAGATTTTAGGGAGGATGTTAAAGAATACATCATCAGTTACCATTAACCTTCATTGTATGGAAATAATGCAATAAAAGTAGAGTCTGTGCTGAGAGGAAGGTTCCAGGATGACAGCCATACCCGTTGGTCAGATCTGAACCTAGGTGTGGGCCTCCTCCAATTAGCCTGGATCTGGGTTTGTTTGGAGGTTCGATTGAGAGCAGCCCAGGCTTTTCTCCATGCTCCCCTGCACCTGGCCACCGCAGCATGCACTGAGGGAATTGTGGTTTCTGCCTGTTGGCTAGGGAAAAAAGGTGGCTCGTATCCAAACTGCACCTGAAAGTGAGACATCCCTGTAGATGAGCTTTTAGTACAATAGTTGCGGTCTCCTTAGACAAAGGGGAATGAAATGAGCAGCCTTAGAAAAATCGGTTCACAACTACTAAAATCAAAGTATTACCTGAGGATGGTGGTAGACCCAGAATCAAATCCATTGATATATGGGACCAAGGGCAATGAAGAATAGACAAGGGTAGAAATCCAGCAGGTGCTTTATTGCTGGACTTTTGAGCTGCACATGTTGTAAAAGCATGTACGTAAACCTCAATGTCTTTTCTCATCTGAGGCCACCAGAAGTGTCTGCTTATAAATTCCACCGTCCTGGCTACACCAGGGTGTCCCACTGCAGGTGCATCATGTCCCCATTGCAAAACCTCAGAATGCACTGCTGTGGGAACATAGAACCACCCTGCTGGAATCCACTGGGATCAGTATCAGCTAGCAGAGCTCTTTGGACTGTCTCCTCCTGATCCAGATTAACCTGTCCTACAATGCAAATAGGAGGGATGATATTTTTTGGGACAGGGTCTGTACCAGAGCAGTCTTACTGGTAAGAAAGGTATTGGCTTTTGTGTTTTTTAGCCCTTGATGGTACGAGGGTACAACATCAAATATATGCAGAGGGTCTGGGTGCAGCAAGATGGGTGCAGAGGTAAAACAAGATTTTAGGTCTTCAAAAGCCTTTGCACCATGAGTCAAAAGTTACAGATAAATCTCCTGTAAATGTAAGCAAAACCTACGAATCTCTGAAACTGTTTGAGGGTTGTGGGGGTTGGCCAGTCTACCACTGCTTGTACCTTTGCTAGATCCATGGCAATCCCTTTAGGCAAGATGACAAAGCCAAAAATTTAGGTACTGGACATGTGAAACTCACACTTTTCAGCCTTCACATATAATTGGTTCTCAAGCAGGCAGTGGAGAGTTTGACTAATGTGCTTATGGTGATCTTCCAGGGATTTGGAGAAGATGAGCACATTATCCAGGTACACGAAAATCAACCTATTGATCTAGTCCTTCAGGACATCATTAACAAAGGCCTGAAAAACAGCTTCACAATTAGACAATCTCCAGGGAATTACAGATTATTCATAGTGGCCAATAGGGGTGCTAAACACTGTTTACCAGTCATCTTCTTTGATACGCACTAGATTGCAAGCGTTGCGTAAATCAAGCATTGTGAAAATTGTCACACCCCTAAGCAGGTAAAATGCTGAGGCCATCAATGGTAAGAGATATTTATTATTAACGGTGACCTTGTTGAGAGCTCTGCAGTCAATACAAGGCCAAAGGCCTCCATCTTTCTAGAAAAAACTAGCTGACACTGGGAACTTAGTGGGTCGAATCAAGCCATTTTTAGTGCCTCACCAATGTACTCCTCCATAGCTGCTGTTACAGGAAGAGAGGATAAAAGTGGCTTTGAGGAGGCAGTAGATTTATGCAACTGTCATATGGCCTGTGAGGGGGTAACGCAGTTGCTTTGCTCTTGCTAAGGACCTTGCATAGATCGTAATAGGCCTTGGGAACAGGAAGCACTGTTTATCTCTGTCTTAGAACAAGTAGAAGGGAAGGAAGCAAAACTTACGTGGCTGGAGGTTTCAGAGTCAGAAACCCAATTTAGTAGTTGGCCAGAAGTTCAATTAAATTGAGGATTATGGGTACAAAGCCATGGGAATTCTAGCACTAGAGGGACTTAAGGAGAATTCACTAAGGAAAACTGAATTGTCTCTTGATGGTTATTGATTTTCAAGTGGACAGGTTTAGTAATAAAATCTACTCCTAATGGTCTGCATCAAAGGCCTGAATTTTCATGGGTTTGGGACTCACTTCTGGAGGAACGAGCAGCTGTAATGGCAGGGCAATGTCCAGGAGTTTCTCCTCTACTCCAGAGTCTATTAGGGCTGAAAGCAGGCCCCTCTGTAGGCCTGCACCTTCCCAGGATATCATGGCCTTTACAACTATTAGATTGTGGGACAGCAAGGACTGTACCACTCCACTCACTAGGTTGTCCCAAACTCCTAGTGAACATGGAATATTTTCTGAAGTCCAGGGCAGTGATCACAAAAATGTCTAGTTGCACCACAATTCAAGCACCTTCCCTCTCTTTGGCGTCATTCCCTCTCAGTAGGGGAAGAGTCTAGATCGATCAACTTGCATAAGATGTTAGGCATGGCGCAAGATTCAGAGGCAGTCAGAGGAATCAAGGAGTATTATCTTCACTCCCGTTTCCTTTCATGAAGGCATTGGTCAATGCTGATGGTGGCAGAAATTAGATATTCAAGAGAATTTCCCTAATCATGGCTAGTCAGTTCATCACCTCCACGAGTATGTTGTAAAATGCTGAGAATATGGCTTCCTTATTCCACTTGCTGTTTGCTGCCAATGTTTGAAACTCAACCGCAAACGCAGAGACAGGTCTTGTCCTCTTATTCAAAGCCATGAGATGTTGGGAAGCCTCCCTCCCACTGATGGGATAGTTGAACACTTAACAGAGCAGAGGAGAAGGACTTTGCATCACTGCAGCAGGAGGCCTGCTGTTCCCAGAGCACTGTTGCCCATGCCAAAGTCTGCCCAGAACTGGTTAGGTCATGTCTCGAAGATCACAGAGCACTGAGTAAGGAAGCCTTGACATAATTAAGGAGAACCATTATAGTGTTGAGGGTCTGGCAAAGACAAAAAGGAAGACCTGGGAGGCGAGATTTGTGGTGCTGCAAGCACCGGTACAGGGACAGGTCAGATGGTGCTTGGAGCTTCTCCTGAATTTCTTGTAGGGTCTTTTTTAGCTGTTGGATAGCAGCTGTTGGATAGCAGTTTAACTGTTGCTGCCATGTATTTAGCTGCTCTTCCTGGTTCTGTTCCTGGCTCGGGTAAGGTCCTTGTCATGTCATGGCTGCCTCAAGCTTGCAATCAGGATCCCAGAAGAAGCACAATTGCTGGATAAGTAACTCAAACACTTTATTGAAATAAAATACACCACAAAGGGTGAGAAGAGGTACTCACTCCTAGACTGGCAAACAGGTAACAAAACAACACTGAGATTAATCAAGCAGTCACAGAGTAGATTCAAAATGAGTGTGAGTAAGATATTGTTTACTGCTTAAATAGATCTCATATCACAAGTGTATGAGATCAAGGCAGGACCCAAATGCAAGAGGCAATTTCAAAGGCTTTTATATAAAATAAACCAAAGTACAAACAAAATCTCTCAAAAAACAAACAAACCAGAAAACAAACTGAAGCATGACTGGAGCTGACCGACTGGGAATACAGACAAACATTATAACATTACAAATGACTTGATAAAGAAATTAACGTGAGGGGAGCTTAAGAATTGAAGGGTTGATAGTGAGCAGGTGCCGCCGATTAGTGTTACTTGGAGAACGAACTATTGTCCGGGTAATGGAGCTGGCGTTCTCAACGAGGCACCTGCAAAACACAAGAGGGAGAGATAAAACCCAACACAGGACAACACTCAGAGAAGACAAACAGACAGTCAAAGGAGGTACAGTCAGGCCAGACTGTGACAGTACCCTTCCCCTGACAGATGCCTCCTGGTGTCAACAAAAAACACACCAAAACAAGAGGGACTAGCCAGGGAGGGAGGGTTGGAAGAAAGACAAGACATGGAGCATGAGTGTCTGGATCACGACACCAGAGATGAAACCGAACTAGACAGGAGAGTCAGCATCCAGACACCATATCCTGAATAAGAAACACAAAACAGACCAAAGAGTGTACGGCGAGGAAACCAAAACTGAAGCCGTACACCCACACAGAGACAAAAACCAAGACAGGTAGAGAACATGACTAGGAGAATAGCACTGAGCCATGCACTCAACACTGACACAGAACATGAGTATCAGGATCCTGTCACCACAATAAACATGACTGACAAAGTGAAAGGAACTTAACACTACCCCCCTCCTGGCGTCCCAAAAGGGAAACATCAAAGACAAAACAAGACCAAACACAGACACAAAAATGTGGATCCAGGTAGGGGGCAGTGTTCGAAGGCCTGGAATGTGGATCCAGGTAGGGGGTAGTGTCTGGAGGCCTGGGAGGAAGGTCAAGAAAAGGGGTGGTGTCTTGATGCCTGGGCAAAGGCTTCAGGTAGAACTCAGTGTCAGACAACCAGGGCAAAAGCCTGAGGGAAGGAGAAGGTTTGGTGGCCAGGGAGAAGGCCTGAGGAATGAGACAGGTTCAGATGGCCAAGGCAGAGGCCTCAGGAATGGGACAGGTTCTGGTGGCCAGGGAGGAGAACTGAGGTTAGGCAGCCTCGGGGAAGGGACGAGGTTTGTGGCTTCTACAGGGGGCAGAAAAAGCTGGTCTTTGGTGGCCACAGGAAGTTGGGCAGACAGGATGGTGGCTGCTGTTATGGGCTGGACCGACTGGTGGGCAGCAACTGCAGTGGGGTAGACCGACTGGTGGGAAGACACAGCAGGCTGTGCAGACTGAGAGCCAGATGCTGGGTGTTAGACAGATTGAACAGCAGATTTTAGGAACTGTGACTGCCGTGATCGGGAGCTCTGGCAGTGACTGGGAAATGGCCTCCATGGCAGAGAAATCTGGCAGCTACAGGGGAATGGCCTCAGGGACTGGAAGTGCTGGCAGAGTCTGGGGAACCGGACCATTCTCCTTCTACTTCTTCCGGATGGTCAGAAGTACTGCTGCAGGATGGCCACCGCCACCACCTTGCAGTAAGCAAAGGGCTCCTCCAACTTCTGACAGTCACTTCAGAGTGAAGCGCCACTACAGCGATGTGAAAACTGAGAAGGGCTCGGGGGTTGCAGTGATGTTCTTGGATCTGGCATTCCATCTCTGCAGGAGGGTTTCAACAAAGCAGTAGACAGGGTCCACCAGATCCCAAATAAAAAGAAATATCGCTTAGTACCTCCGAACTGTCAACAGACTGTGATATCCCAGGGAATGAGACACAGGTGAGTTCTAAACTGCGATCTGTGATTGAACTGTGCGTAGACCAGTTTGCTTTCTCTGCTGCCACCTGCTGGCAGATACTGGTCTGACAAATATCAGAATTAGAATCAGCTTTATTGCCATGTATGTTTTCACATACAAGGAATTTGTCTTGGTGACAGGAGCTTCCAGTGCACAACAATACAAAAACCAATACAAAAACAGCAGCAAGACATTGATAATAATAAAAAAAGAATTATACATATACGTACATACACACAGAGACACACCTTCGTACATACACACATACACATATGTAGTGCAAATCTAATACAAATCCGTTATATAAAGTACAAAAATTCAGTATGTTATGTACAGTGCAATGTATGTAATGGCAGAAGAGGATATGTTGGATAATATAAATAGACTAAACTGTGTATTGCATGTAATTATTGCTCAATGGGGCAGCTTTAACTGTTTATGAGATGGATAACCTGAGGGAAGAAACTGTTCCTGTGCCTGACGATTCTGGTACTCAGAGCTCTGAAGCGACAGCCAGAAGGCAACAGTTCAAAAAGGTAGTGGGCTGGGTGAGTGGGATCCAGAGTGCTTTTTAGAGCATTTATCCTCACTCTGGAAGTGTATAGATCTTGAAGGGGGCAACCAATAATACTCTCAGCAGTCCGAACTATCCTCTGTAGTCTTCTGATGTCTGATTTCATAGCGGCATCAAAACAGACAGTTATTGAAGTGCAGAGGACAGACTCAATGACTACGGAGTAGAACTGTATAAACAGTGCCTGTGGCATGTTGAACTTCCTCAGCTGGCGAAGGAAGTACAACCTCTGCTGGGCCTTATTCACAATGGAGTCAATGCGTGTCTCCCACTTCAGGTCATCTGAGATGTAGTGCCCAGGAACCTGAATGACTCCACTGCTGCCACAGTGCTGTTTAGGATGGTGAAAAATAATGGGGGGTCAGTGTTGGGGTGTTCCTCCTAAAGTCCACAAACTTCTCCACCGTTTTGAACGTGTTCAGCTCCAGGTTGTTATGACTGCACCAGTGAGCCAGCCATTCAACCTCTTTTCTGTATGCAGACTCATTGTCATCTTGGATGAGGCCGATGACAGTGGTGTTGTCAGCAAACTTCAGGAGCTTGACAGAGGGGTCCTTGGTGGTTCAGTCATTGTAGAGGGAGAAGAGTAGTAGGGAGAGCACACATCCCTTGGGGGCACCAGTGCTGATTGTACAGGTGCTGGAAGTGAATTTCCCCTGTCTCACAAGCTGCTGCCTGTCTGCCAGAAAGCTGGTAATCCACTGACAGATAGACATGGGAACATGGAGTTGGTTTAACTTAGTCCGGATAATAACTGGTATGATGGTGTTGAAAGCTGAACTGAAGTCCACAAGAAGGATCCTTGCGTTTGTCCCTGGTCTGTCCAGATGTTGCAGGATATGATGCAATCCCATGTTGACTGCATCATCCACAGACCTGTTTGCACGATAAGCAAATTGAAGGGGATCTAGAAAGGGTCCAGTGATGTCCTTCAGGTGGGCCAACACCAGTCTCTCAAATGACTTCATGACCACAGACGTCAGGGCAACAGGTCAGCAGTCATTAAGTCCTATGATTTTTGGTTTCTTAGTGCCAAGGGATAATAATTGAGTGTTTGAAGCAGCATGGTACTTCACACCGCTCCAGTGATCTACTGACGATCCGTGTGAAGATCTGTGTGAAGATGTGGGGCAGTTGGTTAGCACAGGATCAAAGTCATGCTGGTGAGATGCCATCTGGGCCTGAAGCCTTCGTCATCTTTTGCTTCCGAAAGACACGGAAGACAAGGAAGAGAGGTTCGCTAGATGAATGCTCAGCAGTGCTGTTCAAACGACGCACTGACGGTGTTTAACTAGCACACTGGCTCGTTTCCCTTGCCTGCGTCTTATTGCGCTTTTAAACCTCACAGCTGCACCTCTGACTAAAATGTCCAGCAAAATGTCTGAATATTCAAAAACAGGGAAAAGACTATTTTGTATATGCTGCCGAATGTTCAGCAGTTCGCCCCTGATAAAACTGACTGGAAAAAGACTACTAAACACAGGACAAATACTGTATGGCAATACTTGTATAGTGGACTAGGATAAAAAACATTAGAAATTAGACAAAAAAAGGAAATAGAGACAACCTTTTGTACTCCAAACATCAACATTCCTTATGTATGCCACTATATTTATCTATTAATTTATGTAGCTGTTCTTGTTGTTCATATTGGTGAGGCATACTAAAAAAAGCTGCATTTCAAACACATTAAGAAGTGCTCCTTGCCGTGAACTAGGCATCTGGGACAGTCCCTGTAAAGAGTATAATCGCATGCACTTTAGATAAAAGCATTGGCTGAATGACAACTTGCTATACTTAGTATTTGACACATACTTTAATTATAAACATGTGCATAGTATTTAACATATATTTAATTACATTTCTAATTGAAACCGAAAACAAATCTGTATTTCAAGAGTAATGTCAGTGCAAAACGCACTGAAAACCATAGTTGAAGTCAAACAGTTTCCATACACTTTGGTTGAAGTCATTAAAACAAATTTTTTAACAACTCCACATATTTAATATTATGATAGATGTTTACATACACTAAGTTAACTGTGACTTTAAGCAGCTTGGAAAATAGCAGAAAATTATGTCAATACTTTAGACAATTAGCTTCTGATAGGTGGTGTACTGAATTGGAGTTGTTCCTGTGAATGTATTTAAAGGCCTACCTTCAAACTCAGCCGAAGCAAAGAAAGCAAAAGAAATCAGCAAAGACCTTAGAAAAAATATTGTGGACCTCCACAAGTCTGGTTCATCCTTGGGAGCAATTTCAAATGCCTGAAGGTATCAAGTTCATCTGTACAAACAATAGTACAGAAGTATCAACACCATGGGATCACACAACAATCATTCCACTCAGGAAGGAGACACATTCTGTCACCTAGATATTAACATAGTTTGGTGTGAAAAGTGCAAAGCAATCCCAGAACAACAGAAAATGACCTTGTGAAGATGCTGAAGGAAACAGGTAGACAAGTATCTATATACACAGTAAAACGACCCTATATTGACATAACCTAAAAGGCTGCTCAGCAAGGAAGAAACCAATGCTCCAAAACTGCCATAAAAAGTCAGACTGCAGTTTGCACGTGGTGCCAAAAATCATACTTTTTGGAGAAATCTCCTCTGCTGTGATGAAACAAAATTTTTACTTTTTGGCCATAATGACCATCGTTATGTTTGGAGGAAAAAGGGTGAGGTTTGCAAGCAGAAGAATACCTTCCCACCCGTGAAGCATGGGGGTGGCAGCATCAGGTTGTGGGGGGTGCTTTGCTGCAGGAGTGTCTGGTGCACTTCACAAAATAGATGGCATCAAGAGTAAGGAAAATCAGGTGGATATATTGAAGCAATATATCAAGACATCAGACATGAAGTTAAAGCTCGGTCGCAAATGGGTCTTCTAAATGGACAATGACCCCAAGCATACCTCCAAAGTTGTGGCAAAATGGCTAAAGGACAACAAAGTCAAGGTATTGGAGTGGCCATCACAAAGCCCTGACCTCAACCCGAATCCAATTTGTTGACAGAACTGAAAAAGCTTGTGCAAGCAAAGAGGCCTACAAACCTGACTCGGATACACCAGTTCTGTCAGGTGGAATGGGCCAAAATTTCAGCAACTTATTGTGAGAAGCTTGTGGAAGGCTACCCAAAACATTTGACCCAAGTTAAACAATTTATAGGCAATGCTACCAAATACAAACAAACAAAGTGTATGTAAACATCAGACCTACTGGGAGTGTGATGAAAGAAATAAAAGCTGAAATAACTCATTCACTCTACTATTATTCTGAAATTTCACATTCATAAAATAAAGTAGTGATCCAAATTGACCCAAGACAGTCAAAGTTTTCTACGATTAAATGTCAGGAATTGTAAAAAACTTGTATGTATTTGGCTAAGATGTATGTAAATTTCTGATTTCAACAGTATATGGGTCCACCTATGCATTCTAGCTGTACAGATGCAGTTTCTCAAAAAAAAAAAAAAAAAAAAAAAAAAAAAAAAAAATTATATATATATATATATATATATATATATATATATATATATATTATGCATTAATGCATTAATTTTTTAAATCAACGTTAAATCGACTACCCTAATGTGTATATATATATATATATATATATATATATATATATATATATATATATATATATATATATATATATTAGGGGTGTGATGAGATCTCGCGATATTACGACGTGATGATATTTCTCGTCAAGGTAAAAAGCTGTCTCTTGATATCAGCATGACGGAATTTGAAAGTGAAATTAGGATAGAAGATGCCCCTGCCACATTTAAATCGTTTGTGAGGCAGCATTTTGGGTACCCGGTGGAAACAAACAGCAGAGAATGTGACTAGAAAATAATAAGAAAATAGTGCCATACACTGCAGCTAACACAAGCACTATGCAAAGACACCTACAGAACCACCACAGCTCTCAACTAAAATCCACCAGGTCTGAAGAGACTCATGCAGTAACACAGCTCCCTATAAGCAGACTACGCAGTCTGCGTAGGGCACCAACTCCCTAGGTGGGAACCATCTTACCCTAGGAGGGCAGCAGAATGTACTTTGCCCTTACTCGCACTTTATACGTTATTCATATCACGGAACTCTGTGTAGGGCATCAATTTGGCCAGCGCTGGCCCTTGACTCATGTGAAATCAAACAGGAGAGAAGCCAGTCAGTTTAGTTTGTGGCAGAACCTTTTACAGTGACAGCATATTGTCTTTTACTGCATGTGATAATTCATACTCAGAAAGTAGAACTGAAGTGACATCCATTACAATATGATTAGTTAAAACATTTCAAAATGCACCTCCATTGTATTGCATTTTGTGACTTTCAGTCGAATTAGGGATGGGCGGATCGATACTAAAGTATCCATACTTCCGATACTGATGTGGTATCAATAATAGTGATATTATTATTTAGATAACATGAATATTAATGTATCTCTTAAGCATCGAAGTGGAAAAGAACAATTATTTGAGCAAATTGTTGCATTCATTCATATCATTGAACTTTTCTTCTGCTCATCTTGACACGCAGAAATACTAAATAGTATGTATTGTATTAACCACGACTGTAGTGACTGTTTTTAATTAATTAATTAATTTATTTTGTCAGTAACCAAGGTTTTGATACAATTAACCATGGTTTTGCTACAGCATTACTGTAGTATCCATATTGTAACTTGGTTTTAGTAATAGCCATATAATAATATCTATGGTTCATTTTGAGGTTTTATATGTGGATTATACTTACTCATTTTAAAAAGGAAAACAAAGCAGCCAAATAATTTTCTGCTTAAGCCTGTAAATATATAAAAATGTAAGTAATAATTTAAGTTACAAATTTTATCCAAAGAATTTATAAAAATACTGGCCTAAAAGAACTTGGAATCGCCCATTCTGAAGTCGAATAAAAGACCAGTCAAATATACAGTGTTAAAATATCGTCTCGTCTCATTCTCGTGAACCCAGTATCGTGTATCGCCACCTCTTGTGAGATAAGTGTATCATCACACCCTTAATAAAAAAAAAAAATTATAAAAAAAAAAGACAAATAAAAATAAATAAATAAATAAATTTTTTATATATATATATATATATATATATATATATATATATATATATATATATATTTAGTATTATGATTTTATTTATTTTTTTACTAAATGTAAAGAAATCAGTTCACATGACCAGTGACACCTTAATTGATGAATACCTGGAGTGGCTGATCAAAAGACACCTTCATGGAAAAATTCTATTCAAAAAGTAAATAGCTGTGCAATTTTATTACCCAAATATTCAAATATTTTATTTTCAAAAGAAAAGCTGGTTTCAGATCACCACTTCTGAGGCAAATATAAACACAATATATATATATATATATATATATATATATACATATACATATACATATTTTAATCCCTTCACACTAATGACTAGAGAGTGCTGGCACACATAGACAACCATGTCACTCCAAACTGAAGTATTCAGATTTTACTCAGATATTGGCTGTATGTTGGCTGTTCTTTATCAATGACTTTTGTCTAGTCTTTGATCACTGTATCAGGAGTCATGTGGCTCTGATCAATAACAGTCAGTGCCCACCAGTGAATAGTCCACCGTGAAGCAGTAAAAATGACAAGCTGAGGCCTGTTCTCTAATTCAAGGGTAATGACTTGCTCCTCATTGTCTCCCCTCGGCATTGCTGCCTGCCACCGTCCATCGCTCCACCTATTCATCTCTCTGTGCTCCCGTAAAACACTTTACAACATCTATGGCTCCTTTGTGGCTGCAGGGAACAGATGCAATACACAGCTCCTTTTTTGACAGCTTGTGATAGCTTTTGATGGTTTCAATAGCAGACGAGTAAACCTTTGAAACTCTGGAAAATCTGGAGCTAACTTACTGACGATGATGTCTCTTTGAAACACAATCCTCATTTTCATTTCACCCCTTTCACTCATTTATTAAATCTCAAATATAAGCATTTCATCACCTATTTATAGAAATAAAGTTGACGCTTCTCAAAACTCTAATGAGTTCTTCACTAGAACTGTCTTTAAGTTGATAATAAGACAGTGTGGCATCTTGAAATAAGCCTGCTTCATGGAGCTAAAAGCATTCATACACTTAAAAATATGACGTATGTGAGTAGAGAACGTCTTGTTACTGTTGTAACCTCCATTCACTGATGGAGGGAATGAGACGTTGTGTTGATGTAGTGACACTAGGGGTCGCTCTTGGGAGCCCCAAACACCTTTGATCTTTGAGAAAAGGCCAATGGGAATTGGCGAGTGGAATTTGCATGCCACTTCCCACGGACATACAGGTATAAAAGTAGCTGGCTCGCAACCACCAATGTATTCGCGTCAGAGAAGGTGTTCTTTCCCAGGACTGGGCAATGTCCTCAACGGTGTCGCTGAATACGCCAATCTGGGAGATGTGAGCACTGAGGAAGTGGACCTTGTCAGCGTCCTTCATCTCGACCAGCTTCAGCCATAGGTGGCGCTCCTGGAACACCAAAGTGGACATCACCTGTCCAAGTGCCTGCGCCGTGACCTTCTTCAACCGGAGGGTGAGATCGGTCACCGAGCGCAGCCCCAGCTTCACTTCTGGGTCAGGACTACCCACATGCAGCTCTTTCAATGCCTTGGCCTGGTGTACTTGCAGGAGGGCCATGGCATGCAGGGCAGAGGCAGCCTGTCCAGTGGCACTGTAAGCTTTGGCCACCAGAGACGACGTAGACTTACAGGCCCTGGATGGCTTGGGCGATTCTGCCAGGTGGCGGCGTTTTGCGGGCACAAGTACACCGCAAGCACATTATTCACCTGAGGAATGTCCGTATACCCCCCTGGCCACCCCACCATAGAGGGTAGTAAGAGTAAAAGAACCTAGAAGTTGGGTCCGGGCAGTAAAAGGTGCCTGTACCTCTAGGAAGAATGAGACTGGGGCAGGGTGTGGCTGTGAGTGGCGCTACAAACCCAGGAAACAATCACTCTCACTCCAGCCCGATACTTGCAGCAGCCCGGGCAAGCATGGTGGTCAGCTCCGCGTCAGCCACAGACTGGGCGGCCACACCCAAACGTGAAAGTCCAGTTGTGTCCTCAGCTTCTGGATGCTGAATGCTGCCTCAACATGACTAAGGCTTAGACATGTGAGACAGCGCTTGTGGCCATCAGAGGCAGAAAGCGCATACAGGAACTACACACAGATGGAAAGGCATATTTAAAAAGACGCTCTCCATCTGTGCATACACTTTTAGAAGAAAATATACTCTTTTCTGCAAGAATATATACTCTTTCAGCTGTCGAAGCGCCCTGGGGCGTACTCTGCATCAATCGCGCTGAGGTGGAGAAAGCCGCTGAAATACACCGTATATCCAACGGCATAAGCTTCTCGTTGTGAGGTGAATGGAATGGCAGTGGAACTCACTGCTCAACACCACTCTGCTCCAAAGAAAAAATATGAATGAGTGGTTGCGAGCCAGCTCCTTTTATATCCGTATGTCCGAGGGAGTGGCATGCAAATTCCACTCGCAAATTCCCATTGGCCTTTTCTCAAAGATCAGAGGTGTTTGGGGCTCCCAAGAGCAACCACTAGTTTCACTACATTGACACAACGTTGAGTGTGACAGATAGGGAACTGAGAGATGTACAGTACACACACATATGAACTTTTGGTGAGTCATACTATAAATGTTACAGTCAGGATTTTGATGGTCTTGAAAATTGTCTAGACAAGATATACATGGAACTATACATGCTTCATTTGAGCTCATGTATTATAAGCTAGACCATATCAAATGTAATTGATTTAAAATATTATATTATGTTATGTAATGGAACAGTGCCACATTCCAAGGCTGGAATAATCAGAGTTAATGCTTTCCATATCACCAGGGCTTAAATAGAACATTTTATGACTGTTATATATTTGTTTTGTCAGTCACTTTGCATGTATGCATTTCTTCAATTGATATAGGAAATAGCCAAGGATAAAATTATTTTGTATTCTATAACTTGATTGCAAAATCTTCACAATGTACCCTTTACACTTTATTTCCATCTTAATTTAGCAAAAGTGTTTGTAATTACATTTTTTTAATTATTTATAGTAACTTTATAACATTATTCTTTGGATTATGTTACCTTGGCATTAATAATAATAAAAAACAACAACAACAACAACAACAACAACAACTAGTCAACACTGCTGTGATGAGGTTTCAAAAAGCAACTGCTGAGGGAATGACAGTAAATGTGGCATAGTTTTCTCTTCTGACTGTCATAATCCATTTCTCTTTATTTTTATGTATGTATTTATTTGTTTGTTTTTTTAAACTATCAAATTTAAACTATAAATACCCAGAAATGTAAAAAAAAAGTGTCTATTAAAATATTTTATCACTGATTATTCTAAAACTTGGAGGAGGAAACACAAAACCAATTGATGATGTTTCACCTTTCTCATAAAGTCACGATTTTCAAACTGGGGGTACCAAAGAATGTCAGAGGAGGTGCAGGAGAATGATGATAAATTCACCACATAAAATCAAAAGATAAATAAATACAATAAAATGTATTGTACAGATAAATAAAAATGAATAACTTCATAGACCATGGTCCAGCTGAATAGTAGCTCTTTGGAATTTTAATACTGTTAAATGTCGAAAACACATGCATGTACCGATTTGGTCTTACATTAAAAAAGACGCAAGCTCAAATATATGCTGATCTCTATTGAAATCACCCTTCAATCACAGAGTTCATGCACAAGCTAAAAAGGTGTCCTGTACAAATCTATTATAATGACAGCTCTGTCTCGGTTCATTCGTACTAATATTCAGCCTCTGTGGACGTGGTATATTGAGGGAGAAACAATACTGGGTTTTTTTTATTAAAGACATTAATACATGGTTAAATGTGTATTGTAATAATGATATTCTGATGCTCTCTGATGATGAATGAGATGCAAGCAAATCAAATGACATATAAAACATCAACTAAGAACCGTTGCAGCTCACGTCTTATTATGGCTTTCGCCTCATTGGAAACTTAACTGCACAAGTTTATCTAGGATGCATAAAGGATTTTCTGAGAGCTCATGAGGCATCACATACAAGGAAAATTCAAAAATATGTGGAACAAAAAAATCACAACCATTGTTACGAGTTCAACATGATATCGGGTCGACATGTCTTCAAGTTTCACACGGAGACAGAGACTGGCTAATGTGATGTGAGTTTATTATAAATATAGGCTAAAAACAGGTAATCCCCTTGTTAAATAATGCAATTACGGTGTCATATTATTAATAGAAATATTTATAGCCATTAGTCACGCAGCAGTGTATATGACGCATTGCCGAATGAGTCTGTCAGGCTGAATTTAAGGTTATTGATCATCATTGGTTAACTGCTTCAACCCCTGAAATATTATGAATTTCTGATCATACAACACTAGAGGACAATGCCAGATAAAACTTAAAATAAGTGGTCAGAATGTACTGCTTGTTTTAGTGGAAGAAAGAAAGTTTTTTTGTCATTTAGCATTATTTAGCTTATTTATTATTTACTTGGGTATTGTATAGGCCTGTACAACATTGTATAAATCAGAAGAAAAAAATGTAAAAAAGAAAAAGAAAAAAAAGAAGAAAAAAATTATATTTTTTTTAGGTATATATATATGAGGGAGGGGGGTCTCAAGGTGGGTGGCTGTATTGTAAAATTTTTTCAGAGGGTGTCTTATGGTTTAAGACTTTGAAAATCCTTGACATTAAGCAATGAGAACAGTGACAGTGGATTTTAAACCGTGGTTCCTGTTGTTGTCTAGCCTAACTTGCTGGATGTACACTTGGATTATTAGCAAATGTCCTAATGTTTTTTTTGTGCACTTGCCATTGTCCAGCCATTAAAACATGTTTTGTTTGACATATATCAGTGCATCCAAGGTATACATGCTTTCCTGAGAATCAAACCCGTGACCTCGCCGCTGCTAACACTATGCTCAACCACTTGAGCTACAGATAAAAGATTCCGGCCCATTGTAAACAATGTTGGAATGTCATCCAGTTATGATTAATTATTATTTTGGGGGCTTTTTATTTATAGGGTAGTATAGACAGACATTAAAGCAGGGAGAGAGAGAGAAGAAGGGGAGCAGGTTTCATGACATGACCCAGGCGGGTTTCGAATACATGTCCCCACAAGCCAACAGTTCATATTTACATCAGGAGCAGTGTGCTACCTTCAGTGCCACAGCTCAGAAAAGATTCATTATTCATTATGGACATTTATAATAGCTTAGGCACTAAAGGATTTTTTTGTGTCAAATATACCAAGAACAGTGCACATTTAAAAATTAACATCTTTGTGATAGATGGCAAAACCTTTAATATATATAAAATACATTAGGTACACATGTAGAATTGTGCTTACTATAACTTTCAGGGCCATTCAGACTGAACACATTCTTGTGTTAAAAATGTCTAGACACTACACAACGAATTGAACAGAATTCAAGTGTTCTTTCAACTTGACACGCCATCTTAGAGACGCTAAAAAAAGAGCGAGACATGGCACAACAATCAAAGACGTCCTTCTAGCACATGTTTACATAGAAAAGCAAGAAAGAAATAGTTAGTTTTTATGATACTTAAGGATATTTTACATATATACCAAGACCAGAAAAGTGCATTTTTAAAAAGAAAAGTTCTTTTAAATAGCTTAAACGCCTAAACAATTTTTTTTGTTTTACACAAGCATTAAGTACAACTTTTAAATACTCTTGCATCCCTTCAATTAGTACTCAATCAAGCACCTAAATAATCATTACACGCTAAATTATCTAAATAATCAAGTGTTGGTTTCGAAAATGTGCTCTGAGGTTACAGTGAAAAACACAACTTAACAGTGAACCCACAAGGTAATACAGCAATCTCCATAGCTTTGGCTGTAAGTGTGTCATTCCAACTGATAATCCTCGATTCATAACTTAAGGATTTATGTGGAGTGCTGGATCAAAGTTGAGTATGTGTCTGAAAAGCTAAAGAGAGATGCAGACATAGTCAGCAAAGGCTAATACCAAGCTATCGTTGACTTGCAGGAGTGTGTGTCAAGTGTGTGGTTTTCTGCCAACAGACGGATGAGCTTGTTAACTCACAGTAAACATCCACTCGGATGGATTTGATGGCGGGAGTGCCGAGACCATTCTCAGCCTTACAGTAATAGCGGCCGCCCTGGTGACGCTGGATGCGGGTTATGCGCAGTGTTTCATTGAATACACTGGAGTCCTGGAAGCGGTCAGTAGCACTGCCTGCTGTCTTGGTCCATCGTATCTGATGCCACACAATGAGAGTCAGAGACAAAGAGAGAGAGAAACAAGGACATCAGCTGAGTATGAATTTGATATGAGAGAATTATCAGTACGTGAGTGAAAACAAATAGGAGTGTTTGCCTTCAAAAAAGGCTAAATTCATTAATGCAATCATGCTTCAGGAAGGCAAAGTTCTCACATCAATCAGAGAGGACAAAGACTTGCAAATATTTCTTCCTAAACACATTAAATAACCCTCACACACTTTTGAATCTGTAATCCACAGAAGATTCACCTATTACCAGACCCAGATGGAATATGTTTTAATACATTTTATAAGTTTTTCACATTTGCTATGTTGATTTTAGGGGAAAATCTGCTGGATTTCATGGAATTAGTGTTGGGTAAGTTACTTAAAAATAGTATTCCACTACAAATTATTTCTCTAAAATTGTAATCAGATTACTTAAATAATTACTTCATAGAAAATGAATTCACATTAATACTTTTTCTGCTCAACAAATTCAAAATAATGTTTTCATTTCTTTCTTGCTGTGGTAAATAATGTCAAAAAGATTATACAGCTGAGTTTTCAAGTCAAAATGAAATGGAATTCGCAATCCATTTTACTTTCGTAATGTGACGTATTTCTGATGAAAAAAAAAAGTGATTTCATCCATCAGAAACTGATTGGACTGTGAAAGTGGGTGTTATTAATTTCAGAGGCAGAGCAATTTATTACAATGTGATGAAATGCAAAATATGAAGGCAAACATTTTTCTTATTCTTTGGAATAAGTTGCACTGTTGACAATTTAGAAAGTATTAAGAAAGTGAAAAAAATAAATATTTTGATTCAATGTTGATATTAAACCAGAATTAATCATTTAATAGTTGACAATGCTGTCAATTAGCATGACAAATGGTGGAACAAGCTACATGCATTAGGCCACTAAAAGAAAATCATTGTACTACCCAAGGTGTTTCCTCTAGAATTGTCTCATTCAAATTCAGTTTTCATGGGAAAAACTGGGAAGTATTGTGTACATACTGAATAGTAATTATTACTTTAGGTAATTACCATAAAGACACACACACACACACACACACACACACACACACTCACTCACACACAAATATAGTACAACCCTGAAGAAGGCATGGAGAGACCAGGGAAAGAAAGCTGCAAATGGAGCTCATCTGGGGAGAGAGAGAGAGAGAGAGAGAGAGAGAGCTTCTGTACTGTAGCTCCCTGTTTGTACACGCTATCTGCCAAAAAGCCAGACAAGTGGAGCAAATTGCCCATTCAGGCCTGGCTTGGCTTTACCAAGTCCTGAGTTAGACTTACTGTGTAGATGACCTACATTACAACAGAACCCCCTTTATCATCCCTGCTGCACAAGAACTTAAGAGGTGGGAGCAACTCCCTTTGAGTTCAGAGACAAAGCTCAATGCTCCGCCTTCCTCTTCCAAATACCAACTTCTTCCTCACCCCAAATAGTCACCCCTCTCTTGCTAATTGGAAGTATTTTCAGCATCCCAATTTGTAGAGATTAAGCGCTACTTTTGACTGGTACTCAGTTTCCTCTTGTAAAGGTCGCCTAGGAAGATATACCAGTGGGTAACTCTGTTCGGAGCCAAACAGAGTCTTAACCTTTGGAAGTGCCTGAATTAAATCCATTTCATGCTTTTCTGTGGATGGAGGGTGGGCAGATTTGTTTACACAAATATTGGATGTTAGTTAGGAATAACGGTGTACTGGAATTCACGGGGCTAAGATATGCTGGCTTTATTTGTGAGCTTAAACAGGAAATAAGGATATAAAGAAAAGTTCTTAGTGCAGTATGTCTGCATGTGTTGAGGTAGGCTATTGCTGACAGCATGCAAATAGGAATTCCTCCTTTTAGAGGTGAGGAAATGGAACTGAATAATAATTTGCATTATGTGAGAGCAGTTCAATACAATTCACGAGGAAAGATAACCCACTCTAATCTTTAAGACATATTGTACAATGAATGAATGCCATTTCATACTATAGTTTCTGTATGAATATTCTTAAAGGGATAGTTCACCCAAAAATGAAAGTTCTGTCATCATTTACTCAATCGCATGATGTTAAAAACATGTATCACTTTTTTCTACTGTGGATAACAAAAGGAGATGTTAGGCAGAGTCTTTGTCACCATTCACTTTCATTGCATCTTTATTTCATTCAATGAAAGTAAATGTAAAATGTATAAAAGCAACAAAACAACAAATGCAAGTAAATAATAACAGAAGTCTTCATAACAGTCTTTTTCCTGACACAAAGCTGTCTCATGGCTTCAGAAGACTTGGAATACAGTACATAAGACATATGGAATACTTTTATGGTGATTTTATGGCACTTCCATTTTTTGGAGCTTAACAGTCATTGTATACTTTCGTTTTATGAAAAAGAGCATTTTCAAAACATCTTTTGTATTTCATGGAAAAAATCGACATAAAATGTAACAACATAAGGGTTAGTAAAATATGACAGAATTACAGGTGAATTATTCATTTAAAATATCACTGAATAAAATTTAATTGAACTAAATCTGTTTTATTTATTTTGTCCACTAATGTGGACATTATTTGGACATTAATATTGAGAACACTGGCAACACCAAAACCAAAATGTTTGATCAATTAAGTACTCAGATTATAAAGAGATTCTTGTTATTATTCAGATTAGAAATGCCTTAAGACATCTGCAAATCTCCAGGATTGTACACAAAATGAAACATATATCAAAAGTCTCTGTCTTATAATTTATCTCTGTGTTCATTGAGATCATGATTTAAGTGATATGTTGGGGGTGGAAAGTGATAACAATTTGAAGGCAGCCCACTGTCCTCACAAACAAAGTGCCTACATAAATAGTCATAAGACTGTGGAAATTACATAAATTCAGTATTATTCCAGAAAAAGGAGAGAGAGGACTTTTTACATTGCAGTTATTATAACTTGGGAGTTATCTTTAAGCGTTCAGTAATGTTATGACAACATTATTACAATGCATATTACTAGAGTACAACTAATAGCACTAATTTTTCCCCACTTTTTGACACATTAATAAGGAAACAATCATTAGACTACAACAATAAAAACACTAGGCATTCATAACTATTATAATTATCTATGCCATTATATATATATGCAAAGTTGAGTAATAATGGTCACAAATTTAATTCCATCTTTGTTTTCAGCTATGCCTAACTGTTAATCTAATCTGCAATGCATTTCTCATTTATGAGTAAATGGCTGTTATTAAAAAGTTGAGTAATTTATGGAAAACATACAATAAATCACCTTCTTTAATATCACTGCTTTACCTGTGAACAGTGCTGTTTCCTGTAGTAACAGGAAATAATCAGTGGTGTAATGATGTTTTTTTTTGTGTGTGTATGCTATTCTTTAGATGACAACCAAGTTGTGCAATTTTATTAGTAGACTTGATATTAAAGACCTGAAAATCAATTATGTAGAAAATATATATGTCAAACCAATTATTGGTCTGTCTTTATATATAACAATACATACAATTACAACTAAATTAAAATTAAGATACGATTATCTAAAGTGTTCAAAATCACATCTCTGCAGCAGCTTACTCTCATAAAATTGTGGAGTTTGAGATTTCTGCCCCTGCCAGCATTAAGTGGATCAGTGCCACAGAGTGCCTGAGCCAGGACCCTGATGAGAGTTCTGTGCTGATGGGCCCAGTGTGTCAAATGCAGACAGAATGTGCACATAAAGAGCACTATATATAGCCTCCAACTCCCTCAGTCTATCATAAAGCACTCTTGGACTTATCTTTCCCTGGCCCACTCAGTGTCTGTGGGATCTATAGGAAAAGGTTTAGCTATGGAAAACACAAAATAACTGGCTAAACCTAGACAAAGGATGGTTTGAATGCTCACAGAGATGTAGCCAAAAGCGACTAATGATGAATGTTTTGATTAGTTCCCCAATGTGATGAAAGTTGCATGGTGAGGAAACTATTTAAAGGGATACGCCACCCAAAAATGAATATTCTGTCATAATTTACTCACTCATGTTTTTCCTAACCCCTATGACTTTCTTTAGTAGATCACAAAAGGAGATGTAAGGCTGAATATAGGTACAGACAGCCTTAGACACCACTATCATTATCATTTCTACATACAATACAAGTAAATATTGACTGAGGTTGTCATTCTGCCTAACACCTTTTTTTCATATTCCACTGAAGAAAGAAAGTCATACAGTTTGGAACAACCTGAGGGTGAGTAAATGATGACAGAATTTCCATGTTTGGGTGAACTATCCCATTAAGGTGACCCTAGTGTTATTGTGAGTCACAGATATATATATTGCATATAACTGCAGTAATTACTAATGCATAATGTGTTTGATCAGAATTTCCAGTAACGAGAACTTGAGCTGAGCAGCATTTTGCTTTGATAAATCTAGTCTTCTAGGCATCCAGTCAGTTAATCTATGTTTCTCCTGCTCAAATTTGTAAAAATGAAATGCATTGTTAATTGTCTGTAAGGTGAAATATCCATGTGAAGAATAGGCTCAGGCGAGTTGCAGCTTTAATTATAAACAAGGTGACATGACATGAACTTACATGTTATCTTACAGCATCTTGTGACATGACATGCTGTAATAGCTTATGACATAATAACATCTATAGGGGAATGCTGTCACAAAAGGTCAACATGTATTAAATGAACTGCCTTTTTTTTCTTTCTGGGCAATAACTGTCTAAATGTCTTTTTTGCAGCCAAGATTATTAGATAATCAATGTCTAACTGTCCCTGTAGTAAATTTTTTCAGGCAGCTTGTTGGACTAAGTGATACCCTGGGCAGAATTAGGATAGGTCTTAAAAAATATTTTCATGATTCAAATGTTTACTGTGACTCAATTCCCAAAACAGGAGCCACACCATTGCTATAAAGCAAAAAAAGTAGAACATTAATTTAAACTGTCCCTTATTTTCCATGTGGTGTTAGATTCAAGGTAAAAAAAAGTCTGCAAAAGCCAGAGATGAGATCTGAAGCGGCATTAGTTCATTTATTCAAAAAGCGGCTGCCAGCAAAAATCTTTCTATCTATTTAAAATGAAGACTGGGAGGCAAAAGTAACACAGAACATTCAAAATGCATTAGGATTTTCTCAGCCAAAAGTCCCGCTGCCCTCTGCAAGCACCAACACAACTAGTGCTTGTTTAAACAATTAAAACCACAAACTGGCAAAAAAAACAAAAAAAACAATCATGAAACTCAGAATTCATAGTTTTGAAATGATTCATAAGTCATATTGACTGAAACATAAATTGTACTTTGCTTCAATTTGTTAGTGTTTCTATTTTCTATTGTGTGTATGAACTAACAAACCAGCTCAACAAAGTATAATGAAGCTTTTGGAGTTTCTCTATAAATTGGGTAAATACTGGTGTCGCATTTTTAAGCATTAGAGGCACAAATGCCTTGTTTCTTGTAACGAGAACTTTTAGACCAGTTAGACAAACTATTATCTAACATCCTCTAAGTAATATACAAGCTTTTGGTGTGTTTTGTTAATTGATTCATGAACAATAAACAGAATATGGGAATTGGCACAACGCTACTTAGAGCAGATGATCCCGATTAAAACCTACAGAAAACAACGTAGCAAATTGCAGAAATGTTTAAATAATCCTCACAGAGCAACATGAGCTTAGCTTCCAACACTAGCCTGGCTTGGTTGTAATTCCACTATTGGCACAATAATAATATTTCGATTTTTTCGGTTATCGGCCAATAATACATTAGCGCTAAGTAGTTTTAAACACATCAAATGTCTGTTTGAATCTTATATAAAAATAAGATTTTTATTAGAGTTGACACAAGAGCTAATATTTTATTTAGCTCCTTGTGAGTTCAAAAACGCGCGGAACCTTCACGATGTGTCCGGGCTCACTTTACTGATGTACACACCAGGGCTGAAAATTGCCACAGTCCTCCCGATTTGATATTACAACAATACTTGGTAGCCGATTCTATATATATATAAGTTAATATAGAGTACATTTAATTTACTTCGAAAATCTGTGATTAATCGTGTTTAACTATGAAAAATCATGTGATTACTCACGATTCAATATTTAAATCAACAAACAGCACTAGTTTTTATTACATGGAGGCTATTTGCACTAAGCACAAATAATGATAGATGCTATTTACACTAAGTTTAAATAGAAAAAAAGACATCTGCTTTGCACTAAGTGGAAATAGTATTAGATACTATTAACATAGGGTATCAGTGCAGTCTGTTTATTATGTATATTAGAGTCTAACAAACACCCTGCACCAACTCCTTCCCCTAAACCACACCCTAACCTTACCTTATACAATTTTACCATGGTTTTACTACAGTAAATGTAGTATCACCATGATATTTTGTTGTAAAATCTAAATAACCACAAAATTAAATATGGTTACTATATGAACACCATATTAATGTTGTAATGAACACCATGCTGGATTGCAATAAAAATATGGCTTCTGCCAAAAACCTGGTTCCTACAATATTACTACAGTAAAACCGTGATTAATTTTACACAGATCAATCCTTTCTCTCAACTCCCCAACAGTCACCATTACCAAATAACTGCAAGGCAATCAACCTTTATACTGATTTTTATGTATTATTATACGTAGTATTAAAGGAAATATTAAGAATGGATACAGGAAACAGGATGGGGAAAAGTGGGGCAAAAGTGTCAATCAAACCCGGGTTGTCCGGATGAAAAAAAAAGCAATCACCATTGTCTTTACACAGTATGCCACTGCAGCAACTCTTGAGGGTGCAGTTTGTCTTCAATTTCTGTTTTTATACAAGACTATTGGAGTGCAAATATCCAAGCTGTGTGACAGTTGTTATTTACACCTAGTGCAAAAAGTTGTTATATTTTATAATTTAAAATGTTTTAAGCATTTCAGACCCTCTTATGTACTCTATTCAAGGAAAGTGCCTTGTATTCATTCCCTGTTTTGACTTTTAGAACTGAACCTCTACCAAGAGATAGGAAAACACATATCCCACTATTAATATGAGCCCAAGACTACATGTAATCAACACAGCATGAGTTGTGCTTACTGTAAAAACATTAGTGATACAAAAGAGGTGTTAAAAAAGAGAGCCATTAAAAAAGAGAACTTCTCACACCAACTGTTTGTAGAATGGCAAATAAATGTTTACCTCAAAACTATGACACTACACTATAAGGAGAATTTCTTAGCAAACATTTAGATTTGAGGACTCTTCCTAACATTGAGATCTGACAGCAATCCTTAGGGAAATAGTCAGCTCTTCTGCATTCGTGCAGATTTCCCTGGTGGTCATCTCTTTTCTCCACTCACTATTGGGACTGCACATTCTCTCCACTGAAAATGCAGCACTGAGATTGAGAGGTGTAGGTGGCTATCTAAAACCGCACACAGGCTTTAGGACTGATAAGCCCCCTGCACGAACACTGAAGAGTGGAGCGTCGAGAGAATTAAGACCACTTGAGTTAGGGGGTGAAACAGAGAGTACCGTAGAACCGCATCAGATGAATGACGCATACAGGAGTGCATGTGGCAGAAACTAATGTATTTTGGTATCTCTATGTGATAATCAAAATGTTGTTTTATTCAGTATTATGTGCCATCCTCTTGGGCTAGGAAGCATAACCTTGATTTAGGGTTCATAGTATCATCTAACATAACTCCTTATTCTGTCAATCAAAAATGTTTGTTTTCCAGTATCTAGAGTATTAACAACCATCTGCCTACAGTATTATGGTCCAATGTTGTTGCTAGTTTGACGCTTCTGTTCTACCCGCTCCGTATGGGACTCAAACCGCCGTCTCTGGCATGGGATGCGGATGCGCTAACAAGGAGGCTAAAGGCTACAGCCTCTAACGTCATTTGCTAGTGCACCTCTTGAGGTCAGGTGAGTGAAGTTTATACATATTGCACAGCAATCTATTAGCTGGCCACCACTGCACTCATCCCCCCCCTAAACCTCACTCCCATCTGGGTCACGGCACCATTGTGATTCTCCTATACTACCCGCTCTGTATGGGACTCGAACTGGCATCTCCGGCAATTTGAGATGGTGTGCTAACAAGGAGGCTAAAGGCTACAGCCTCTAGCATCAGTCGCTAGTGCACCTCTTGAGGTAAGGAGAGCGAGGTTTATACATATTGCACAGCTATCAGCTGGCCACCATTACACTAGCCACTTATTTGAGTAAGAAACATGGCAGTGCTGAGTATATGGTTTTCTTTAGGGCTCTATAATAAAATATAATACAGGTATATTGCAAAAGTTGTGATAAGTAATTGAATACCAAATGCTATTTTTCCACTGTTTCAACATCACAGTCTGGTTACATATCGTCTTGTAAAGTTGATTAAGTAACTCAAATTAATTTTCTATTTTTACAATCAATTTCAACTACAGTGATTCCAAAAAAATTAAACTTAAAAATGAAGGACTGTCATTGCATTTGATAAAACATAAATATTTATTTTAAAGAGAAATATCACAAGAAAACCTTAAAATCTTTCACAAGAAGAAACTAATATAAAACAATAGATATATCATCCAAAATGAAGACAAAAGTGTTTCAAGGCTGTTTAGTTAAATTACATTTAGTGGAACATAGTTAATTGTCACATATTCCCTATTGTCTTTTGTTTGTGTACTTTTATTTTGAAATTCTTAAGTTCCTGTTTCCTAGCCTTGTGATGTCCTGTTTTCCCTCCATGTTCGTGTGTCTTTTTCTCATTGGTTTATTGTCTTGTTAACTGATCAACAGTCTTGTCTTTTCATTGGTTCATTGTTTGATTACTGTATTATCAGTTCTAGTTTGTCATTGGTTTTAGTTCATTGCCTTGTCGTCTTGTTTTGAGTTCTGTTTGTTCATTGGCCTATGTTTCCCCATGTCCATGTATTTAAGCCCTGATGTTTGCCATTGTCTGGTGTCTAGTATTGTTGTTAGCCTGATGTCATTTATATGTTTGTTTGTTTGTTTGTTTGTTTGACTGAGCCATAGTTCTGTCCTGTTTCTAGTTTAGTTATTGTGTCTAGTTCTTGTATCACCATCGATTTGTTAATAAATCTGCACTTGGGTCCTTCATATCGTCTTCATCATTGCCTTTGACAGCTACACAACGCTACATTAATGTGATTTATTACCCCAATGGTTATTACAACATTATCACATAGGAAGTCAACATGTTGTTTCCGAGAGTTCAGGTACCTTAGGATCTGCCACATTATGTCAGCTCAATGAAAAGCATCATCTCCTATCAGCCATTTCTGCATCGGCTCCAGAGTGTTTACCATCCCCTGTGATGCAACTGGAAGCGCGTTACATCAGCAGCACGGGAGATATGGGAGATACAACTTTTTTCCCCCGTGTTGAAACAGGAAGTAAAAGCGTTCACATAATCAGTAACAAGTGTTCCACTGTGTGCTCCGATGAGGTTAAGTTTAGGTTTGGTGTTTGGGTTAGTGCATGCAGTTTATAAAATATGCAATCATCTTCACTGTATTACAGCCTGTACAGGAGAAAACAACTCTCTTCACTACTCGCTTTAGGCACCCCTCCTTGGACATTTCACCAAGGAAATTAAGCTCACACATGTCCATACAACCAAAAACACTTACAGCTTTAGCCTCTGGGGGTGTTTTGAATTTTTTTGGAAAGCAAAGACCGATTTTAGAAAAAGAAAAGTCATACCAGTTGGTTCAAAGTCATTGAAAAAATGGCTTACAAAAGTTAAGTTAGTTTTAAGACACGCTTTACCATGCTTGGTTTGATATTATATAATGCAATGAAATTCATACATCTTTAAGTGTTGCATAAGGGTCCAAATACATTCTGGGGCCCTACAGTAGGTAGCACCCTTAAAGTGGGTAAGTGATTAATGTGTTTAGATATAAATTAATTATGGATAGCTCTTTTTTAATTATTTGGTTTTATTTTGCTTCTTTGTCTTTCCTGAAAATGGTACCTCTTTGACTATATTTTAGCTAGAATAATATAGAAGCAATGGGATACTTGCAGAATACTTCTTAATTAAATGTATTTACAATCAAGTTTTATCATATACTTCTTTTGCAAAATAGAGCAATCTTTAGCTTTGCATGCACCCCTACACACTCTGTTGTGGATCAAAGGTTCAAAGGTCAGTAAACACTGAGAGCCTCACCTGTGGCCGTGGATGCCCAGAGACCAGACAGGTCAGCTCCAAAGTCTCCCCCTCCCGGATTGTGTACACCCTTTCTGTGTAGCGCTCCTCCTCAATGTTGCATGCGTGACCGGAGTGGATGATCCGAACATTTGGCGGAGCTGCATTAGAGGAAAAATGAAAAAAGTGATAAAGTTTAGTTTGCTGGATCATTTAAGGTTGCATCATTAACCAGACACGTGGCAGAAAGCTGTCATGGAGAAAAATAAAATCCTTGCCACATGAGACTGATGCTTTCAGCCAAATCAAATTCAAGGTGAGGCAGTGCAATCATTCACCTTGCTCCAGCAGATGTAATTTTCACTACACTAGTGACTTGCTGTCTGTGTAGAAGGATCTTGAACTTGCATTTTCAACCAATTTTGTAGACAAAAATACCCTCATCTAAGCATTATCTTATATTACATCCCAAAAATGAGTAGGCGACTGATGAGGCAGAGTGCCTTTCTTATTGATTTCCCCTCTGAGCAGAAGAACTTAACTCTGGTACACTGCAGTGTGGTTGGTTAATGATGCTTCCATCACTGATTTCCACTTACAAAGCTTAGTTAATTTCTATAGAAACTTAGATATTGTTATTGATACTTTTGAGTTTTTCATTGTTTACTGCTGTTGTATCATTCACATTGGACTCATTACGGGGAAACAGAAGATGTCTAATCAAAAAAGAACTCTACATAGAGTCTTGCCTCTTGATGAAATTTTGTGTAAAATTATAAGACACATGATGATTGTATTTTTCTTTATGTTAAAATACTTATGATCCAGCTTTACACGCAGGGTCAACTAAAAGTAAGCCATTTGTAAGTCAATTCCATGAAAAAAAGTGTAAAACTGTAGCTATGTGGCGCTCTCAAAACATTGCTGTTTTATTTAGCATCCCGAAAAGCCGGCATGGAAGCTTCAAGTAACAAAGAAAAGTCACAAACTAGATAATAATTAATATATATTAGTATCTATAGTTTCTCATAGACAGCAATGAGATTAAATGGAAGTCTTTTTTCAGCAAAAGAGAAAAAGACCCAACAAATCTCACATGTCTTCTCTAGAGTTTTAGAAGATATCTCAGCAGTGACCACATTTACATGAACTTAAGAAAACTGTTTATTCCAGGATTTTTGCAGTAAGCGGTATTCTGAAACGTCATGTAAACATGAACACTGATTAAGAAAAAGTGGTTTAACACACCCAGGTTTCTCCGGAGGATGTGGCTTAATATGGCCATATAAACACATGAGCGGCGTTCTTACAGATTTTTGATGAATGCGGATTTGCGTGAATAGACCGATTTGCAAAAAATGTCATAGGATGGAGCCTAATATAAAGTCAACAAAGTGCACTGAACATTTCTGGGAGTACAGTGGGAAAAGCACATACATTATAAACTTTACCCATTTATACACACCTTCAACGTAAAATTTTGACAGTTCCTCGCATTCGCGTATATGCGCTCGTCCATTGGGGGAATCCAAGGGTTTTTTGTAAGAAGAAAAACCCCACAACTGAAGTGCAATTCCGCTGCAGGTCTCAATAGAAAATTAAGAAAACTAACACAGCAACATCTTCTCGCATATAAGCCACTTTCTGGTGTCTGGAGTCAATAGGAAAAAGATTTCAATATGAACTCAAAGATTTTAACATTTCTCATCAAATTCTCCCAAAACCAAATAATCTGAGCTATGCTATCCACATAATTTTTACATCTCTATAATCTTACTGTATGTTAACAATGCTATGTCTATTTTAATAACTATAGGGAATTTTAGGAGAAATATCTGAGACAAAGTTGATACTAAACTGAAACAAAAATATGAAGTCTCTTGTGCTATGAAAGAGAGACATTTTTTCTCTCAAATTGTCAAGTTTAAGGCAAATCTCCCAAGAGTATTGGGGTCAATAGTTTTGCAATTCAGTTGGGCGAATGACAGAAATTACACACTTCACCTTTAATTCCTGTTAAAATGCCATTTTCAAAGAACTGAGCACACAAAGTAATGGGGACTGACACAACCTGGAATTAAGATCTCCCAGATCTAAGAGTACACTGGGCTACTGCGGTGTATTTGGGTAAGGACAGGAAACACTGCCGAAGAGAATTATGTTGAAACAAAAGGCAATAAAACAAAAGTATTCTCTTCATGTGTGCCAGCTGCCTGTTCTGCGCCCTGGCCTAGTTTCACACCATCTATTTTTAGAAAATCAGTGTCTTTCTCACAACCCACCATATGACTGTGCAAATGTCCTACCATGTGACGTCAAGAATTTGTGAAGCAGACATCACTACACAGGCCTCATAGGACTGTGCTGAAGGCGGTCTTTCGGATTATTGATGAAAGAGGCTGCATCTAGTGGTTCTGACGTTTACACTACGACATCTGGTCATTTCCCACAGACTGGAGATCACACAAACATGCAGAGGAGGATTATTCTATCTATATGAGTTACATGATAATGTCACAAGCGAATTATATGAAAGACAAGCATTAAAAATAGATATTACGAACCGATATAGGCAACACAAAATGTTGAGGCATATTATTGCTTTCTAATCTTTCACACATGTGTCAATATAAATGTACCAATGTCCAAGATTTCCACATATTTTGACCAATTAATCATTTCACCATTAAAAATTAAGTCTTTTAAAGATAACTTAGATTAATTTAAATAATTTAAAGAGATTGTCCTTGCAAAAAAAGTTAATTCTAGCCAATGAAATATTTTAGCTTCAAATAACTAGGAAAAATTTACATTCACTATAAAATTATTCTAACGAAATCTTCTAACACATTTAAAAAACATTTAACAAAGTAATCCGTGCCTGCCCTGCCTATTAAATGACACATGTGGCTGCATAGGTCCCCCGCGGCCACAAGGGGCCCCCATACCACCCATGGTTCAGGATAACCAAATAATGATTTGAAATAAGTGTAAATATCACTGGGTATACACATCTTCGTTAAAAATATTTATTGATTTGTGCATGTGATATGTGTTTTTTGTTTGTTTTAAAAAATATTTTCTTTCTATTTTGTACATCTGAAATAGTACATAAGAGAACATTAGAGACATACCAATTTCTTTGTTTTTAATAGCTTTGCATACTGACAGCAGGTCTAATAAATGTTTACTTACAGGGATCAGCAAATCCATCCTCATCCTGATCTTTCATATTGTGTCCACACCACTCAGAGAGTGCAGAAAGCCTGCATCAAACTGTTGACAAGGAGATGACTGAAGTGAAGTGAAGTTTTGTTTGATTTTATGTATCCAAAAAACCTCACTTTGTTTATCAGAACAGAAGAAACAAAATTGTTCTGTAACTGAAAAATTGTTTAACATCTTAAGTGCTAAAATTGTTGAACATCTTTTCATTGGTAATTTGTCTTTATTTATTTTTACTTTGTTTATTAATCTTACTTATGGTTATACTGTTAACTTACAGTATAGTTCATGTTAATTGATTTAATGTTTATTATTTTTATATAAACTATATTACTACTAATTTACTTCTAGCTTATTTTTACAAACCTGTGGATTTATTAAGCTAGTTCTCATAACTATTTCATTATGAATTATCTTAATTATTGCTTGTGTTGTTTTAAATGCAAACGATTAAAAATACTTCACATAACAATACTTAAATGTCTTTTACATAGTTATTTCACTTTCTTAGTGATATAGTGTGGGGATATTCAATTTGCATATCCATTAAACGTTCTTCTGGTAATAAAACAAAAAATACATTTAAAAACTAAACAAAAAACTAATTTTACAGTTGCATTTTGGGAACTCCAAAAATTGTTCTTTATAAAAACTTTTAGGGGTTCCAAATAAGAAGCGAGCGATAGAACCCTTTAGGGTTCTAAATGGAAACTTTTCTTCTAAGAGTGTAACACTGTCCAGAGAATTTCAGTACATATTCTATTAAATAAATAAAGAAGAACTTTACGTATTATTTCCTGCAATGCAGTTAGTATCTCAGAAAATAGCATGCAACATGTTGTGGTTTCCTTGCCAGATGAATCAAACTGCCGGCTGTGTGATTGCCTCATCCACTCTAGAGGGGTATCCAGGTTTGGGACAGTTTTCTGATGTCTTCCCAATCAAAGATGTGTTGATGTGTTGACAAAAATTAAAACGGGATGCCAGTTTTTATGTATAGATGTTAAAACACTTAACAACAAAGTATAGATTTTAAATAGACATATTTTTGAAGAAACAGTTGAAGTCAGAAATTTACATAAACTTAGGTTTAAGTCGTTAAAACTCTTTTTTTAACCACTCCACAGATTTCATATTAGCAAACTCACTTCGACATTGTGTCGAAGAAGCGACACTAGGAGTCTCTCTTGAGCGCCGAATATGTCTCTGATCTATAAAATAAGGCCAATGAGAAGTTGGCAGACAGTATTTGCATACCCCGCTCCCGGACATACGGGTATAAAAGCGGGGAAATACGTTGAGTTCATTCAGAAATTTTCTTCGGAGCCGATGGTCGTGTATGCAGTCAGCTGCGAGTCACACACCTGTTCCTGCTTCTGTTCCTCTGATGCTCTGCCTGCTGTTGGATCTACGGCGCACTTCAGTGGCTTTTCTCCTTCTCTGCAAGGCAGTGCAGCTTGCCCCTGGGCGCTTCGACAGCGCAGAAAGCTTAAAAGAGTTTATTTAAAAGAGTGATTTTCTCTATAAAAGAGTATTTTCCTCTAAAAGAGCTTTTACACAGCGGTGCTGAACATACTTTTCAGGACGCGTCTTTATAAAGATGCCATTCTGCCCCTTTGTAGTTCCTGGATGCGGTAGAGTGCTCTCCGCTTCAGACGGCCACAGGTGGTGCAGCGATCACACCGAGGCAGTGTTTGTGGATGGTTCATGCTCTCACTGCGAGGGCATGACCATGGCAACGTTGCAGTCGCGACTATCCTTCCTTAAGGTGAATGCCACTTCAGCCGCCCCCCGTGTCGCTCCTACTTCCCATGGGATTGAGGACGACCTGGCTGGTGATGAAAGCGATAAGGGGATGACAACGGGCTCAGTTTCGGACAGGCCCCCTTGCGGGTCCGAGCACACTCGACAAGAAGTGTGACATCCTCGTGGGCACTGGCCAATGGCACCTCCCTAGCAGACATCTGCAGTGCAGTGGGCTGGGCAACACCCAATAACTTCGCCAGATTTTACAATCTCAGGGTTGAGTTGATCTCGTTCTGTGTTTTGTCAGGTCCGAGCCGGTAGAACTCGATAATGCGGGTGTTGCGCTAGCACAAAATGCCCTTCACCAAGTTGATCCAGTGCACCTTCTATCCCAGGTTAGCCACTAAGTATCGCTCCCTGGATGTTCTCCTCCCTAGCCTTCTGGCCTGTGAATTCAGCAGAGCAAATCGCGTCCAGACCCACTACGAGTCACAGGTGCTCTGTACTGGGGTAGTGCTCCATAGGCTTAGTTCCCTTCTCAGGCAAACTCCCTGTGATGTATTTCCCGCGGTACGGTTCCCCTGTTGACAGCCTTGCTGCCCCGGTTGCCGTGATTGTAGAGCTCCCCCTCATTAGGCTGGACCACCGCACCACACCCACGTATGGCTTCACAAGCTGTATCTGCCACATATTACCTTCCCCTAGATTGGGCAGGATGTGGCCTACGCAGGGTCTTTTCCCCCTGAATGTTCATCTGTTTGTACAGATGAACATGGTACCTTCAGGCATTTGGAAATTGCTCCCAAGGATAAACAAGACTTGTGGAGGTCCACAATTTCTTTTCTGAGGTCTTGGCTGATTTCTTTAGATTTTAGCAGGATGTCAAGCAAAGAGGCACTGAGTTTGAAGGTAGGCCTTAAAATGCATCCACATGTATACCTCTAATTGACCCAAATTACCCTATCAGAAGCTAAATTAGGCTTGACATCATTTTCTGGAATTTTACAAGCTGCTTAAAGGCACAGTTAACTTAGTGTATGCAAACTTCTGACCCACTGGAATTGTGATATAGTCAAGTAAAAATGAAACAATCACTCTGTAAACAATTGTTGGAAAAATGACTCACGTCATGCACAAAGTAGATGTCCTAAACGACTTCACAAAACTATAGTTTGCTAATATGAAATCTGTGGAGTGCTTAAAATATGAGTTTAATGACTTCAACCTATGTGTATGTAAACTTCTGACTTCAAATGTATATGGTATTATTATTTACTGTTCATTTCATTTGATTTGAATTAGACAATATTTTGTGAATGTTTACAGCACCATGATTTCAAGATATAATTTCCTTTGGGGATGATAAAGTATATTTCATTTCATTTTGTAATGTCTGCCTGCATTCCAAAAAAATAAAATAAAAAGTGGTCTGCTTCAGTTCCCGCAGTCCCTTCCCCCTTGTGAGAAAATAAGATTTACGATGCTGCCTGATACAATTAAGCTTTGTTACAGTCCGGCTGATTAAAGGTAGTCAATTTAAGTTAATTTCTCTTTTGTACAACTTCAAGTACAACAATGACAAGTCACTTACTATAATTATATTATATGGATAGGTTAAAAAATTGAATGAGTGGAGTCTCCAACAAACAAGGATGTTAAAATGGATACACATGAGTGGTTACAGTAGACTGTGTAGTTTGACGGAAATCGCTTGCTACATTTGCTCTCTGATCACATTACAAATATGTACATATAATACATTACTACAGAGCAAATTTAAATTTAGAGTTATAGTTATGGGAATAAACATTGTAATGAACACAGGCTGATCGAAAGTCATTCACAACAGCTGCCAACGATAATGGAAACAGAACCTTTATGAGGCATAATAAAGATGTTTTAGACTGTTTTATTCCTGGGGAACAGATACATTTGTTTATTATGGGTTTGTAAAGTCTGGTTTTGGATTTTGGATGAAATAGAATAGAAAACAATACACAGGTTTGATGAAGATTGAGGGGATACTTTCAGCTCTCCAGCAATAACCATTCTGTCAAAGCATTCTATTTACAGTTGAAGTCAGTTACATACGCCTAGACAAATACATTTAAACTCAGTTTTTCACAATTCCTGATATTTAAACGTAGAAAACATTCCCTGTCTTATGTCAGTTAGGATCACTACTTTATTTTAAGAATGTGAAATGCCAGAATAATAGTAGAGAGAATGATTTATTTCAGATTTTATTTACCAGTAGGTCAGATGTTATCATTTGGTAGCACTGCCTTTAAACTTGGGACAAACATTTTGGGTAGCCTTCAACCAGCTTCTTACAATAATATGCTGGAATTTTGGCCCATTCCTCCAGACAGAACTGGTGTAACCGAGTCAGGTTTGTTGGCCTCCTTGCTCGCACATGCTTTTTCAGGACCGCCCACAAATTTTCTATTGGACTGAGGTTAGGGCTTTGTGATATTATTGTCCTTAAGCTATTTTGCCACAACTTTGGACGTATGCTTGGGCTCATTGTCCATTTGGAAGACCCATTTAACCGACCAAGCTTTAACTTCCCGGATGATGTCTTGAGATGTTGCTTCAATATATCCACATAATTTTCCTTCCTCAAGATGCCATCTATTTTGTGAAGTGCACCAGTCCCTCCTGCAGCAAAGCACCCCCACAACATGATGCTGCCACCCCCGTGCTTCAAGGTTGGGATGATGTTCTTCGGCTTGCAAGCCTCACCCTATTTCCTCCAAACATAACAATGGCTATTATGGCCAAACAGTTACATTTTTGTTTCATTAGACCAGAGGACATTTCTCCAAAACAATTTGTCCCAATGCACACTTCCGAACAGTAGTCTGGATTTTTTATGGTGGTTTTGGAGCTTCTTCCTTGCTGACCAGTAGTGTTAATTTTGTCACCTATTTTTAATTTAGTCTTAGTCTTATGCCAAATGTCCTTGTTAGTTTGAGTCATATTTAGTCATTCACATATCTTTTTTTGTTAGTCAAGTTTTAGTCGACTAAAAGTCTCGTCATTTTAGTCTAGTTTTAGTCAAAAGAGAATTTAAGGTATCTTAGTCAAGTTTTAGTCAACTAAAAGTCTCGTCATTTTAGTCTAGTTTTAGTCAAAAGAAAACTCAATATATCTTAGTCAAGTTTCAAAACATTTTAGTCTTTTTTTAAATAAATTATTTCTGAGATTAATTCTGAGATAACCATTTCAGTCAAATAATGTTTCACACATCTCAAATATTGGTTAAATGTCATAATTAACCTGACAAAATACACTTGTTGAATGATTTGTTGAATTCACTTTGTTAAACGTGTCTGGTTTTCTGATTTAAGAGACACATTCACAAATGATGAACTTGTTCTGAAGAGTATTTTATTAAGCAAATAAGTTACATAAAATATATATAACCTGCATAATGTATGTGCCACAACACTATAGCTAACTGGTTAATTTACAGCGTAGATGCCTAAAATCAGCATTAGCTTATGAGACGTTAATTTAAGTTAACTTCCCTGAATGTGTGGGTGGTTAGCCTTTAGATGTCGCTTAAGGTTGGTGGTGTTTTTCCCCGATATTGTTTATCTGCAGTGCTTCCCGTCAGTTATAATGACACATTGTCTTTTTGTCAATATCATTGTACCTAAAGTGCGACCAAATATCGAGCCTCTTCCTTCTACCTAGCATGTCGTCGGCGCTCGTTGCGTGTTCGCCACTGTCTTTGATTGTTGTGTTCTTGCTCCATGTAGTTTCGTGTTGCAGCCACAGGAGTATGAGACCTGTAACCGTTACTAGAGCAACAGCGCGAACTCATTCAGAATATTTTGAAGGCGTAACAGCTGAATATTCTATCTCATGATGAAAAAGTAGAAGACGATTGTATACGAAAATGAAGAGAGATTTTATCTTAGTTTTTATTTTATGCAAAACATTTTAGTCTCGTCTTTTTTCGTCAACAATAATGCATGTTCATTTAGTCTTAGTCAGCGTTTTTGGACATTGGTGCAGTCTCGTTATCGTCTCGTCTTAGTCATGGAAAAAAAGGTCGTTGACGAACATATTTAGTCTCGTCTCGTCTGACGAAATTAACACTACTGACCAGCTTTTCAGGTTATGTCGTTATAGGACTCATTTTTCTGTGGATATAGATACTTGTCTACCTGTTTCCTCCAGAATCTTCACAAGGTCTTTTGCTGTTGTTCTGGGATTGATTTACACTTTTCGCACCAAACTACGTTCAGACAGAATGTATCTCCTTTCTGAGTGGGATGATGGCTGCCTGGTCCCATACTTGCTTACTATTGTTTGTACAGATGAAATTGGTACCTTCAGCTGTTTGAAAATTGCTCTCAAGGATTAACCAGACTTGTGAAGGTCCACAATTTCTTTTCTGAGGTCTTGGCTGATTTCTATTGATTTTACCATGATGTCAAGCAAAGTGGCACAGAGTTTGAAGGTAGGCCTTAAAATACATCCACAGGTACACTACTCTCTAGACATTGGCATCAGAATACATGACTTTTTCATGATTATTCCATTCCCTGACTTTCATTAATTTTCATGACTTTCCCAAGTCTGGACATCACAATTTTTAAATTCCCAGGTATTTCCAGGTTTTCCATTACCATAGGAACCCTGACTAGTGCTTATCACAAAAATGTCTATTTTAAATGCCAAATACATCAGTGGGGTGCAGTATTACAGCCTAAACCCTCTGTTTGGAAAAGCCTAGTTGAACATTAATCCTTTTTCACAGTACAGCTCTTTTATTTTCAATCACTCTAATCAGACACAGGCAGAGGAGGATAATAACCCTACTGGGTGGAGTGAGCCAGTGGCCAACCGATTATCACTTTGATACACATGGTACGACAACTGCCGCTGCCCAAGCCTCACTAGTCTCCTGCCATGCGGATTAACCCCAGCCAATCTGGCAACCCACTTGTTCACACATTGTAATGTTGTACAGCCTATAGACTAGAGAGGTAAATGCATGGAAGAGACAACTCTAAATTAATTTGTCTTATAGTGGTAATCTCAGCTAAAATCTGCTAAATTCTGGGACATTATTGAACTGACCTCACCAACAATGCACTTATATTGTATTTTAGTTCAATTTAACTGAATTCATCACATGATATGCTGACTAAACATTACATTATTGTTGCAGACTAGTAAATCATTAAATATACATTACAAAAAGTGGCTTTTGAAGATAATATATTGCTTGTTTTATTTCCATATCATTGCATATAAGTCTATCACTGACCTACAATGATTAAATTTTCAGTCAAGTTGGTGAATCTGTCCAAGACAGATTTATGGGCCGTTCACACAAAACGTGTCGCCACATTCCGCCGTCGCTATATTTAATATTTTTTTCCATTCTGTTGTCCATACTATTGTCTACTATTTAGCTTTTTTAAAGGAATAGTTACCCAAAAATGGAAAGTAATTAATTCCGCCTCATGTTGTTTCAAACCCATATAACTTTCTTTCGTATGCGACACACACACACACACACACACACACACACACACACACACACACACACACAAAATCTCATGGTTCATCTTCTCTTTATCACAGTCCTCTACATTGTGAGTAAATAACTTGCATTTGAATCTATTATTAGCCACTGGGTGATGCATTTTCAGTTTTTCGCCAATGATTGAATTGTGTAGTTGTGAGGAAGATCCTTAGAGATCATTTGAATGCATGTTGTGTCTCATGAGTGCACACTCAATGGAAATTTACATTATTGGCTGCAGTGGGTCTTGAGTTGATGTGGATCGCAGTGTCACCATCACTTTTGCTGAGGCATGACATGACATAGTTACCTTTACATTGCATTTAACAACGTCAACTCTGATTTTGCATAAACTTTTCCATGGACTGTTTTCATGACATTCTCCGATTTACAGCATAACTACAAACCAGTGTAATAAGACTGTTGGATGCCTATTGGAAGGTAAAAAGTGTTGCAAAACTCAAGAGCTTGTAGATTTGCATTTAAGAACTTGTTCAATACTTTACAATTTTTGTGCATGTAAGTCAATGCACATTATGAGAGTAAACTTAGCTTTGACTCCGTGTTCCATGTAATGTGTGTCCTAAGATGAGATCCATGCACTCCATTTTCATAATGTCTTTTCTAAAATCCTTTCTGTTGTTTACAGTCAGTTGTTGATCAAAATGTAAAAAGAAACATTATATCTAATCACACATTGCACAAATATTGTAAAAACAACTTTGTGACTCCTCTCTTGTTAATGTTCACCCAGTCTTAAACACTTGCGGAACTGCCGGTAGTCTTAAAGAGACAGTACCATTTTAATGCTTCTTAAAAAATATAAATGTAAACCTAATGTAAATACTTGTAACTCGTAAAAAAAAATATATACAAACAAACAAAATGTAGTAATGTAACAAAATGTAGTAATGTAGTAAGTGTAATAAATGTGTAAATATCTAAATATTTAAAGGGGCAATCATACATTCTAAAATATTTTAACAGTCCTTTTGATATAGTAGAACTTAGATGCTATTTGTGGAATTCTATTTTCAGTATTAAGTTTGAACATTTAGCGTTAAAAATGTGAATGAAATTTCAAACCATGACAATAGGTTGTATCATTATTTAAATGCAATTTTATGATATACTGTATAAATTGAAATAATTTAAATTGGCAAATTTGAAAATGATAAAATGTGATTAAAAAGATGAAAAGCAAAATGTGAAATCAAATATACACTCACATACATGTAAAAAAAATATGTGAAGATACCCCCTTCCTGGTTCGATTAATATCTAATTCAGTTTTCAGTTGTATTACGCTTACATGTCGTTAAAGGTATTGCAACCAAATATAAGGATTTACTTGCCAATGTCGATTTGTAAAGGGTTGTATAATGTTGTTTTGTGCAATAATATTTTTTTTTGTGTTCTGCATAAGACAGGAAATCATACAGGTTTGGGACGGCATAAGGGTGAGTAAATTATGACATTTTTGAACTATTCCTTTAAACTCAAGAAACATTTTGTGTGAACATTCCCTCAGTTTTTTTCAAATGCAGAGACTGGCAACAGACAATAAGCAATGAGGCCTTGGGTGTGTCATTTGATGGCACACTCATTTTGATGACTAATAAAGAAAAAAAAGTGCTGCATTTAAAGAAATTCTGTGCAAAGGGCTGATGGAATTTCCTTCCTCCTTCATTTGTAGGGGAGCTCGATTGAATAAGCGCAGCAAAACGAGTCATTACTTTTCATTAGCCTGGCACTAATTCTGTAAGGCCCATATACACATTCACATCCGAGCTGACAGTGCTATTTCAAATATCCGATTATTTCTAATGGTTAATATTAACCATACTTTATGCATGGCTAATTGTGGAGGGGCTAGCTAAGACCCTAGACCTAAGGCACTGCCCAAGGCCATTAAATAGGTGAATTCATGATAGGTTATAAAGGGGATAAGCATATTTTTAATATAGTTTACAGGGCTCGACATTAAGTATTGTCATGTGCTTGTAAATTTGTCATTCACTTGTCAGAGTAAAAAAGTAAAACTAAAAAAGGATATTTAAGTTACATGCTCAAGTAACGTGTCAAAGTTTCAATTGTATATTTTTTGTAAAATTATGACCAATGCCCAACCTAATAGTGTACCTATGCAATCAACTCAATTCTCTGTGACAGAAATATAAACTGCTCTGGGTAGGGGAGGAGGATATTGTCATATGATAATTATTTTATGTTAGTCAAATACAGGAAAGCCTCCATCGCCATCATTTACAGCAGGGATGCTCACACTGCTATGGAATGAGATCTACTTTTTCACCAGGTTATTGCAGCAAGATCTACCATGTACAATAAAGGCTATACATTATCACAATACCAACATTTCAGTAGTCGGTTGTGGAATTTGATGATTCTCAATTCCAGATTCAAAACCACAACAAATAATAAAACAAACTATTATGTTCATTATGGAAGAATGTTTTCAAGTTCTTAAGTAATTATTCAAGACTAGTAAACAGTCTTGTAACAAACAATAAAAACAGCAATGAATAGATTAAAAATAATAGAACAAAAAATAAAAATTAAGAAAATTCTGTGATTTTTTTTTATTTATTTTTTTTTTAACAGCTTTAAATGTTTTTAAAAGCAGTTTCAAGTATTCAAGAAAACATTCAGAATGAAATGCAACATAAAACTACTACTGGTATTTACTGTATTATTATAATACATTAATACTTTTTAATTCTACTAAAGTTACGCAGTCAAAAGCAGTGTGTTTTCTTTTTATGCTTGTTTGATTATTATAATGACACAGTAGATGGCAGCATGTCTATTAGCTTACATTTATACTTAAGTCTGACATTTTAATACAAATCTGCTTTTTTTTCTCGCTGTTTACATTCACTTCAGATATCACTCTCTGTGTTTACATTAATACTTCACCAAGATGGGCATTTTGGCAGAATTATGAAATATATATTAAGCACACACAGGGTTGGGAGGGTTACTTTTGAAATGTATCCCACTACAGATTACAGAATACATGCTTTAAAATGTAATTTGTAATGTATTTCATTAGATTACTCAAGGTCAGTAACATATTCTAAATACTTTGGATTACTTCAGCACTGGTAGATTTTTCACTTGTTTTGAATATAAAAACTCTGTAAGACAAAATACACGTTAAAAATACATTCTCTGAAAAACGAAATATCTTGTGCAGTGTTGTTTCTAAAACAATGTGCATCAAATTAATCTTGTTTTAATGATTTTTAGATATTTTTACAGGAAAACAATACAAAAATTATTATCAAGAATAAAATTTTTGCCCTAATATCAAAGGTCTTAATAGAAAAAAGAAATGATGATCCAAAGTGAATTGTTCTGATAAAAAAAAATATATATGATTGTTTCTGGTAACATGTGCATGTAAAATGGCTAGAAATAGCATTTTAACATTTTACAAGGTTTATTTCTATTTCTTCTGCTCCAAATTAATTTCTGTCTGCTCGTATGAATGTAACACATCATAAGAAAGAATTTCACCGCTGTTCAAATGCACTTTGGATCATCCATCCATCCATCCATCGTCAACCGCTTATCCTGTGTACAGGGTCGCGGACTTTGGATCATTTATATGCATAAATGTTTTCCATTTCAAAGGACTAAATATTAAATCAAACAAATGACAATAAAATGCAAAATAATCTCTTCAGTAATCAAAATACTTTTTGAATGTAACTGTACTCTAATTACCAATGATTTAAATTGTAACTGTGGTGGAATAGTTACTTATATTTTATATTTTAAATATGCATTCCAATTACATGTATTCCATTACTCCCCAACACAGAGCACACAAACACATAGTAGATATATTAGATTGCTAGCGAATTATAAAATGATGTGCTCTTGATTTCAACATCAGAATAAGAATATGAACTTTATAATAAGTGACACAGGCATAGACCTTCACAAATATAGCTGGTTATTTTTTTATTATTGACATTTTAATCAGTCTGCTTGTCCGGTCATGGAATTAAAATTGTCTTTCACTTGCCCCTTCAATAATCCTTAGAGAGAAACAACAACGATAACTGATATAAATACAATCTAAGGATGAATGATGACAAAACAAAACTGTTTCATGCTTTCCACCACTAATTCTGTGACTTCAGCAAAAGCAAGTACACAGCTTAACTCACAGCGACAGCACAACTGCAATCTTATGTTCACTTCAACTCATTTTGAACACAGTCTTGCTTCAAGAGTACAAAAAAAAATATTTAGTAATTCACTTAAAAATCTACAAAGGCCATACTAATGATAAGGATCTCTTGATAGAATGGCAACTGTCATAAAGCAGACACGGTGTATGCACCATTCTTATCCCATACACAATAACTACGAATCATTTCTTTTTCTAATTTTGCCTAGTTTATATTAATCTGAAATCCATATTTTACTTTAGTATGTGATATTTCAGGCCCATTTTATGAGGTATAGAACCATCTTTTATACACATTTCCAAGGCTTACTTGCACTTCCATGTTCTCATTGCAGGATCATTTCTGTTGATCAGCAGCTTTTCGAAGCTGTAATATTATGTACATTCATAAAAAGATGATGTCAATAATGCAGAATGCATATTTTGCCAAGCTATGCCATTTAGAAGAACAGCTTGAACCTTTTTATGCCACTGCTTCAGCTCTGAGTCAACTGCTATGATGACAACAGGTCACCCTTTTGTCCTGCAAGCATGCAAGCTGATATAAGTCTGAATTTATTATAAAAAAAAATACTAGTAACAATTTTACAGTGGCAAGAAAATGTATGTGAACCCTTTGGAATTCGCTGGTATTCTGCATTAATTGGTCATACAATGTGATCTCATCTTTATCAAAGTTACAAGTATAGACAAACACAATATGCTTACACTAACAACAAACAAACAATGATAATCTTTCATGTCTTTATTAAACACTTTCAATTAAACATTCACCGTGCTGTGGAAAAAGTAAGTGATCCCTTTAATTTAATAAATGGTCAATCCTCCTTCGGTAGCAATATCCTCAACCAATTGTTTCCAGAAACAGTGGTTTGGACCTGCACGACATACTAAAGGAATTTTGGGACGAGTCTTCCTTAAAGAACTGCTTCAGCTCAGCCATATTCTTAGGATGTCTGGTGTGAACAGCTCTCGAGATCATTCCACAACATCTTTATTGGGTTAAGGTCTGGTTTTTGACTGGGTCACTCCAAAAGGTGGATTTTCTTTTTCATAAGCTATTCTGTAGTGGATTTACTTTTATGCTTAGGTTCATTGTCCTGCTGCATCACAACTTTTACTGAGCTTCAACTGGTGCACAACCACCCTAACATTATCCTTTAGAATATCTTGATTATCTTGGGAATACATTTATCCCTTGATGATGGCAAGTGGTCCAGGCCCGGAAGTAGCAAAGCAGTCCCAAATCATGATGCTCCGTTTTCATGTTGGTATTCGATGCCCATTTTACAATCACGTTGCTCCGTTTTCATGTTGGTATGCAATGCCCATTTTACACTGTATGTAGTGGTGCATGTTCTTCTCAAACAATTCAACTTTCATCAGTCCACAAAACACTTTCCCAGAAGTGTTGCGGAGTGTCAAGGTGGTCTCTGTCAAGCTTCAGGCATGCAGCAATGTTTTTGTTGGAAAGCAGCAGCTTCCTTCATGGTGTCCTGCCATGACACCATGACTGTTCAATGTTTTCCATGTAGTAGACTCATGAACAGAGATGTAAACAAGTTCCACTGATTCATTTAAGTCTTTAGCTGTCACTGTAGGGTTCTTTTTTTACCTCACTGAGCATTCTGTGGTGTGCCATTTGAGTCATCTTGGCTGGACAGCCACATCTAGGGAGAGTAACCACAGTACTAAATCGTCTCCATTTACAGACAATTTGTCTAACTGTGGACAAATGAATATCTAAGCTATTCGAGATAACTTTGTAACCCTTTCCAACTATATGCAAAGCAACAATTCTTGATTGTAGGTCTTCTGAATTCTCTTTTTTGCAAAGCATGTCCACATCATCAGATCCTTCTTGTGAATAGCATACTCAAAATGTCTGAGTGCTTTTTATATGTCAAAGTAGCTCTTACCCACACCCTTTGCCTACTCCTGACTTTAATTTGCTTTTGCTGACATCATTAGTTTTTGCAAATGGCAGATGTACAATCTGAATTTTCTGTGTGAGGAAGACTTTGAATATAAATAATGAATTCTAATTAATTTTATTGTCTGGCACTGAAACATGCCGGCCAATAAGACACGCGTTTGGTCCGGAGCTACTGTAGATATACATTTTAGAGCATGTGGTTGCGCAAACGCACTGAAAACTGGACTTTGAGCTGCAGTATTTATTTATTCAGTGTTTATTGTCATAGATTTTTCCTAACCACACAATGAGCAACAGGGATTCTATTTTTGGTATGGTTTATTTCTGCAATGTCGTGGCTGAAATCTGTCAAAAGCAATATTTCATATTCAAAAAGAATATAATTCATATCAACGGTGGGCCTTTATAATAGTCATAACAAAACGAATAGGGTGGTCTGAAATGTTACCTCACAACTTAAAAATGAAAGGAACAAGAAAATACAAACTATGTGTACAACGACAGTGACAATCGCAGGTGCTGATTATGTGATTTGCACGATGGTTTAATTTGAGAATATAATTTTGCACAATGTTTGAGTCAAATCTTTGTATACTTTAGGCTTTAGTCTTACATTCTACTTGCCTGTAATTATTTCAAACTTCACGACAAGTGTAGATTTTGCCCCTGGCAGCTTCGACAGCACTAAAAGAGTGAATATTCCTGCTAAAGAGCATATTTTCTCTATTAGAGCACACACATTGATGTCGTCTTTATAAAGATGCCTTTCTATCTTTGTGTGATTTCTGGATGTGTTTGTTATCTCTCCAATTCCGATGGCCACGGGTGCTGCCTCATGTGTCTGGAAAGCGATCACACTGAGGCAGTGTTTGTGGATGGTTCATGTTCTCATTGGGAGAATATGACCATAGCAATGTTGTGGTCACAGCTTTTCTTCTTCCAAGTGAAAGCCACTCTAGCCTGAGGACTGCCCAGCTGGCGCTGGAGGCGATTTGGAGATTTCAATGGGTGCTGGGTAATTCCTGGCAGACCTCCCGTTCCCCAGCATGCTCGTTTGCTCCCTTCCGATTCAGAAATGAGACCAGCCCACCTCACGGACAGCATAACGTCTCTTTCGTGGTCTGTGAGCAGGATGAGTCTTCGATCGCTGCATTGGAGAGCGCACTGGCGATGTTGGACGCCGATGACTCCACTGGGCTGGCACCTTCGGGTCTGCTCACCCAGTCTGAGTCTGACGCAGAGCTGACCGCCATGCTTGCCCGGACCTCCACGAGCATCGGATTGGACTGGAACCCTCCACCCTCCCCTGAGGGCTCGCGACTTGATGATTGGTTCCTGGGTTCGGGGTGCCGCTCACGGCCATGCCCCCCCGGTCCCTTTCTTCACAGAGATGCACAACGAACTGACAAGTTCACGGAGGGCACCTTTCGATGCCGAAACAGACTTTCGGGTTCGTCCGCTCTCACTACCCTTGGCAGCGGGGCGGTCCAAGGGGTACACGGAGGTCCCTCAGGTTGATAAGGTGGTTACGATGCACCTGTGCCCGCAACATGCCACCACTTGGCGGGATCGACTGGCACTCCCCTCCAGAGCCTGTAGGACTACATTGTCTCTGGCGATCAAAGCCTAAAGTGCCGCTGGACAGGCCTCCTCCGCCCTGCATGCCATGGCCATCCTGCAGGTACACCAGGCCAAGGCACTAAAAGAACTACACATGGTAGTCCTGATCGCGATATGCTGCAGGAGCTGCACTCAGCGACCTCAGCACTTCACCTGTGGCTGAATCTGATTGAGATGAGGGATACCGACAAAGCCCGCTTTTTCAATGCGCCCATCTCCCAGATTGGACTTTTAGGCGACACAGCTGAGGACTACGCCCAGCAGTTCTCGGCGGTGAAGAAGCAGACAGAGGCCATCCAGCATATCTTGCCCCGGCACAGTTCAAGATCCCGCAACCCGCCTGCTGGACGAGGGCATCCCCCCTGCAGTGGCAAAAGCCCAGGCAGCACTGCCTAAACCCGAGCCCAGTTCTCGGCCCCAGTGTAGAGCCCCCAAAGGAAGCAGGTGACCCCCTGTCTCTCGGGGCCGGCTCGAGGACCCGGAAGGCTCCTAAGCGCCCCTGAGACGGACGACCAGGGAGCGAGACATCCACTACGAAGCTGGTGTCCAGACCAATCCCGAACGGGCTATGATACCCACATTGTCAAAAATAGAGTGGTTTCCTCACTCCTTCGGTCACATAATCAGTGTCCACAGCCACCGTTGTCACGGCCGCTGGACACGAAACACCCGTTGCCAGGGACCAGTGAACGCAGCCTCCCTGCCTCCGCGTGCCCGGCTACACCACATCTACTACCCGCTGGTTGTGACAAGGCGGCATACCTTATCGTCGCTGCATCAACTCATATCTCAGGCAGCGGATGCGCTGTCGTGGCAGGCAATGCTCAGTGGAGAGTCCATCTCTAGGTGGTCCAGCTGATCCTCCCACTTCCCGCTCTGGCATTCCCTGATGGGGAGCCCCCCTTGGGACAGACGCGCTGGCACACAGCTGGCCCTGATAGCTGTGCAAATACACATACCCCCAGTGAGCCTTCTTGCACAGACACTGTGCAAAGTAAGGGAGGACGAGGAACAAGTCACCCTCGTGGCCCCATACTGGCCCACCCAGACTTGGTTCTTGGACCTCATGCTCCTCGCGACAGCACCTCCCTGGCAGATTCCTCTGGGGAAGGATCTTCTTTCTCAGGGATGGGGCAAAATCTGGCACCAACGCCTAGACCTCTGGAACCTCCACACCTGGCCCTTGGATGGGACGCAAAAGATTTAAGTGGCCTACCACCAGCAGACATACACACAATCACTCTACACAGAGTTCCCTCTACCAGGCAGCATTATACCCTGAAGTGGCATTTATTCGCAAATTGATGTTCTTCCCGAGCCAAAGTCGCCCAGAGATGCGCAGTCGGGTCAGTGCTTTCCTTCCTGCAGGAGAGGCTGGAGGGGTGGCTGTCCCCCTCCACCTTGAAGGTATATGTAGCCGCTATAGCTGTACACCACGACGCAGTGGATGGTAGGTCCATAGGGAAACACGGCCTGATCATCAGGTTCCTCAGAGTCGCCCGGAGGCTGAATCCTCCCAGGCCATGCCTCTTCCCCTCATGGGATCTCTCCGTGGTCCTCTTGGATCTTTGGAGAGCCCCATTTGAGCCACTAGAGTCAGTCGAGCTGAAAGACCTCTCCTTAAAGACGGCCATCCTGATTGCGCTCACCTCAATCAAGAGGGTGGGGGACCTGCAAGCGTTCTCTGTCAGCGACCCTTGCCTAGAGTTCAGTCTGGCAGATTTTCACGTGATCCAGAGACCCCGACCAGGCTATGTGCCCAAGGTTCCGACGACCCCCTTCACGGATCAGGTGGTGAACCTGCAAGCTGTCATTTCTGTGTCCGGTGCGTGCTTTCCACACCTACTTGGATCGCATGCAGAGCTTTACATGCTCTGAGCAGCTCTTTGTCTGCTTTGGTGGACAGTGGAAAGGGAACGCTGTCTCTAAACAGAGGCTTGCCCACTGGATTGTGGACGCCATTGCATGGCCTACCAGACCCAGGCCGTGCCCGCCTCCTTGCAGGTTTGAGCACACTCTACAAGGAGTGTGCTGTTCTTGTGGGCACTGGCTAATGGCACCTCTCTAGCAGACATCTGCAGAGCAGCGGGCTGGGCAACACCCAATACCTTCGCAAGATTTAACAATCTCCAGGTTGAGCCGGTTTCATTCCATGTTCTTTCAGGTATGAACAGGTAGAGTTTGGTAATACGGAACAGCTAGCTGGGTGTATCGCTTGCGTGCGCTTTTACCCCCAGTCGAGTTCACGAAGTTGTGGAGCCTAGATGTCCTTCCTCACTAGACCTATGGTTCGCAAACTTGGCGGAGAAGTTCGCAGCCAGCCCCAGTAAGGAAAAGAAAACCTTCCCTGATGCATATGATAGCGTTATATGGCTGTGGCACGGTGGAGGGTGGGACCGGGGCGTGATTGCGCACGCCCGGTCCCGTATTAGGCTAATTAAGCCGTCAAGAGGGATAAAGGCCACTTGCGGACGGCGATCGAGAGAGAGAGCTCAATTACGGACATGTCCGTCCTCTTATGTGTTTGTCTTTTGAGTTTTACATTAAACCTTTAAGTTATTTGTCAAGCCGGTTTCTCGCCTCTTCCTTGCCCATGAATATGATCTGTTTTACATTGGTACCGAAACCCGGGAAGGAAGAGGGATACGCCGTAGCGGAGTTCTCGCCACTACCCCAAAGAAGCAGCCGCGGCCATCTGCCGGGGGACAAGGAGCCCAGCCACCTGGACGCGGAGGAATGGCCGCCGACCGCGAGGGGAGAAAGGGGCACCTATAGCCGACCGCCTGGAGCGGTCAGGGCCGCTGCCAGGGGCGGAGGATGCCCCTACCAGCCGCTGAAATGCGGAGGGGTCGAGGGAAGACCGCCGTCCGCGAGCGGAGAGGGGATCGCGACCGACCGCCTGGAGCGGGAGAACCGCTGCCAGGGGCGGGGGAGTCCCCTTCGGCTCCCCGAGAACGCGGCGGGGCATTCCGTCCGCCAGGGGCTGATGACTAACTCGAATCCACCTGGAGAGGCGCGGCTGCCGTTCGGTAGAGGGTGGAGGAGTGACTGAGGAATGAGCTGTGGCGTATCAGAGAACCGGCGAGTATTTTTTAATTTTTTTTATTAATCTCTCTCTCGCCAACGCTCTGCGTTGGCCTTTTCCCTCTTTTTTTAAATTATGGTGTTTGTGGGAGGGGAGGTACTGCCCAGTGCAGGAACCCTCCCCCCCCATTTTTAATTGTTGTTTGGTGTTGTTTCCCTCCCCTTGCCCCTCCCTCGTCCAGGTTGATGGGGATGACCCGACGGTGGACCGCGCGGGAGTCGCCCCCCCCAGGGGATGTACGTCAGGCCGGGGGTCCCCAGTCTGAAAGAACGGGGGAGGAATGTGGCACGGTGGAGGGCGGGACCGGGGCGTGATTGCGCACGCCCGGTCCCGTATTAGGCTAATTAAGCCGTCAAGAGGGATAAAGGCCACTCGCGGATGGCGATCGAGAGAGAGAGCTCAATTACGGACATGTCCGTTCTCTTATGTGTTTGTCTTTTGAGTTTTACATTAAACCTTTAAGTTATTTGTCAAGCCGGTTTCTCGCCTCTTCCTTGCCCATGAATATGATCTGTTTTACAATGGCCCACGTTGAATATAATACTCTGTGGATAGAGAAAACGCTGCGGCTGGCATGGCTTGATCACATGCTAGTTATGCCACTTCCTCCCCTCAGGGATGTGGGGAACTACATGACGTCTTTTGGGGATTGGGGGAAGTTACGTGCAGTCTGATGCACCTGCTATTACGCACGCAGCAGCCTGCTTGCACCTGCATCAGAAATTCACGTAAAACAGTTCAGCTGTTGTGCCGTTTTTCAATAGGGACCCCTAGTGTCAATACATCGACACAACGTCGAGTGAGTGACAGAAGGGGAATGTCATGGTTACTGCCGTAACCTCCGTTCCCTGATGGAGGGAATGAGACGTTGTGTGCCTCTTGCCAAAACACTGTATTAGCCGCTGAAATGGACGGACCTTGTCTCGGCTCCTCAGCACAAAACATGAATGGAGTTGCAGTCCAGCTCCATTTATCCCCATATATCCAGGGGATTGGCATTCCACTCGCCAATTCTTATTGGCCTTTTCTCAAAGAATGTGAAGTGTTCGGGGCTCTCAAAAGTGACCCCTAGTGTCACTACATCGACACAATTTCTCGTTCCCTGAGGTTATGACAGTAACCATGATGACAACCAGACATACTTCATAATCTTTTGGAGGGTATTGTGCCAATTGAATTGTGTCTTTGCAGATGAGAGATGATCTGGCTCAAACAATTTACTCTAGAATGGCTGAATCAAAAGTTAATGTTATTCCCATATCAGTTCACAGATAAAGCTGACAGACCTAAGCCCTTACCCAAAACATTCATGTCTAAAGGCAAATAGGAGGCACTTTGCTGAGGTTGCTTCCTTTACTTGTAGGGAATGCAGTGCCACAGACAAGTGGTCCATGGGCAGTGCTAATGGAGCTAAAGGAATTAGTTGAATTGGCATTGTGTCCAGTGTTCACAGAGGAATCGTTAGACTATCTGTGATGCAAAATTGATGACCACAGGCAAGCATTGAAAAAAGTATTTCCTGATGTAGACTACGGCCTAAGCACCATTATGTCCAACACTACCCTGACCTCATAAAGTGCTTTGTCCCATTGGTGCACCTATGGACCATGCGGTTTGAGGGAAAGCATCGCTTCTTTAAAAGGATAGTGCATGATACTAAGAACTTTCAAAATATTCTCAAGACTATGGCAGTAAGACATCAATACATGATTGCTTACCAACTCAGTTCACACTCATTCTTCAAACCTAAAATACAAAACTAGTAGTGTTAACTCAGTTTCTGTGTCAACCCTACCAGAAGTTGCCCAGACTTGGATCAAAAACAGACAATGATTGATTAAACTTTGAAGGCCACCATAAATGATACAGATTATGCAAATTGAGTATTGCCACAATTCTGCAAAATAACACAGATCTATTTAATGAATAATGATATTTCTTTCCTCTGTAGAGACTATGACACTTGGTATGTAGACCATTTTCATTGATATGAACCACAGTTTTCTTACAATGTTGAGCTGAGGCTCAGACAGGGAAATGCTGACTTTGAGAAGACCAAACAAGACTAAAGTTGACCAGAGACCAAAAGCATGATATTTCAGAGAAACATGGCTCAACCATTTAGGAATTCAAAGCATACCCAGATGACAAAGAGATTGTAAAGGTAGCAGAGGCCGTTGTTACAAATCACCCCTGTTTAAAGGGGTCTGAATTTAAAGGTTAGAGTGGATGGAAGACCAGCATAATGTTCAAGATGGGTTATTTGAGAAACAAAATGAGGAAAGCTGGATGTCTGGAAGTATCAGTCAGTGCTGGAAAAACAAAATCCTGAAAACGAACCATTACATTCAAACATTAATAGACCTTGCACTCTGGAGCTGTGAGAGGCTCGAGGGGCAAAACTGAGGAACTTGGAGCCCGGAGAATAGCCGAAGGATGGAGGCTCGTAGGACCAAGGCAGGGCCACTTGACGTGGCAGACGTGGTAACATAGAATGATGAGGTATTCTGCAGTGCGCATTTCATCTGAGGTAATAAAATAAATTCTATCAGTTATAATGTATCACTTGCATAATATCATGTGATTTGACCACCACTTGCCATGTTTAGTTTTCAATTTTCTGGCAAAAAGACTTTCTGCATGACAAAGACTTGGGCTTCTTCAGGACCTCCCTGGTAAGTCTTCATAGACTTTTTTTTTTACTCAATGAGGCATGTTCCATGTTAAAGGTTTGACCCTTGCTGCTGTTAACCTTCTGAATCACAACATTTTCAAAATCCTTTAATGCACAAGCTGGCTTAAAGCTGACCTGCATTCATTGACAATAATATTTGATGTCAAGCCAAATGTTTTCCTGCCATGTCTTTTCCAAGATTGTAGGTGTGCATGTGTAACAAAGCTGGCAATGACAGGTGGATGATAATGATGTGAAGAACCCAAGTGCAGTTTATTTGCATAAGTGTTAACAAAAATACATGAATCCAAAACAAAACAAACATAATTAACTTGACTATAAACTATATTGCACAATATAATACCTGACACTGAACAATGGCAAGCATCAGGGCTAAATACACAGACATGGGTAACAAATAAACAAGACAACCATTCACAAGATTGAACTAATAATAAGACAATGAAACATGAACCTATGACATAACAGAACTGATAACAAGACTCATGAACACAAAACACATGGAACAAGAGTGGATCACATGAGAGAACAGATCACATGACATGGCAAAGAAATAGGAATAAACTTTCAAAATAATGACATAACCAAGACATGAACACAAAACATGAACAAAACACATAAACGTGACAGCATGTACTATTACATGTGATCAAATTTATTTACCTACTTATTGGGGAGGGATGCTACTTTCTTATTTTTTTAAAATGTCTGTCACATTGTCATTATAACATTAATACTACTGGTAAGTGACTAAAGTAATATTGTTCCAATTTTAATGTGGCGTGGGGACGTGGTCATGTGTCGGTCTGCGGGAGAGAGAGAGAGCAACCTGAAAGCTGACATTGCGTGTATTTTTGTTATTGTGAGTTATCGAAGGTTACCGTCGATTGTGTAAAGAAAGGATCAAGAGAATAAAACTGACCTCGAACCTGCTTCGCTGTCTCCTGACTCCATTGCCCGAACAAAGAGTAAAAGTACACCTTGAGGATGCTCAAGTGGCCCTACTTACCGTTGTCTGTGACAACACTACTGCTCCGATACATTACAACCCAGTGAATGTCTCAGTTGTCCTTGAGAATAAATTGGTCACCACCCACAGCCACCTTCCTGATGCATTTCTTGTCTTGTTAGTTATGTATGCACTTCACATAAGTTATCCTAAAGGGCTTGTGAATACCTTTGACATTGTCCAGAAAGTTTTGCTTGGGTTGAAGGATGGGGAAATGTCTCTTAGCCTGTAAACCTTACAGAATGAGTTGATGGTGTAGAGCACAAGTAGCTTGTTTTCTGGAGCTCACACTTAAAGGGTTACTCCGCTGATTTTGAAAAAATGACTGTTATTGATATCACACATGACTCAGCGAAGACATTGTTTTTGTTTTATTTTTAGCAAACTTAAGATTTTTGATTAAATTTGTAGTTTTATTTGCCAACTAAATGGCCTGTTTATTGTAACTCAAGGGCAGTATGGTGAAGATAGTCTAGTAATCTCTTAGTCTACGCTATCAATATTGCAATGGAAGTATAGATGCAGGGTGTTTAAATAGAGCTAAGTTTTGACCTAATGCCAATGAGGAAAGTTGTGTAGTGTGTAGGAGCTATAACATGCACAAGTACAACAAAATCCAAATCTGACAGTTGTACTTACAAAATATTCTGTAATGCCTCAAAAATATTGAGTTTTGCCAACTTATTCGAGTTTACAATGTATGTGGTAACAGTTTTATAAAAGCTATATTGTGAATAGAGCTATTGCTAAACAGTGCTTTTAGGCACAAGAAATAGCACACTTCTCGTACCTCATTACTTAAGGAGTCATGGCAACCTTTGCCTTCTGATACATAAAGTCCTCAAATCACACTGAATTTGATTACAAATGAGCTCCACCACCTTGGTCATATGATTTAACGTCATTTAAACTTTGAACACTTAATTTCATCAATCTAACCATTATTTGATATGGGGACTCGCTTAGTTGACTTCTGTTTGCTTGGATTTGCTTGGATTTCAGCTAAAAACTCTGTTTTGTTTGTCTAGATTCACATCAGCTCAATGGGTGACCTTTCAGGCTAGAACTGAATTGTTATGCAGCTTCTGCATTTTCTAACACGGATTGCTTATTAATTTTTGATTCTCTGCATCCCTATGATCTATTGGTCTTGAACCGATTTCTAAATTATAAATCAGAATTACATTATCTATTTCAAGCTGCAAAATTGTCATGTAGCCCCTGGCTAGTTGTGCTAAGGTATGTACTCAATGATGTGCTATTTCAACCAAACTGCCTTGCCTTTATCTCTCCTTTGCACAATAGAAAGACATTCATTTGTAGAGTTGGCAATTTAAATAAATAAATACAGTAACCAAATGATTTTCATGATGTTTAGTTCAGATAACAGTTCTTGAATGTCTGCATTCTTCCGCTGAAACAAATAGAACACAATACTATGGTACTCTGACAGTGTTTCCTGCTCTGCATAATCTACAGTGCCACAACACAAGAAATAATGCCTTAGCTGAACTCTGAGCTTGTAGTCTGAATTGAATGTGATGAAAAGGTAAATAAAAAGTAAAATAAATAGACACCATTTATGTATGTACTGTCCTTGATGGTTGCATGTAAGAATACAGCCCAATAGGTGTGTTCTGATGAACTAGTTTTTTTTAATAATCTCAATTGTGAAAATGTTTCAAAATTTGAAAAAGTTGAATTAACATCTGACTCACTTGCTGAACAGCAAATCTTTAATTTTTATCCAAGAACTGTTACTGTGTTATGTTGTAGCTAAGGTTTGCGAAACTTAAGTCAGTGTTATTACTGACTGCTTGTTCATATGACAATGTAGTTTATGTATATATATATATATATATATATAGAGAGAGAGAGAGAGAGAGAGAGAGAGAGAGAGAGAGCTCTGGAAATAATTTAAGAGACCACAAAATTATCAGTTTCTCCGGATATACTATTTATAGGTATGTGTTTTTGGTACACCCTTATACAAAAAGTAATACTCTAACAGAGACAGAGAGAACAGAGTGTGTTAGAGGGATAAAGACCTAGACCATGACTCATACAGTGGGGGGAAATTAACAAACTCTGTAACCATCACAATACAACTCTATCAGATTAACATGATTTATGAATATTGTGTGTGTGCTTGTGTTTGTGCATGCAATCAAGTATGGCTGTCAATGTGACAAATTTAAAAAGTAAAATTATCTCTGATCATCCCTGCATATCTCTCTCAGTTGGAACTTGTATTGAAGAGTGCAATGCATATCTGTGAGTTCCATATTTCGATCACGTCTCAAGTTCCACGCCTCCAATCTCAACATTCCACTTTACCAATATAGAACTTCTGGGCAAAAGCAAATACGCCTCCAAATGCTAAACAATCGGAACAATTTCCTCCTGCGGCACCGAGACAAATGCATTGATTTCTCATCAGCGCTATCAAAGCTACCTCAAAACACAGGCAGTCTGGGCCTGTTTGAACACAACACCTGATCATGAGGGGGACAGTAATGAAATTTGGAAAAGCAGCTTATAGCTTACAGAGAAGCTAATCCATCGATGCAGCATGCTGTCCACATGACAAGTGATGATTAGATTATGGTTTGCAATGCTGGTGAGAGAAAAAAAATAAAAATAAAAAGGGCTTGCAAAAATATGTCATCCCAGAAATAATGGCTTGATGTAATTATATCCCTTCATGTAGCACAAACCCCAACCTTCCACTTCTTGCGGGATGCCATATGTTCTTGTCATTGCAAATGCTGCTGTTGTCATTGTGGTTTGTGGTATCAGCATTATTTGGCACAATCAATAAGCAGCCATAAAGGACTATTTATTTTTTCATGTGTAATTTGTAATTTTTGATGTGCAGATAAATGTGTTACTAAATCTCCATTATGAACTAACATTAAGAAAATTAATAATGCTTAAAGTAAATATGAAATAGCATTCATAATCCATTTTACTTCTGTAATGAAATATTTCAAAGTGAAAAAGGATATTCAATGAGAAATAAAAAAAATTAGGAGTTTATTCACCAGGAATTGATTAAATTGTGAAAATGCCAGAATTGAATGCAAGTTTAGTCAGTTGTGGAGGATATCTGATTACGAGAAAAGGTTTTACTGTACATTTAGTTTATGAACTCAAATATTTCTTCTTTAGACTAACTGATCATTCATGCCAAATAAGATCAGAAATGTGAAAAAATTTCCATTTTGATTTCATGTTGCCTTTATTGTGTAAACTTAAGACTTCAGCTGGCATATATCCTCAAATATACTGTAAATGCTATATATTTGCAATGTTCAATTTGTTGACATATTACAAGCTGGAATTGATGTTGGACTATGGGTATGAGCAATGGTTTGCAGGTTTTGTCAAACTTTGCAGGACAATTTCTACCCTAAGGTGTAGAAATTGTTTTTTGGTAGAAATATGATTCAGCTGAGACAGATAGTATGCATGTCCTTGATATTTGACTTTGTTGCACTTTGCCTGATGTCAGTCCTACCCCAAAACCTGGCATAACATCCTCCAAGCAATCTTAAATCTGACTTAAAAGTCCTGGCTGCACAGGCAGATGGTGTGGGTGGTCCTCTGAGGGGTATAGACTAAGATAAGCCCAGGGTGATTTTATTTCTCCTGCTATTTTTTTATCAATTTTATTCCTTTCCTCTCTCTCCTTCTCACCCACACATACATATATTTTTCCATTCTATTCATACTACAGTCTCACAGTCTACTCTGTTAAAATAGAAAAAAAATTGTTGTTTTGTGTAGGGCTGGGCGATATATCTTAAAGGGGACCAATTATGCAAAATTCACTTTTACATGGTGTGTGTACACAACCACCCTACAATGTTAAAATTCCACCCACTCCTCTTTCTTATATTTCTATTAATCAAAAATAGTGTGTCAAAATGAATGGTTTTCATTTCTGCTCTAAAGTGACGTCACGCTAGAGCAGGCCTCTCCCAGGACTGGTGACGGACTCCACCCTATTATTATAGATCCTCCCCTGAGTGATCTACACACAGTCAGCCATTTTTTTCCATGCTGGAGCAGATGAAGTGAGAAGAATAATGTCTCAGCTTCTTAAGCATCATAAATGTTCTGTTGTTGGCTGTAAAAGTGAACATAAGAGTCTTCATGTACTCCTGGCATCAGAGCCACTGACAAGTGGACAAGTTTTGTTTTTAAAGGAAATGTGCCCCAAAACAGCGTGTTTTTGATTCCACCCAAAAAGCGGCATTTACAACATGGTGTAATAAATGATCCATGGGGTATTTTGAGCTGAAACTTCAGACACATTCTGGGGACAACTGATATTACATGTTGTAAAAAGGGGCATAATAGGTCTCCTTTAAAAAATTATATCTCTATTTTTCAGCCTATTGACGGTATTCAATATATATCTCGACAATTATGTATTTGCTCTAAAATGGCTCAAAAGTGTTTTTTTTTGTTAGTTTGTTTTTATCAGAGGAACCATTATTTCATTCAAACATTGTAGCCAAGTAGATTAAATATTTTAAATACATTAAATACAAATATAATAATTAGTTTTTCATTAAATAAACACAAGAGTGAATGAAATTCAATCATTTTAATTGATATGCACTTTATATTCATTTTTCATACACAATGATACATAGTAGCTTAACCCTCTGGGGTCTGAGGGTGTTTTGGGCCATGGAGAAGTTTTGACATACCTTTTTGACATTTGTGCTTTTATCAGTTGCTTAAAAATATATTAATGGCTAAAGTCTGATAACACTGTATTCAGCACAAACTGGGCTACAATAATATGTGAGCAACGTGTATGTACATGTTTGTATTTTTGAGAAAATAACGTTTATGCATGGTTTTTGAAAAAACAAACATTTTAAGTCACTGAAATAAGGCCATATAACACATACTAAACATCTGTCCACAATAGGGCTGGGACGACGCGTCGAAGTCATCGATTACATCGACGCAAAAAATACGTTGACGCAAAATATTCGCGTCTATTCGTCAGACCCAAAACAAAGATGGCGGTGCCGGAGATTATTAACAACTCGAGTGGCTCCTCAGACTATCAGAAGTGCAAGGCGGCACGCACTCGTTCCTCTAATGTATGGGAATTCTTTAATTTAAAAGGAAACAATTCCGTGATATGTCGTCTTTGCAAAATGGAGATGGCCTTCCATTCTAGCACCACGGCAATGCACCAGCACCTGAAGAGGCGCCACCCGGGAGCAGCTGCAGATGACAGAGCACCGTAAGTTTTTTTTCAACTCCCCACTTTGCACTCGATGTTGGAGTAGGCTATAATACGTTCGACACCTAAAGTTTTCGTTTATAGCTATTAATAATGCGCTTATAGCTATGAATGTCCTGAAAAATACATAGAGGACACTGACAACGCGCTGACAGACAGGACCAAGCAGGTAACATTTAATAAAGTCTCAACTTTCAAATTTGGTCAGTCAAAGAAAATTAAACCATAAATAGGCCTACTATTTTGTGGCTCTTTCATGTGTCGTGACAGATTGCCTCAGTTAAAGCTGCTCGTGAACCGATCATCTTTTTCTTGGTTAATTTATAGCATCAAATAGGCTAAACATGAATGTAGTGTAATGCTCTTGATCAAAAGGGGCCGGATAGCTTGCCTAAATGTTTGTAGTCAGGTGTAAGCAAAGACACACAAGATGTAACTGATATTCCACCATGGTGATTTATTATCAGCTGTCGTCGGTCGCACGTACACATGGGCTGATTGCAAAACACACAGCTAACAACAACTGCGTTACTGGTTAGAAATAAAAACAGAATAAGAGCAACAGAAACACAAAACGGGCTTACACGCATACATGCGATGTTCACAGCTCGCTCTTCCCATATCAACTGCCCACTCTGAGCGAGGGAGTAAGTACGTTCCATCTTAAAGGCGCAGTACCTAATTCTGCTTTTTACAGTAGCCTACATCAGAAGGACTGATGTTTTAACCGCGGAAAGACGTCAGTACAGTAGCCTACAATCCATTATTCAAATTATAATCCACCGACGTTAATCTTCTCTCTCCTGACTACTTTGTCGGACAAAAATGGCGTATTATGATTGATTGATCAGATCGCCTGTCAATCAAACTCCCGGCTATTTTTTTTTTTATTTGATTTTTTTTTACATTTTATAATCGAATCGAAATCGAATCGGACTGGAAAAATGAATCGTTAGATTAATCGATGCATCGAAAAAATAATCGCTAGATTAATCGGTTAAAAATAATCGTTTATCCCAGCCCTAGTCCAGAAGCCTTTTGAGAACTGGATCTTGTAGCCTAGAGTTTTTGCTACAAAATGATGTGAAAACTATCCTGATCTCTCATTCATACAAAACAATATAGTAATTTAACTTTTGTAAGACACTTTTAGTGTTAGAAAGGTCATATGCGAGGAGGCGTGAACTATCGTGAATATTGAGGTAATTTACACCTGAGGACACAAAAGTCGCCCCCCTGGGCCCATCAATGAGGAATGTGACAGAGAGAGAATGAATGTGAGGAGACTTAATGATCAAAATCAAGTTTTATGTTAAAAGAAATAATCTGACTGTACATTTTCTTTAAATAAAGACTTTTTTTTTAGACCTACACTACCATTAAAAGAAGTCCCTTCTGCTCACCAAGACTGCATTTATTTGATCCAAAATACAGTAAAAACATTGTGTGAACTCATTTTACAATTTAAAAGAACAGTTTTCTATTTGAATATATTGTAAAATGCAATTTGTGATCAAATCATAATTTTCAGAAGACTGCATTACTGCAGTCTTCAGTGTCACATGATCTTTCAGAAATCATTATAAGATGGTGATTTTCTAATATGGGCATATTTAAAGTGCATTTTACTCATTTAACCTGAACATATCTTTGCAAGCACAAGCATTGATGATAATGAGGCAGCATAAACACTGGTTTAAACATTCATATTATTTTTATATCATATTTATATCATATTTATATAAATATTATATATTATATTATACAGCATACAATTGAAATGCCTGCTTTAGCCGAAACAGCATTTAAATGTAACTAAAACTTGCTTATTAGGACATATTTCAAATGTCAATACTCTGAATCCTGGCTGGCAAGTCTGGAAACAATCCCACTAGTAAAATATGTTCAAGTTTATATAAAATAGCATGTCAACTAATGAAAACTAATTGACTTACTCGTCCGAAATTGTATCCTCTGCTGGATCAAGTATCTCTTCAAAATACAAACGTTCATCTGAGACCCGCTCTTCTTCTGAGGAAAATGTAAACTCTTCCTTAATATCCAGAAGTTTCATCGCCTGTGTATCATTACAAACGCGCAATAAAAAGAATGAATTGTTTATATCAAACCTCTGAACACCGTCGGGGGCGTGTACCATTTGCCTTGATTGCCTCAGCACATTAGCGTATGAATGGCGCGCTCTGCTGGTGGGTGGTATCACATTAGAGATAATTAGCTGAGCCAGTAGAAACTGTACATCTCTTTGTTTCATACAGATTACATTGCAGGAGAATATTTGTTTAGACATATGTTTCATGTTTGTGTGATAAGTATTCACGGAGTTTCAGGTCATGTTTGTGACGTGTTTCAGAAATATGCTCGTGAACACAGAGACAGACTGAAAGCTCACCCTTTTTATTTTCTTTATTTTACAAAAGTACAATGTTTCATTTAGGGGTGTCCATGGTTAACCGATTAACCGATTAACCGTTAAAAATTGCGTAACCGAGTGAAACATATTGCTCGGTTAAGTGGTGTCAATGGCGTGCATTGAATTTAGTTGTAATACATTTTTGCACCACCAGAGACTGCCAGAGCGCTCCCAGACATTTGTAATGTCCACAAGAAGTAGTCTTGACCAGTTTTCTAATATGAAGCGGGCAAAGAAAAGCACAGCGTGGGAGCACTTTAAAATCGAGAATGACGGGGCAAAATGCAAGTATTGCAATGCAGTGCTTAGATATACTTCAAGTACAACCTCGTTGTTGTACCATCTCAACAGCCAACACCCGGGCACACCTGGGATGGAAATTAGCACCAGCCAAATGCGGGTGATTTTGTGTTGTGGCGGGTAAACTCGCTTCACCTACCGGCCACCGTGGCGGGTAAATAAAAATAGCATCATGCGACGTTCGTCTGTTAAAGGACAAATTAGTTTGAATAAAGAGACACTGATTAGCAAGACAACTCAGTGAATGTGCTTTCCATTAAATGAATCACACACACAGTAAACAAATCCTTAAAAAAACAGGGCTATTCTGGTGGGTGCGGTGACGCGCTCATGTAAGGGTGGCGGCGTGGCGCTGCCAATAAAGCTCCTAAAATCTGTCACAAAGAACCGGCAAAAGTAATGATTATGAATATGTAAAATATAGCAAGGAGATATTTTAATTATTTATTAATAAACAAGTCTTTTCTTTGTCCGTGTCATTTGCAAAGATGAAGTTGACGATGCTGACTCGCGGTCTTCGCAGTAACGCACCAGAGAGAAATGCACATTTCTTACGGATTACATAAGCAGAGAGCAGTCTGTGTCTGTTTTCTTTAGTTTTGAATTATTTGTGAGGCAAGGCTACCTTATACACTGAGTTTCGGTTCATTTATGAGACGAGCTCCAGTTCACGCGCCGGCGCCTCCGCTTTGTGATTATATCGTCTGCTATATTTAATTCTTATTTATTAAATCCAGGCAATTGGTTGATGAAACATTGATTAAAATTAAGACACAATTAATACAAAACGAAATTCACTTTAAAGAAAGGTTTTGTGCTTTCTGTTTGATGTCTCTGTGGAAGTTTTAAAGCATCTTTCAGTGCCGCTTTCAGAGCGCTCACGTCCATAACATTGTGTTTTCCTCGTATGCGAACTGAAATGAATATCAGTTCATGGATTGTGTGTGTAGGCTATAAGAGAGAAAGAGAAAATGCCAGTATTTCATTGAGACTTGAGATTAAATAAACGGCTTAAGTATTGTAGATCTTGTAGTATTAATTTTCACATGCAGTTACACATTGTCGGTTAAAAACAAGAAAGTGGCTGGTAAAAACATTGAGTGGCTGGTAGATTTTGAAATCCACAGTGGCCGGTGGACAAAAAAGTTAATTTCCATCCCTGGCGCACACTATGGTTAACCGAGTATTAACCGTTAAGGGCCTCGGTTAACAGTTAATGAAAAACTTGAAAACGTGCAGCCCTAGTTTCATTGTTATTATGAGTGTACACAAATAAAAGTAGACCCTTTATAGTCTCTAATGATGTCTTACACGTATCTGTATACCCAAAAATGACGGAGTATTTAAGTTGTTTCTGCTGTAATGACGAAAAAAATCCATCAGGACACGCCGGCGCGTCCATCGACCCCAGAGGGTTAATAAAAATTATTATTTACCTTCAAATATTTTTACAGTGCAAAGCTATTTCACTGACTTATTTTTGAAACCTCAGTTGAACATTGCATAATTATTACTGTGGTACATGGCAGGTTGATTATTATTATATAATGCTGAATTTTCATTATTATTCTGATTATTATATTTGAGTTATAGTAATTTTTATAGTAATGTTTAAGTATTACATTTCTGTACTGTTTACTTTTATTTTGACACCGAAAGTGCTGTCGCATTTACTTCAACTTCAAAAGGAGCTTTTATTGTGACACAGAAAAAGCAATGTGTATTTGAGAGTTTACAATGATCTACTTTCCTGAAACATTGTAATCTCCTTTTCTGTTATTCTGTGCCATATTTATAGATTCGAATAATAACTTTTATTTTTACCATTACTAATGTTTGGAATTGCATGAAAGCTTGAACCTGCATTACTTTGATTTGACATTACATGTGAACTGATCTGAGAGCACCGCAATGCACGTTCATACAGATCAGCGTGTCCCTGGTTTGTTCTGAATCACACATAGACCATGTTTATCTGTCTTTAAATCACAGCCTTTTTGGGATTATATAGTTAATATTCTATATATCACCCAGCACTAGTTTTGTGACATGCTATCATGTAAATGTGTCAGACAAACTGTAGTAAAATTAATATATACAATGTATTTTATATAGCTAATCGAATTGTACATTATTAGAGCAGGAAGAATAAATAATATCTCTTAAGGACATTACAAGGTCAAGAGGTATCAAATAAAAAAAAAATGTCATAGTAATTTTTTGTGTCATGGTGTGATAATATTCATACAAAAATGCATTTTTGTCATTTGTTTAAAATCCAACACTGGGTGCTTTTAACATCCTAGGGGTGCACCGATCAGAGGTGGGTAGAGTAGCCAAAAACTGTACTCAAGTAAAAGTACAATTACTTCAAAAACATAAGTAACTTACTCATGTTACTCATGTTCTTACTCGAGTAGAAGTAAAAGTACAAACATAAATAATTACTTGAGTAAGAGTAAGAAAGTATCCAATTAAAAGAGTACTCAAGTAGTGAGTAACTCGTCACTTTCACATTTGACATAATAGATGTTTGCACCCCTATATTCTATTACAAAATACACATTGAACATGTACTACAGAATTATGATTATTATTCATGGGATTCTGTCATTATTTACCATCATGTTGTTCCAAACCTGTATGACTTTCTTTCTTCCATGCAACACAATAAGGAGATATTAAACAGAATGTTTGCCACTATTTACTTCCAGTGTTTTATATATATATATATATATATATATATATATATATATATATATATATATATATATATATATATATATATATATATACGTATATATATATATATATATATATTTTTTTTTTTTTTTTTTTTAAAAGTAAATGGTGATCGAGACTGTCAGTCCTTAACATTGTCTAACATATTTCGTGTCAAAAATCAATCAATCAAATCAACATGTATTATGTGTTCCACATAATACAAAGCCTCACACTGGTTTGGAACAACATGAGAGTAGAGAAATTATGACAAAATATTACATTTTGGCTGAGCTATTACTTTAAAGAGACAGTTTACCCAAAAATTTAAATTCTCTCATTTACTCACCCTCATGCCATCCCAGATGTGTATGACTTCCTTTCTTCTGCAGAACACAAATTCAAAATTTTAAAAGATTATTTTAGCTAAATTTTGATGCTCCAAAATGCAAATAAAGGCATTATAAAAGTAATCCATAATACTCCAGTGGTTAAATCCATGTCTTCAGAAGTGATATGATAGGTGTGGGTGAGAAACAGATATATATTTGTAATTTTTTGCTAGACAGCATGGGGCGATATGCAGAGAAGAATGTGAATCACCAAAAACCCAAGAAGAATGTGAAAGCGATCTGTTTCTGGTCCACACCTATCACATCACTTCTGAAGATACTGATTTAACCACTAGAGTCATATGGATTATTTTATTGCTGACTTGTGTTTGTTTGTTTAGCTTTAAAATGTTGCCTTGCATTGAATGAACCTACAGAACCTACATTTTTAGAAATTCTTCAAAAAAATCTTCATTTAAATTCAGCAGAAGAAAGAAAGTCACACATATCTGGGGTTGCATAAGGGTGAGTAAATAATGAGAATTAAAATTTTGGGGTGAACTATCCCTTTAAGGGCTCTTGTCAAATCTTGTCAGATTTCTGCACCAGCCCCAGAGCTCTGACACTCTCGTTCACTCATTTCGTTCACTTACTGCACTTAGTGCCCTAACTGCCATTCATTATACAAGAAATAGTGAATAAGTGAACAATTTCATTTTCGTTCACTTACTGCACTTAGTGCCCTAACTGCCATTCACTATATAAGAAATAGTGAATAAGTGAACAATTGCAGACACAGCCACTCTCGTCGCGACGATTGCCTTGTGCACATCACACATGTGTGCTCCGCGCACCTCGCTGTCCACTTGCAGAAATGCTGTCTGTTCGCGCTCCATGCGAATGGCAGTAATTTACACTTAACTTGGATGTTTACATGGGTTCATACAGTTAATCTGCCTGAAGTAGCTGCGATAGTTTCCAGTACCTCCACTAGGGTGCGGAGTAAATGCATAAATACTGCTAATGACATGCGGGACAAAGCACGCTGATATATTGCTGCACTGATTTAAAAATGTACACTTAAAAACTGATGTCATAAGATCCCAGTTACAGAAACACCCTGAAAATGACCATCTCATTACACAGAAAAGCCAGCGTTAGAATTTGAGCCAAAATTTACCTCGGCATGCTGCCTGAAGTTGGAGCTGTGACTTTAATCTTGATATATCAGCTTGTCTTGGTGTTAAAAGAAGGCATTGCATGACGGAACTATTCTTTGTTTCACTGTGTGGCGTGACGAAAATGTTTCACTTTGAAGAGTTTGATGCTGCTGCACTGATGAATTGAGTGACAGTCTTATCACTCAAGTGGGAGCATCTCATCGCGCGCAGCTGTGAACTTCTGCTCTCGTAAAAGTCCCATTCAATAATCTCTCAATAAATTACACATTAATTCAAATTAAACCCAGTAATGTAACGACAGTAACGCCACACATTGTAAAGAAATAAAAGAAAAAAAAAATATTTGAAATTTACTTGAGTGAGAGTAAAATGTACCCACTTTTAAACCTACTCTAAAAGTAAAATTTTCCCCAAAATGTTACTCAAGTAAATGTAACGGAGTAAATGTAAAGAGTTACTATCCACCTCTTGCACCGATCAATCGGACACTGATCGAACTTGGCCAATATTCGTCTTAAATCTGTGATTGGCGATTGTGCCTAGATATAGGGTCTATCTTTTTTGCGACTGGGGTCAGCACACCCAGTCTGAGGCCGACGCGCAGATGGCCGACATGCTTGCCCGGGCTGCCGTGAGCGTGGGCTTGGACTGGAACCCCCTGTCCTCACCACAGCCTTCACTACCCTTAACGTTAGGGTTGCCCACGGGTACACGGAGGTCCCCTAGGTGGACAGAGTGGTTCCAATCCACTTGTGCCCCGAGAACGCCGCCACCTAGCGGGATCGCCCGGTACTCCCCTCGAAGGCCTGTAGGATGACATCGTCGCTGACTTCGAAAGCCTAGAGTGCCACCGGACAGGCTGCCTCCACAAAGCCAAGGCACTCAAAGAACTGCACCTGGGTAGTCCTGACCCCAATATGCAACAGGAACAGAGCTCTACCACCGCCCTCGCTCTCAGAGCCACTAAAGGTCACAGTGCGGGCACTTGGGCGGGTGATGGCCACCCTCATGGTCCAGGAACGGCACCTCTGGCTGAACATGGTTGAGATGCGTGACGTTGACAAGGCACGCTTTCTCAACGCCCCCGTCTCCCAGCTTGGCCTCTTTGGCAATACTATCGACGACTTTGGCCAGCAGTTTTCGGTGGTGAAAAGGCAGACGGAGGCTATCTCTCAAATCATGCTGCAGCGCCGCCCCAGCACACCCCACGCTCCGTCTACCTGCCGAGGGCGTCCCACTGCGGTCAATCAACAGGAAGCTCCGCCTCAACCCGGGCCCAGTGCCAGTGTCGAGTGCCCCCCATCTCCAGGACGTCAGATGTTCGCTCCTGAGCTGGCACCAAGACCACTCCGTCCCCCGGTGGAGGGCCGGGAGGAAAATCATTGTTCTCCTTATTTTCCTTTGCCGCACCCCCATAGGGCTGCGCTACCCACATTCTCAATAAAAGAGGGAGTTCGTCACTCCCTGGGTCATCCAGCTAGTACGTGCCATTCTCACCGTGCCCCTGCTCCAAAATCCTACAGTCCCGGTTCCCCGAACGCAGTCAACTCACCTACGGACCCGCGACTGCCTAGCCAGGCCAGGCAGGCCAGCGCTGACGAGTTCCGAAGATGCCTTTCCAGGACCTCTTCATCAGTCTCTAACCCGCCCCCGTGCTTTTGCCTCTCGACACTCTAGGCAACTTCATGGAGAAAAAAGACTCAATTTTAAATGTATATCTGCCAAAAGATAATTTTTAGGAATTTAGACAACTGGACACTATCATACAGATGGCCTCAACAGACGTGTACTAAAAGCCAAAAAACTTGTGCTCAGTTCCAGTGTTCACTGGTTATCGGTCTCTTGAGATTGCCGATATTGCAAGAACAAGGCAGTGCACACAGATGCCATCTGCACAGAGATCCAGATGATACACAAGAGGTTGACTTAACATTCTTGTGCAATTGCCGTTTTAATGCGGTTCATTACTTTATATATGTTGTATGTAAAGCTTGCATTATTGCAAGCTTGAGTGTGTGTACATGTCTGTGTGAGTGTTTGGCATACAACAAGCACAATCTTATGCCAGCAAAACACAACCATGCCAGTTATATAACAAACCCAGACTATTTTAAGCACTTTATATAATAGCAAGAAAGGTACTACTGTATCCGTGGTCTTTATTTTTCCCACATTTAAATATTTTACGAACAAATAATGGAGAAAACCTAATGACTGAAATGTGTATTGTATCTTTAATGCTGTTGTGATATGACATCATATCGCAAGACATCTACATCACATCTTGTGATCCGAATGATCTCTCTAATACAAATTTCAGAACTATTTCCAAAAGGACAATATAAGCCCTCATAAAGCTTTCTTTGCACGCCAAAAGAGAGTAAACCGTTAGTCTTATTTAGTCACTATAATACACTAAGGCACCACCGAAGTGTAATCAGTTTGAAACGTGAGCGACTTCCGCAAAGCTACTGTTATTTCTAGAGTTAATAATATTCCTTTGTAAATACTGGTGCCAAAAAAGGAATGCAAGTAACAAACAGGTAGGCAAATTTCTGATTATTCCTCAAGCATAACAAAAACTGGTAACAGTTGACAACACAAATTACACCATTCATCTTCCATGACAAAAAGGACACTGGAGGCAAAGAAAGGAGAAAAAAATGCAAACATTTTAATGATTGCTGGAGGAAGTCAATATAGCAGGATCTAAGGGCAGCTTATATTTAATAAGAAAACGAGTCCAGATACAAAACTTAGAAAACCCAGGAACAGAACGAATATCACATCCATGAAGGGTAACAGGAACAGAAACTGACAAAGACTTAGCAAACACAAGGACATTATTTACACTGGGCCAAACAAGGTAAATGAGATACAGTTGGGAACAATCAGGGCAGGAACCAGGATCAGAGACACAAGAAGGTCAACGCAAAACTTCAAAACTAAAAAGTCTCTTAAACTCCAAGAGACATAGGGACAGGAAGGACTTTACAGGCTTATCGAGTCCAAAACAATAGATGTCCTTGAAACATAAGTATTGTGATTTGATGCTACAATAAACAGTATTTAACTGTTTTAACCCCTTTTTTTTCTTAGAAATGAAATGTTTACTAAAGAACAGTTGTGTCAGCCATGAAAGACCCAGGGGGCAGGGTCATAGAAGACCCAGGGAGCAGGTCTGAGGAAGACCAAGGGGGCAGGGCCATGGAAGACCCAGGTGGCAGGGCAGTGGGGAACTGGACAGGCTTATCGATGGCCACCATGGTCAGGAGCACTGGCAACAACTGGGAAATGGCCTCACATGGCCGTGAACACTGGCAGTGACAGGGGATCGACCTCCTTGTTCGTGAGCACAGGCAGTCACAGGGGAACGACTTCCATAGGCGTGAGCACAGGCAGTGACATGGAAACTACCTCCGTGGCCGTGAGTGTTGGCAGCGACTGGGGAGTAGGAGCCCTTCTTCTCCTCCTCCTCTTCTGGATGGCCATGAGTACTGCTGTGGGAACTGCCTCCATGGCAAAGGACTCCGGCACTAGGATAGTCGAGGCTTCAGGTGCCGGCACCGACCATGGCAGGTATGGGTGCAAGCATGGGGTTCCCACCATAACCCACAGTGTAAGGGGAGAATGTGAGCCTCAAAGCATAGTCAATTAATTCTACTAAAGAACTAGGCAGACAGGACTTCACCGGCTCATCGAGTCCAAAAACAAAATTGTCCTTGAAACAAAATTCTTCAAAATCTTGGGCAAGACAGCTGAAACGCTCAGTGTACTGCTCGATGGTTAAGACTCCCTATTTGAGAGACAGCAGTAGCAAAGCCTCTTGATCCATATTTGTGTGGTCAGTTGTTTTGTAATGATTGCTGGAGGAAGTCAAGAGAGCAGGATCTAAGTCCAGCTTATATTTAATACAAAAATTATCCCAGAAACAGGGACACAAGAAGGTAAACACAAAACTTAAAACTAAAAGTCTCTTAAACTCCTAGCGACCTTTAGTGGCCGCTAGGGCAAATGTCTCAGGTGTTACAAACATGAGAATAAACTGGTCAGGTGAAAACTATCCTTATACATACTGGTACTGTTATTAATTAGATGCTTTACTTATGCAAAAAGGTTTAATATAAATGGGCCTGCCATGTGCTACATGTGGCTTAATCTTTCTGCAAAGCATGGGAATAAATATGTCCATGATTAAACAGCAACAATCTTACTAAAATTTCAACTTTTCTTTCTTTTTTATTATTATTAGGGCTGAAAATCGCCACAGACCTCCCGATTCAATATTACAATGATATATAGTAGCCAATTCAATATATATTGTGATTTGATGGTACAATACAGTATGCATCTGAGTTAACTCCTTTTTTCTTAGAAATGAAATGAACAGTTGTGTCAGACATGACATTTCTTTCACTCTGTAATGCATAATTTGCAGGAAAAATGTTGTGATGTGCAAAACTACCAATTTTCACGATCAACACGTCAATGCACTGTCTGAGCTACAGACTTTCTACACAGCAGTGCTTCTTTGATTTCTTTAAGGTAATGACAACAAGGCTGTCAAGGATATAAGTACAGTCTCTTCAGTGGGTTGTACAGTTGTTTAAACATTTTTTGGATCGTTAAAATTATCTTTCCAAGGAATTAAAATGGACAAAAAACTACAGACAACACGAGTTGTAAAAAACAAAAAAGTTGTGCTTTTTGATAGTGTTATACCGTGCTAGGTTTGCCAAGCGTCCCGTACAATACAAAATGTTCTCGAATTTAAGGAAAAATGGGTGTTCCCATCCATATAGGACACTCATATAGGACACTGTTTGTCCTGTATTTTAACGTCTCACACCCAAACTGCTAAAAAGGTTTCACAAACCAAGAGAAATTAACCTTAATCTAGTGCTGCACAATTAACCATATCGCAATCGCAATTGCGATGTCAGCCGGTGCGATTATATGATGGAAAATGGTGCGATTTTATTAAATAAATAAGTGCATGTGTGGACGTGACAGCCCATGGTAGCTGGTCTACCACCTGCCGTCGTAGACACGATCAACCAAGCCAGAGCCCCCTCTACCAGGCAACTTTACGCCCTGAAGTGGCGCTTGTTCGCAAATTGGTGTTCTTCCCGGGCTGAAGACCCACAGAGGTGTGCTGTTAGGTCAGTGCTCTTATTTCTGCAGGAGAGGCTGGAGGGGAGACTGTCCCCTTCCACCCTAAATGTGTATGTCGCTGCTATCACAGCCCACCACGACACAGTAGACGGCAAGTATTTGGGTAAGCACGACTTAATCATCAGGTTCCTAAGAGGTGCTCAGAGGTTGAATCCCTCCCGGCCAAGCCTGTTCCCCTCCTGGGATCTCTCAGTGGTCCTCAAGGGCCTCCAGAGGCCTCCCTTCGAGCCGCTAGAATCAGTTGGACTCAGGGCCCTCTCTCTTAAAGACTGCCCTGCTGATCGCACTCGCCTCCATCAAGAGGGTCGAGGACCTTCAAGCATTCTCTGTTAGCGACACTTGCCTGGATTTCGGTCCGACACGACCAGGCTACGTGCCCAAGGTTCCTACCACACCCTTTAGAGACCAGGTAGTAAATCAGCAAGTGCTGCCCCGGGAGGAGGCAGACCCAGCCCCTTCGTTGCTGTGTCTGGTACGTGCAATGTCCGGTACGTGTTCTTAGCAGCTCTTTGTCTGCTTTGGCGGACAGCGGAAAGGGAACGCTGTCTCCAAACAGAGGCTTTCCCACTGGGTCGTGACCCCCCCCCCCCCCCTTTCTAATATTGAGAAATAACAAGTTTGCAGCATCGGAGAGCGCGCCGTCTGACGCTGATGACTCCCATGGGCTGCCGCCTTCGGGCCAGCACGCCCAGGCTGAGGCTGACGCGCAGATGTCAATATGCTTACCTGGGCCGCCGCTAGCATGGGGCTGGACTGGAACCCTTCGTCCTCCCCACAGCCATCGCGGCTGGATGATTGATTCCGCTCACAGCCGCGCACACCCCCGGTCCCATTTTTGAGCTGACGTCTACATGGAGGGCGCCGCTCTCCACTCTTCATGCCACTCGCTCATCCTCGACGGCGGAGTGGCCCATGGGTATTCGCCGATTCCCCAGGTTGATAGGGCTGTTGCGCTCCATCTATGCCCCGGAAACCCTACCACCTGGCAGGGTCATCCTGTGATCCCAATGTGTTGCAGGAACTGCGGTCAGCGACCGACCTCACTCTCAGTGCCACGAAGGTCACAGCACAGTCACTCGGGCAGGCGATGGCCATACTCGTGGTCCAGGAATGTCATCTGTGGCTGAACTTGGTCGAGATGCGTGAGACCGACAAGGCTCGCTTCCTCAACGCCCCCGTCTCCCAGTTCGGCCTCTTCGGAGACACCGTTGAGGACTACACCCAACAGTTCTCCGCGGTGAAGAGGCAGACAGAGGCCATCTCACATATCCTGCCCCGCCGCAAGCCTGCTGCTGTGGGCAATGCCCAATCTGCCCGCCAAGGGCGTCTTCCTGCAGCAAAGAAACACCCTGCTCTGCCTCAACCTAGGCCCAGCTCTCGGGCCCAGCGTCGAGCACACCGCAGGAAGCAGATGCCCTCCGTCTCACGGACCCCCTCGAGGACCCATAAGGCTCCCAGGCGCTCCTGAGACACTCAACCCAGGGACCAAGACGTTAGCTCCGGAGATGGTAAGTCCACTCCGTCCCCCGGTGGAGGGCCGGGAGGAGAATCCTTTGTTCAATTTATTTCATTTGCCGCACCCCGTACCCACATTCTCAATAAAAGAGCTATTTCCTTTGTCTCTGGGTCACCTGGCCGCAAATGCCATTCTCACGGCACTCTGCCGCCAGATCTCAACAGTCCCAGCACACTGGACGCGGACCACCCGCCTTCAGCCCCATGACTGTTCCCCGGCCGGCCGGTTCCAACGAGTCTAGAGGACCTCCTCCTCAGTCGCTAACCTGCCCCCTGCAGGGTGTGCAGTGCTTTGAGTCTTTTCTCAGCACCAGAGCCCCGGGACGCGCCTTCGCCTCCCGACGGCGTTTTACCTGCTCTGCGCCGCTGCGAAGCCCCATCGGGTACATCAAAAATAATCATCCCCTTGGTGCCTCTAGCACGGAGTTTGGACGCGTGGCTTTCACTTCACAACCCGTCTCGTGGCTGGCCCGGACCATCTGACTCTGTTACGCGATTCATTTTGCCAGGCCCCCGCCCCCCTTAGAAACACATTCTAACCTGCGTTCGGCATCTAGATTGGTTCGCAGTGGTAGACCTGAAGGACGCGTACTTCTACGCCTCAATTCTGCCTCGACACCGACCCTTCTTACGGTTTGCGTTCGATGGCCAGGTGTATCAGTACAAAGTCCTCCCCTTCGGCATGTCTCTGTCCCCTCGCGTCTTCATGAAAGTCGCAGAGGCAGCCCTTGCCCCACTCCGAGAAGCCGGCATCCGCATACTCAATTACTTCGATGACTGGCTCATTCTGGCCCACTCACGAGAGTTGCTATGCGCTCACAGAGACCAGGTGCTCAGGCACCTCAGCTGCTTAGGGCTTCAGGTCAACTGGGAAAAGAGCAAGCTCACCCCGGTCCAAAGCATCTCTTTTCTCAGCATGGAGTTAGACTCAGTCTCAATGTCAGCACGTCTCACCAACGAGCGTGCTCAGTCAGTGTTGAGGTGCCTCACCGCTTTCTGGCCGGGCACAACGGTCCCCATAAAATTTTTCCAGAGGCTCCTGGGGCATATGGCATCCTCCACGGTGGTCGCGCCACTGGGGTTGATGCATATGAGACCGCTTCAGCACTGGCTTCAGACTCGAGTCCCGAGACGAGCATGGCGCCGCGGCCTGCACCGTGTGACGATCACCCCTTCCTGACGCCAAACATTCAAACCCTGGACAGACCTCTACGGGCAGGAGTGCCCTTGCAGCAGGTTTCCCGATGCATCTTTGGTCACGACCAATGCCTCCAGATTGGGTTGGGGTGCCGTGTGCAACGGGCACGAAGCTGCGGGCCGTTGTAAAGCTGGCATATCAACTGCCTGGAGTTGCTGACTGTTTTCTTTGCCCTGCGGAAGTTTCTCCAGCTAGTTCGAGACAAACACGCCCTGATCAGGTCAGACAGCACCACTGTGGTAGAGTACATACATTTTAAAACTAGCGGGTTGATGTCCTGTGTCGCAAATCCAGTGATGCTAGTAGTGACGATTCTCTCTGAGTAGTGATCTGCAGGTTTTTGACGTCACATTTAGTATTGGCTCAGCTCTCTTGGAACCTCGACCGAGGTGGTACTACAAAAAACGTACCAGGTACTATCCACAGTGGAAAACCCCCAATCGAGTCGAGTTGTACCGTGCAGTGGAAAAGCCCCAGTAGTGGCTCATGACTGTGATGTAAACTTAAGCCTATTTGCATTTTTTTTTTTTTTTAAAGGAACAAGGCTATTTAAAAATAAAAAAGGAACAAGGTCCCACATCATCACATGAAAGACAGACTAGACAAGCCATTTCATGGGCTCTTTAAATTACACTCTATACTAGCTCTCCCTATATCACCCTAAGAAAGCTGACTTGTCCATTTGAGACCATTTTATAAGAAGTAGTAGTTTACAATTAATGTTGACCTGAAAAAGGTCATGGGCTGCCAGAAGTACAAATGATTAAAACTGAATCTGGTATTTACAGGAGAGAGGTAAATCCTCTATATTCTCCCTCCAAGGACATAACGTCTTACTCTAGCAATTCAATTTGCACAAATTGAAGTCATTCTCTTTTTTTAACTTTGCCCTCCGGAGTAATGAAGCAGATAAAATGGAAAAGCAGAAAGCACAGGCCTGGAGATTGGGAATGCCATTACATTGTTGTCCAACGACATTCCGTCCAAGAACTACAAAGTGCTTTCATTAGAGTGCTGCTCAATGTAATAGGACCATAAACTACTCAAAAGTTAAAAGTGTTAATTAGTGTGCTCCTGGAACTGCACCTCGTGCCAAACTGGGCATCGTAGAAAGTGTATAGAGAATGAAGATTTTTTTTTTTTGGAGTAGTGTTTCCAGAAACATTATTCTCTGTGGTTTAAGCATGCAGTGATGGACCTAAACATTGTACTGATGCTCAAAGAGTCCTAGTAGGGTATGCCAGTAAAAACAAACAAGAGAACAAGATGGTAAGGAAGAGACAGAGAAAGAAAAGAACATTCTTCTGAGAGCAGGCCTTTAGGCGCTCTTCACTACTGATTTATTTGCCTGGTAATTACACTGTACGATCTGTTTTTGTTTCCTTGTTTATTTCTTTGGTTGTCGGGAGAACTCTTTGTCAGACTATGTCAGTGTTATGCAAAAATGAATACGTAGTGGGGGAGAATTGGGTGGAAAATTTAAACAACGGCACAAGAGCCTAACATTAGCAAGCAATCATTTTAGTGTCTGCAAATGAAGCAGTTAATGCTACTTGTGTTTTTACACAATTGTGTTTGTTTTACCAAAGTATGCTCTTGTTACACAGTCTTTAGAGCATTTTTTTTTTTTTTTTTGCATTTTGTTCAACCAACAAAAATACATCTCTCATCCTTTTTGCATTAAGATATGCTCTAATTTAAAGAATCTCATTTAAATTGTGCTCTAAGCAACAACAAAAAAATTGCTTATGTATACAATAAATACTCACTGTACCTTTTTAGGAGTAGTTAATTAATTTTTTACCCAAAAAGTTTTATTCTGTAATCATTTTCTCACCCTTATGTCATTCCAAGCTCATATGTAACACAAAAGGGAAAGTTTTGAAAAAAAAAATACTTGCAATTATAATGAATGAGGACAAGAGATTTCAAGCTTTAAAAAGGATGCAAAAGCACCATAAATGTGTCATAAATGTGGTCCATACATCATATATTTCTAGTCATCTGAGGTCATATAATAATTCTGATTGAGAAAGAGACCAAAATTTAGTTGTTAATCACTGAAAATCTTAAGCTAGCTATCCTTTGTGCATTCTACATAAGGCTGAGTTCAAAATGACATCATGTCTACTTTTTTGGATTTCACTAATTTCCCTAATGCAAAGTTTCTGCAGCAAAGTGTTACTGCATACACTCGTTAGAGATCAGGGGTCGACATAATTGTGTCCAGTTCTCATTCATTAATCTGAATTCCCTTTAAATTGGATGCCAGCTTCTCTGACCATCTGATCTCAACCCATTCAGGCTCTTCATGAAAATAAGCTGGGAAAAGAGAACACAGCACTGCTGCACAAATGGCAAGGCACTTTGCACTCCTTTTCACATGCTAATTCTCTGCAAATGTCAGATATGATGAGGGCAGTGTGTAAGAATAATGATGGAGAACTTTTGCCCTCTTTGGACCACAAACAATCTGACGCCCTTCTGCTATTTTCATCATATACATTGTCTTAAAATGTCATCTCTAGCACATTACCGGTGCAGGGTAATTTGGTTTGCTTGGTAACTTGTCACATGGACAAAGTGAGTAGCGATGGACAATGAAAAAGTGAGCTTTAGCTCTGAGATAAGGTGCTTTGTTTGAAATGCTGGACAATCAGAACTCTAGTAAAAAAAATTACATTTCACTTTTTTTAGCTAAACTTGCTGAACTGTTTTGAGCATTTTGAGCAGAGAGTTTAATGTTCCAACATATATTAATTATTAACCTTTCATTTTGTTAGGACTATGGCATCATTTTGATGCTCTGGACATTTAGAATCCACTGCACCAATGTCAATATAAAGACTCTGTTGTGCAACTTTTATGTTCCTATAGTTCAACTATTAGAGTATGGCAATAGCAATGCCAACATCATGGGTTTAGTTCACAGCATCTGCCAAATGCACATGTATAATATTCAACAGCAAATTACACTCAGACACCACTGTGTTCTTAAAACTACGAAGATATGAAAACAATGGAGGTCTTCAAAACTGTAGACATTAGCTGGATCACCAAAGCTCCAGTGCAACACTTCCCTCATTTTTATTAGAGTCTTATAAGCAAGTAAATCAGTACTTACATTTCTCTTTGAATATGTACTTGCACTGAAACTTTCATCCAATTCATTTATGACTATGTAGACAGTACCTGTATTCACACAAAAAACCTCTAGAGACCTTGAAAACATAAATATAGAATATACAAATGTCCTGAAAAAAGAACAAGGATATGTGTACAAAAGCAGACAAAGTATATACTGTATATAAAAGTGCCTATTTAGAATTGAACCACATACCATTCTTCCAGTTTCAGGACATTAATCTTAATTTACTGAGGTCCACCTTGAACATCATGAGGCACATTTATAATTCATAATCTCGGATCATTCACTTTGACCTCACAGAAAACCCAATTACTAGCCTAAATTTCACAATATGTTCATGAAGATAACAGAGTGGCAAAAAAACCTACATGGAAGAATAATTTATGAAGTGTATCATGAACACAAATCTGCACAACACTATCACAGTTATGCTGATGCATGCACACATCCTGTGTTCTTTTGTTGTTGTTTAATTTTATAGCAGAGTGTAAATTCACACTCCATAGACCATAGCAGAAGACCAACTGCAGGTTGGATTGCAATGACTTACTAATAAGTAATGGTATAAATTACTATAATGAGAATTGAGAATTATGTTATTCTGTACTCATTCTTTATTTCAAACCTGTATACTGTTATTTTTCTGTTGCACACACACAAACAAAATATTTTTTTAATATTATTAATAATATTTATTTTAAAATTTTTACATAATTTTTTTAATTCCCTTTTCACCCAATTTGGAATGCCCAATTCCCACTACTTTGAGGTCCTTGTGGTGGCGCTGTTACACACCTCTGCTTCTGAGACCATCAATACGCACATCTTATCACATGGCTCATCGCGCATGACACTGCAGAGACTCTGATTGTGGAGGCTCATGCTACTCTCTGTGATCCACGCACAATTTACCACGCGCCCCATTGAGAGCGAGAACTACTAATCGCGACCACGAGGAGGTTACCCCATGTGAATCTACTCTCCCTAGCAACCAGGCCAATTTGTTTGCTAAGGAGACCTGGCTGGAGTCACTCAGTGGATTCGAACTCGCGACTCCAGCGGTGGTAGTGTAAATAATCGCTGAGCTACCCAGGCCCCACAAAATATTTTTTAAATTCTTCAAACTGAGATTTTGTGTGAGTGTTCCACTGAAAAAACAAGAGTATAATGTTTTTGGAATGACATAAGGGTGAGTAAATAATGACTGAATTTTCAAGTAATAAAGAGGTAAATTATGACAATTCAAAGAGGGCTATGACAATGTTTACATATTCTAATATAGTTAAACAGTATAAAGCCAAAGCACAACAATATCTATATGGTAAAACACTCAAAAACACCAACTAGCCTACAAAAGAGGATGCGTGTGACATTAAGAGGGACAGAGAGAAAGAGGAAAGAAGACAATTAATCAAACACTGCATATAAATATGGTTATTTTTGATCCTACAAAGGTACTAAGAGAAATTGTATTTTCCACTGAGAAACCCTACCAGTGATTTCTGCTGCAATACATTTGAGTGCACATTTAAAAACATCTAGTCCTAGTTCACATCCCATTGTCTGCTTTAAAAAACAGGAGAGGGGGACATGTTTGTTTTTGAATGAACATTTTCTTCAAATTTACCAGCTTGAGACAGAAAGGATGTGCTTTGCAGCTGCACGTTTACCATGTTACATCTGGAGCTCAGAGGAAAGGATCTCCTACATCTGTTAGCATGGCTTTGAGGGAGTCAACCAGCTTGTGAAATTTTAATTAAGGGAAGCATCCTCACACAAGTCACGGTAACTCTCAGGGTAACCTGGGGCATATCCCTGTCAAATGCAGTGGCAAGAAAAGACCCGCCTGCCAGTTTACAGTTCTTACAGATCAAAAGACTGCCCATGTCTCAACTAAATAAATCACTCCTATCACTCCTCCTTTGATCTGTTTTCCATGCACCACAGGACAGGATAGAAAACCTCTCAAAATTACCAAGAAAAGAAAAACTTTCCAAAAAAAACAACTCAAAAAGTGCGGTGAACCACAAAATGTAGCCTGCCCGAATTGCTTCCATAATGTGCACTACTCTATACTCATTAGCACTCATTAACACTTATTAACTCTCATTCCCACAAAATCTACAGCTAATGGCTTGATAAACATGAAGGGAGTGCCTGCGCTAACAGAATAACACCAAGGGTTAATGCAGAAGAATTTGTGTTTTTTGTGTGTTGTCAAACTTAGCCAATCTGAGCTTGAGTTTCAACTACAAGCTGTTTCCATTAAAATACAATACAAATGTCAATTAATGTAGTTGAGAAACTTAATTATACAACATTTGTGCTAAAACAAAGAGACCACAAATCATTCCAAATCAATAAAGCACCATGAGAAGTATTTCTCAATTTTTAATTGTATTTCTTCCTGAAATACATGAATAAAGAAAGAAAGAAATCATTAAATAAATGCAAGAGTTACATTTAATATATACCCTGTGCAAAAGGCAAATGCAGATGTGTGGAAATGCCTTTTTTTTTTTTTTTGCCCAGGCCTCAGCTGGAAGTGGTTTTGTTATATTGCTTGCCATCCTAAGATACTTTCACTGAAGCATTAACAATCTGAAGTTCAGGGTCCTGCTGAGGTTATTTATTGCTGTTCCATTGGTTGTTCGAACATTCTTAAGAGTCTACCCACACAGTGGTTTATTATAAGGGTCAAAGCATACAACACACAGCTCATGCATAGTTCAGCACTGTACACTTGTCAGTAAACATTTACACATGACAAAGTTCTGGCCTTTAATTACATAATTAAATGTAAGAGCACAAAAAAAAATATGATTCGTTTCAGCACTCACCTATGTTACCCCTTTATTTCGTACATAATTAAATGTTACAAAAACGATATATATATATATATATATATATATATATATATATATATATATATATATATATATATATGATTCATTTCAGCCATCACCTGTGTTACCTCTTTATTTCATTGGTCATAAGACAAGCAACGTACACCACAGTTTCCAAAAACATTGTCATAAACCCCTAGGGATTTGTCATGCAACTGCTGGGGCTTTGAGAGATTGCAATAGAAACGTAAATGCAGACCTAAATTAAATAAAAGGTTTTATAATAATAATAAAGTGAACAAGCAAAGATGCTGAAAAAAAGTGCGTTATTTAAAATCTCAGGAGGCACTTTAGACGACAAAATCATTGGTAACCCCTGTTATCTTAAAGGAGTAATTCAAAGGAAAATGATAATGCTTTCATCATTTACTCATTTATGCCATCTCAGACTCATATGACCTTGATGATTCTGCAGAACTGTGCATGTAAACATGCTGAACACATGCTCTGCGCATGCATCAAGAGTTAAGAAGATAATCAAGCTTCAAACTAGTGTTGTCAAAAATACTGGTACTCCGGTACCAAGTCGGTATTCAAACAAAAATGTTTTTATGATACCAGAATTTCTGAAGGTACCGGAGTACCATGTACCGGGTCTACCCGGTTCCCAATCAGAGTCGGGAACTTTCGAACGCTCCCAACAAGCAAAAGATAGCGACAAGCAAAGTAGCTGCTGCTGCAGAGTTTCTTTATCTTGTAGAAAAGATAAGTGGAAAAAGCCAGTTTTGGAAATTCTTTGGATTTGAGGCTGATGAAAAGGGAAACATCACAGATCAGCAAAAACCTGTTTGTAAACGCTGCTTTCACAATTTTCTGACTAGAGGAAACACATCAAACTTAATAAAGCACCTGAGAGACAGACACCCGGATTTATTCAAGTAACTAAAGCAGGTGAGTTTTAAAGCATATTATCATTTGCATTAGGGCTGAAACGATTAGTCGACATTATCGACAATGTCGAAAATAAAAAATTGTCGAGAAAAATGTTCGTTGTCTAATGGTCATTTGATCTCATTTAACATAACATGAAATCACATTAAACTGTAATGTTGAAGCGCGAGAGCAGCACTGCCGTCCACGCCTGACGGAGGAGAAGAATTACACAGATCCAGTCCAGATGCACTCTAAACTTTCACAGCTTCATCTTATGTAGATCCCAAAGTATTAGGGAATTATTAAAAATAAATAAATAATAAATTCAGAAGCACTCTCGTTGTGGAATAAGCGGAGCTGGAGCTCTTTAAAGGTAATATGCGTTACATCTAAAATGCAGTTATATTTAATGCGTTAAAGCTTTATTAAAGTTCAAATAATACAGAACCAGCTCATGTTAATAACTATAAACTCAGAAACTGGCATTTCTCTGTGTGGTTGGTCTTCTATGAGTTGCGCGTGTGTCCTGATCTAAGGGGGAGAGATTGAAACTGCACCCGGCTGAGAGAGACTCTGCCTCGGGGATGCTCATCCCTCGAGCCCGGATGCTTAATGCAGCTACAGTGAGGAAAATAAGTATTTGAACACCCTGCTATTTTGCAAGTTCTCCCACTTGGAAATCATGGAGGGGTCTGAAATTGTCACTGTTGGAGCAATCATTAGAAAATGGAAGAAGCTAAACATGACTGTCAATCTCCCTCAGACTGGGGCTCCATGCAAGATCTCACCTCGTGGGGTCTCAATGATCCTAAGAAAGGTGAGAAATCAGCCCAGAACTACACGGGAGGAGCTGGTCAATGACCTGAAAAGAGCTGGGACCACCGTTTCCAAGGTTACTGTTGGTAATACACTAAGACGTCATGGTTTGAAATCATGCATGGCACGTAAGGTTCCCCTGCTTAAACCAGCACATGTCAAGGCCCGTCTTAAGTTTGCCAATGACCATTTGGATGATCCAGAGGAGTCATGGGAGAAAGTCATGTGGTCAGATGAGACCAAAATAGAACTTTTTGGTCATAATTCCACTAACCGTGTTTGGAGGAAGAAGAATGATGAGTACCATCCCAAGAACACCATCCCTACTGTGAAGCATGGGGGTGGTAGCATCATGCTTTGGGGGTGTTTTTCTGCACATGGGACAGGGCGACTGCACTGTATTAAGGAGAGGATGACCGGGGCCATGTATTGCGAGATTTTGGGGAACAACCTCCTTCCCTCAGTTAGAGCATTGAAGATGGGTCGAGGCTGGGTCTTCCAACATGACAATGACCCGAAGCACACAGCCAGGATATCCAAGGAGTGGCTCTGTAAGAAGCATATCAAGGTTCTGGCGTGGCCTAGCCAGTCTCCAGACCTAAACCCAATAGAGAATCTTTGGAGGGAGCTCAAACTCCGTGTTTCTCAGCGACAGCCCAGAAACCTGACTGATCTAGAGAAGATCTGTGTGGAGGAGTGGGCCAAAATCCCTCCTGCAGTGTGTGCAAACCTGGTGAAAAACTACAGGAAACGTTTGACCTCTGTAATTGCAAACAAAGGCTACTGTACCAAATATTAACATTGATTTTCTCAGGTGTTCAAATACTTATTTGCAGCTGTATCATACAAATAAATAGTTAAAAAATCATACATTGTGAAATCTGGATTTTTTTTTTTAGATTATGTCTCTCACAGTGGACATGCACCTACGATGACAATTTCAGACCCCTCCATGATTTCTAAGTGGGAGAACTTGCAAAATAGCAGGGTGTTCAAATACTTATTTTCCTCACTGTAGATTAGAACACGATGGCTCATGACTTATTTATGACTTACTTGCATGTTTACGTAAGGTTTGGTTCTTGCAAACGTACATTCTTTTACGTTTGCACAGGCACGAAACGTACAATGTTGATGTATTAACAGCATCTAAATGTCATAATTTTACGTATTAATGCCAATAGAAACTTACAAATGTTTATGTGTACTGTTTGAATTGATTAATATTGAATTCATAGAATTAATCAGTTACTTACATTTAATTTATAATCAATGAGATTAGTTTAATGCCATCACATTTATTTAATGCAGACATTTTAACGGTTTCAATCAGTTCTGTGCGATTTCTGTTGCCCTGTACAATGATGATTAATGAATATCAATGTATTTAATGAATCAAATCTCTGTAATCATTTAATTATTTATTAAGCATTTAATTCGATTTTTGTTTGCCATCGACTGCTAATTGACTGTCAGTATTAAAATAGTCAGCATTTGACTGATATTAAACATACATTACTGATGTTTTTAAGCTATTTTTTGTGTTTTTATTTAAATGGTCAGCAATTGACTTATACTAAACAGTACTGATGTTTTTTAAGCTATTTATTGTATTATTTATTTATTGTTTATTTTCTCAGTGTTCATTTCTAGAATTTGTTGACAATGTATAATAACAATGTAAAATATACTTTGATAAAAATATTTGTTCAAGAAAGCAGCCTTCTGAGTACCTTTGCATAGTCATATCGGTGGAAAATCAGTGCACAATCCACATAGAAAAGGTCTGTTTTCATTCCAGCTCAAAAATTAACTATATCGGCCACCATATCGGTAATCAGTGAATTTCCCCCCTCTAAAATCCCATATGGGTCAGGGTCTACTATGCGCATCCCTATTTGAGACATGGGAATAGTAACAATATTAATGGGTACAATATGAAATTATATAAACTACAGGATGTGTGAGCATATCAGGAAGTGTTTTATTTTCCAAAGCGACTGTTTATCTGTTGTTCTTGAGGAAAGACACAGCTCTTGTACATGATTGCTATGGTTTTTATGGTTCTTTAGTGGTGTTTTTAGTCACTAATCTTGCCTTCATGCTTTTAGGACTTTAACACACAGTAGTCCTCAAGAAAGCCATGCAGCATCAGTTGATGCAGTATCATGCAGATACTTTCAGCTTAAAATATTCATTATCATGCTATATATTTTACGAAATTTTTGCCACTATTTTTGCTGTTATTAGTCTTGGCATGTCAGGTCAGTATTATTTTTGGCCACAATACTTCACTCTGCATGCATGCAACAGTAGTAGGCTGAAGTATTGCATTTACATGGTAGCAGAAAGTTAAACAACATATTTCACAGAAAAAAATAATCAGACTTTATGGTGCTGGGTGGGCTATAAGCCTATTGGCTCTCCGCACGAGCATATCCGTCATGCTTGAGAACTTAAATAAAAAGCCCCTTTGGAACCTTACAAAATAAGCAGCAAGACTTAAACCCATGGTAGATGTTCTTGCTACTTTACTATCTAGTTAATAGAACAACTTCAGTGCAAATAAGATGTGCATTAGATTGTGTAGAGCCAAAGTGTACAGTATGTATCACCATGCTTGCCCCAAAATATATTTTTCTTATACATAAATAAATGCAATTATATACAGTATTTGCAGTTTAGGAGGGCCCACTGTGAAGGACAGGTCATCAAATCAAATATTACTGAAACAATTTGGCAAAATTATATGGAACCGTTATGCGGTCAAGACCTGGAACTATTTCATAGAGGTGCGTTAACTGAAAAATAATAGCACACTGGATGTCTGTCAACCAATCAGAATCAAGAATTTAACAGACCCTTGGTTCTCCTTTTGAAATGTGTAGCTTTTTTATTTATTAGTTGTTGTTTTTTTGGAAGCAAAACATCAAAACCATGATTTCTGGTGACAACAGTCCTTGTTATAACAATCATGGTTACTACAATATTACTATATATCATGGTTACTTTTCAGGTCCTTATCTAAAAAAAACCCCTCAAATTTCTCTAATTACTTACTCAACATTTTTACTTAATACCTGCATTATCATGCTTCGTGCATCAACATACACTGCAATTCAAACTCAACTCAACGTATATTCAACATTCAGAATCTGTACAGCTGTGGCCAAAAGTATTGGCAGTGACAAATTTTGTGTTTTGCAAAGTTTGCTGCTTCAGTATTTGTAGATCATTTTTTTCACATGTTTCTATGGTATACTGGAAAACAATGATAAGCATTTAATATGTTTTAAAGGCTTTTATTGGCAAAAGCATTAAATATTTGCAAAGAGTCAATATTTACAGTGTTGACCATTGTTCTTCATAACCTCTGTAATTCACTTTGGCATGCTGGATTTCAGCTTCTGGACCAAATCCTTACTGATGGCGATTTATTTTTGCCTTATTAGTGCTCAGAGTTGATCACATTTTGTGGGTTTCTGCTTGTCCACTCGCCTTTTGAGGATTGACCACAGGTTCTCTATGCGATTAAGATCCGGGGAGTTGCCTGGTCACGGATCTAATGTTTGAATGTAATGATCTCCGAGCCACTTCATTATAACTGTTGCTTTGTGACATGGTGCTCCATCATGCTGGAAAATGCACGGATCATCACCAAATTGCTCCAGGATTGTTGGGAGAAGTGGCAGGACGTATTGATTCCATTCTTTATTCATGGCAGTGTTTTTGGGCAGAATTGAGAGAGAGCCCACTCCCTTAGATGAAAAGAAACCCCTACACATGGATGGTCTCAGGATGCTTCACTGTTGGCACAACACAGGACTATCGATTTCCAGATGTCCCATACAGTCGGAAGGGGGCTTCATCATAGAAAATAACTTTGCACCAGTCTTCTGCTGTCCAATCCTTGTACTTCCTGCAGGATTTCAGTTTGTCCTTGATGTTTTTCTTGGAGAGAAGTGGCTTCTTGATGCCCTTCTTGACAACGGGCCTTTGTCAAAAAGTCTTCGCCTCACTGTGCATGCAGATGCACTCACACCAACCTGCTGCCAATATTGAGCAAGATCTGCACCGGTAGTGACACGATTCCGTAGCTCACTCCTCAGGAGGAGACGGTCCTGGCGCTTGCTGGACAATCTGGGACGTCCTGAAGCCTTCTTCACTGCAGTTGAACCTCTCTCCTTGAAGTTCTTGATGATCCAGTAAATGGTTCTTTCAGGTGTAATATTATTTGCAGCAATTTCCTTGCATGTGAGGCCATTTTGATGCAAATCAATGATGGCTGCACATTTTCTTTAGAGGTAACCATTGCTAACAAGAACACAATGATTAGAAGCACTTCTTCCCTCTTTGTATAGCAATCAGTCTGCTCTTATAAACTCTTATAAAAAGAGTGATTTCACCTGACTAGTACTTGTTCACACTTTCGCAGGTGCTGCTGATATGCTTAGGTGAAATGATCTAAGCTGGTAATTTTGTGCCAGGGCCAAAATGGACAAACAGTGAAATTTGGGTTTTTGAGATAAAGTAAATTTGTTTGGTCAATGAAGCTTTTTGCAATTATTTAAAATGCATCTGATCACTCTGCACAATAAACTATAAACAATGTACAACAACAACAACAACAACACCACAACAACTGAAGCAGAAAACTTTGCGAAACACAGAATTTGTCACTGCCAATACTTTTGGTCACGGCTATTCACTATTTCACTATAGAAGAAATAAACTTGCTATTAAAATGAATATGAGAATGGATGTCGTAATGCAACTCAAGTATTTTAATCATACACGGAAATCCCACACCTTAATCAACGGAGTAAGGGCAAAAAAAAAGCTTTAGTTCTTGTTTCATATCTGTCCGAACTAGCACTTAGTGCCTGCTTAAAGACGGAAGGGAGCATGTGCTCATCTGTGGCTGTGTGTGTGCCGCGTGATATCTATCCTCAGGTGATGTCGGCGTAAATAGTTAATCAAATATTGATGTATTACCAGTATACGGGACTCGAATTGAGCAAAATGTTGTTTTGTAAATGTTGTTTGAGTGTATACATTTTTTTTTCCCCAGACTGGAGACTTCAATGACACAGGGGCTTCTCTCTTCCTTCTTGTTTTCTCCACTTGCCATTTTCAACTAATGCGTGCAGAACTGTGATGTCATCAGCTGATTTAACATACTAACAGTTAAGACGATAGCTTCTCTGTAGAAAGTTGACCCACGTGAAACACAGGCAGCATGTGTCCACCTACAGAGCCATTCAGGTGCATTATTATGAGGTTATGACTACGCATGTCTTTGGAGATTTATTTTCATCGCCAAAATGTATGATCCAGATGCTAATTAAACAAGAGTTACACCCCTAATGTACAATGTGTAAGTATCTTTATTTTTATATGGTATTTTCCATATTTTTTTTACAGTGACACAAACAAGATTGTCAGGATTACTGGCAAACGGGGTAGGAAGGATATTTTACGCCTATGTTCGGCTGTACAGTACCATGTTTCTGATAAGATCTATCTTGTACAGCCTACTACTAGTCTTTCGACTAGTGAATGGAGGCCATTCCATATCATTCAGAGTCAAGTGCGTATCACAGATTACCTTTATTAGAATGTTGTCTTTTACCTCAGAATGTGACTTCTGTAATAACACAATTCCAAGCAGATGGCCTTTTGGAATAGAAAAAATCATGAGCCAAGAAATCCTTGCTGTCATTAAAAGTACATTCCCTTCATTTGATGCCACAGGAAAGTCCTCTAAAAGCAGCACATCCATTACCAATATTTCCTTTTAACAGCTTATATATGACTGCATTTTCAATGAGTTATGTAAAATTAATAAAGCCTAATTTTAGCTGCATAACAGTTATTTCTGATTCAAGTGCTGAATGCCAAACATTTTATTCGAAATGTGGTTTATTAAAATAAATCAGTTTATAATCAGTCTGTTTCATTCATTACTTGTCCAGTTGGAGTTGCCACTTCACACACAACAGTAAAAGAGTGCGTACGCAGAGTCAAGAGTGTGCAGACGTACATTTCAATGCCCATTTTGTGCATACGTAACATTTCTACATCAAGATCCTGGTAAGCTTCAAGGTATGTTTGTCAAAAGGTAGGCTTTCTTTTTTTCTCTCTGATTAATAATCATCATTGATAATTTTTTGCATAGAGAAGTCAACAATTGCAACAATCAATATCACAGCTTACTGTATATTGGTTAGTTCGGGAAGATTCTCAAAATCTATGGGCCAGGTTAAAAGCCTATTGCTAAACAATCTGAAAAATAGCCATTAGACTATACAGTGAGATCGATAAGGTTTCAATATATGTGTAAAATGTCAGCTAGAAGTAGCCAGGAGTCGGATCGCCACAGTTGTGTAACCACTATTGCGAATGCATGACATTCCTGTTCGGCAGTTGTGTTAGGTTGAACATTGCCATTGTCTTTCATGGTTAATTGAACATGGAACACTAACTGTGCGATACAAACCAGTAGTAGAGTCTTGATAATTAATTCAAAGATGCATGTTAAGACGGTTGTTGTATTCCACATTAACTGTAATGCTTAACAACTGTAATGTGCCATGCTCATCCCAAGGTTTCTCAGCTCATGATTGCTGCCTTGGCACTCTAGAAGAGTGTATGATTCTGGGTGTAGAGGGGCTGGAATACTTGTGCTTCTTTGCACAATAAAGGTAATCATAAGAAGATCTACAAGGAAAGTAGCAAAATATGCCACAATTCAAGACCATCCAGAGGTTAAGACACTCCTCCATATTTCCACTACAGAAATACAGCTGGAAGCAGAAGCATCTTGAGCGTTGTAAAAGTGATTCTTAGTCCATAAAATGACTGCTTGTAAAGGGTGTGAATTATTTAGAGAAGAACTGAGAATGACCCTTTCAGAGTGGTCAGTCCAATCCTGAGAAAACTGTCTCAAGCAAGTGTTTAGCTCTTGTCTAGTTTAAAACTGAGGCAAAATGTACAGTATATAGGAATTATATTTTTCATCTACCCTGGCCACCTCAAATATACTGCCAGATGGCAAAGTCCAATATTCCACAACAGTATGCTTTCAGTAATGACTATACAGTGCATTTCAGATTTAGAAAAACTGTACCATCCAACACAAATACAAGTAAAATCAAAATAAAAGTATTAAATTATATACTACACTCACTGAGCACTTTATTTGGAACGCCTGTACACCACCTTATTCATGCGATTATCTAATAAGCAAATGGCAGGCCGTGTGTAGATCACTCTGGAGGCTATAGGGTGGAGTCCGTCACCAGTCATAGGCGTGGCCTGCTCTAATGTGACATCACTTAAGAGCAGAAACTAAAACATTTCATTTTGACAAAATGTTTTTGATTAATAGAATTTGATTGATAGCTTAACATATAGCTAAAAGCAGCAAATCCTATTGTGAAAAGTTTGTATTACCCTGTTCATGGTTATTTTTTCGTTCTTTGAATTAGTTAATTATATTAATTTAAATCTTTTGATTGTTCATATCTTAATTTTTTTAAATATTTGTATTAATAGATCCGGCTCTTCTGATATGCGAGCCGGCTCCCAACGTTCACCTTCGCGAAAGACCCATCACTAGTGACTGGACTTTTGCTGCTTGTCAGGGAAAGGGCGTGCAGCACATGGGCTCTTTTCTGTACTTGGACTCGGAGCAGTAGCGCTACTCCAGGTGCTACTTACAGGAGAGCGAGTGTTGCCATCTTCACCACCCTGGGAGCGTTTAAAAAACACAGATATTTTTGTCTTCTTTTCAGGTGATTGACGCAACATATTTCCGATGCACGCTTTCTGTCCGCTGGTGGGAGTGTGTAATAGGGAGTCGACTCCAAAGAGTCGATTCCTCGACTCTGAATAGCCCAGACTCTGGGTCGACTCCATCACAGGAATCGACTCTTGGTGTCGACTCTGTTACTGTGTCCGAAATCACTCACTTGTGAGTGTCTAATCCCTATAAAAATTATATTTTTGCAGTAAAGTCGAGTAGATTGTATATTTTTTACATTTTGAGTGTATTACTATTTGTTATATGTTGAATTAATGTGACGTCATATCACGACCGTAGTCTCAAAGTCTAGTGTATCCGCGGCATTACACCATGCCAGAGAGCTGTCGTAGAAACTTTGTATTTATCCTACATGTAGCTTGTAGCTTATCTCTTTAGAAATAGATAACAGTCATAGTGACTCTAGTTTGTAATTATGCATACCTCCGTACCAGAAAACCTGGAATCGAACACCCCTATGGTCACCTGTGTGCGCGCAAACGTGTCTGTGTGTGTGCAGGCGTGTGTGTGCGCGCATAGGAGCGGAACTCCGCCGTGCACGATACAGAGAGCTGAGGAGAATAGTAAACGTGCGACCATGTAGAGACAGAAATGACATGCCGTAGTGTAAATAAGATAAATAAATTAAGGGCTATTTAGTTTGTTTAATAGAAGAACAAGGTATAGACCTGTTCTATTGGAAAGGTAACTTTAAATTACTTCTGTTGTGATCTGGCGCTATATAGAAAATATAATTAACTTTACCTTCAAGGGGGGCGGAGGGTGCCGTTGGGGGGGGCGGGGCGCCCCCCTAATATAATGGCAGGGGAAACACTGTCAATGTATGCATATATATATTTATAAAATAAAAATTCCACAGTCGTCACTATACTCAATAAAGGCCGGTCCTCCTCGAACCATCATGTCTCTTCTGAGATGTCTGACATGGCAGAGCATTTCCTGCAACTTCATTATCTTAGCCAGTCACATTCCTGGGTTTTTCAATGTAATCTCTGATTCCCTCCCTCATTCCACTATTTATCACTCCATCCCTAGCCCCCATATAGCGCAATAAAACATCATGTCTTCTCTGGGTATTCCTTTTGCATCGGACCAGCTTCTACTGGTGCTCATTGAGGTTTACTGGAATCCACTGTCAAGATGCTCGGCCGGTCTTATTAATCCTACCTGAAATATAGTCGACCTAGCCCAAATCATCAAACAAGCTTCATCAGCAACAATTTTTCATGCCTATCTGGTGGTGGTTGGTGGCTCTCTCCCAGCACATCCATCCCTACACAATTATTCAATTCAAGCACACCCACTGTTCGCAAGGATAGCGCATCTACTCGCCAGGGCTTCCATAATCTCAAACATGGTTCCTTTGCATAGGTATTGCACAAGCCAGCCGCCCTCGCTGGAAAGCTCACACTATAATGGCATATCTTTCAACAGGGTATTGCACGACAACATCGTCATTATCGTATGGCTATATGTATGCTGTTCACCTGGGCAAAGATAACAATTAAACAATGACGCCCTTGTTCGAGGGCTTGAGCCTCATGGAGTATCTTTATATGAAGGGTATTGTACAGAACGTCGTCATTATTGTATGCCTTTCGCATGTTGTTCACCTTTCAGCAAAGATACCTCAAACTCTTCCCTCGACGGAGGGTTTTCATAATCAAATGTTGTTTATCTCTCAACATTGACACTACACAGCAACGCCGGCATAATGTAGTGCCACATACCATGTTGTTCGTCTTTGGCAAAGATTCTGCACAAGCAGGGGTTCCTCGAGTGCCCAAAAAAAATCACACTCAAGGACAAAGAGGTAAAAAAAAAAACGCACAAGGACAAAATCAAACTCAAGGAGGAAAAAAAAAAAAAAACTCACAAGAACAAAATCAAACGCAAAATCAAACAAAAAAACGCACTGCTTTTCCTATAGCACAGCTTTCCTATTGCAAAGGTATTGCACAACCATGCCAGAGTTATTGCGCATTTCATGTCAAATCCAGGTGTTTAAATCTAGATCTTTTCTCTTCCATCATCTCCAGAATGAACACAAGACCAGGCTCATACCTGACTGGATCATCTCTTTTGGGGGTAATATTCTACATTCTCTCTCTTTTGGGGGTAGGCTCCTCGCTCCTGCCTCATATCTCCGGCAGGATATGACGTTCCGGGTACAAATTCTTCAGACTTGCAGACGAGGCTTACACCAAAGAGAGACATTACTTTTTTTATATTCATCAAATAAATGTCATCTTAAATTTCTCTCAAATCTGCGAGTCTTCCTGATAGAAATGTAAATGAACCCTAGTTCTAGCGGGAAGACTAGCAGCTGTACATCATCGCACCATTAGCTGGGTAATTCCCATCCAATCACATGTAAGCCTTTGCTTTATAAGTCTGCTCACAATCTATCACATTGCTGTTTCAGTGTGCTAACACAGCAACCTTCACCACCACACCACCACCAGTTGAGTCCCGTCCTGCACGGGGATACGCCCCTCGCCCCTGCCTCCTATCTCTTGCAGGATATGACGGTTCCGAGTACATCTTCTACGGACCGCCAGATGGGGTTTATGCCAAAGAGAGACATTACTTTTATATTCATCAAATAAATTTCATCTTGAATTTCACTCAAGTCTGTGAGTCTTCCTGATAGAACTTCAACTAATGATCACACCAATCATCAGAATGGAGAAAAAAATGGCATGATTTTTGGTGCCAGACTGCTATTAAGTATTTCTGTAACTGCTGATCTACTGGAATTTTCCTGCACAACATTCTAATGTACACAGAATGCTGCCAAAAAAAAACCTTGTTGATGAGAGAGGTCAACGGAGAATGGCCAGGCTGATTTAAGCTGACAAAAAGGCTACGGTAACTCAGATAAACACTCTGTACAATTGTAATGAGCAGAATAGCATCTCAAAATGCACAACACATCTATCCATAAGGTGGATGGGCTACAAAAGCAGAAGACCATGACAGGCGCTTTATTAGGACTACACTGTTCCAAATAAAGTGCTCAGTAAGTATAGATGTCTTGTAACAGTAGTGCTACAGTTCAGTAACATCGTCTGACCCAATCTGCACAATAAAAAACTAAACAGTTTGTTAAACAGTCAGATAAACAGCTTGCATTTCAATAGTCTCTTGGTGTTGATGAAATATTAAAAAAACTCTAATATAGAAGTAAAAAAAAAAAACTAAATATTGGCAGCTCGGATTAATAATGGAGAGCAGTGAAGGAATGCATTTAGCTGAATATAGCTATAATTTTATCAACTGACCACTTAAGTGTACTGTCCATGGTGATCGTGTGACTGCATCATAGGCTGAAATTAATGGAGGGACTGCATATGAAATATGAAAGAGAGCCATCACAGAGGGTAAATGGAATCGACCGTTATAGGTTTTTTAATTGCCGATATCCAGAGAGCAGGATGGCCGATACAATGCTGATATATCACACAATTTAATATAGTAAATAACATGAATATAAAATAGCTAAAAAAAGAATAAATCCTTATTTAGCACTATATTTACTAAATTTCACACTAAACTGTAACTTTGTAAAACATAATCTAATTTTTTTTTTTAATGTTAAATAGCAGATCCTTCTGATTTCTGTTTAGTTGTAAAATTTTGACATTTATTTGCACATTAAGAAATTGTTAATATATTAGGAAGGAAATAACAGAACACACAGTAGTCCAGAAACCATATATGGCATGTCCACATTAGCAATTGCATTTTCTGAAAACATACAGAATCAAACCTATTGTACATACAGAGCAGAGTGAATAAGACTTGTGTGAATAAGTGAATATTTACTCATGGAGCACATGAAGAGCTTTTACTTTGAAGTTGCACTCACGTGTTTATGCAGATCCAGCCCGAGCAGCAATCTCCTGACAGTTTAAAGGGCCTGGATCACCTGCTTATATTTTCACGGACTGACCATCATGATTTGTGAATGAGAGGAACTTTTAATCCTGATGTTTTTGATTCTGGCTGATAGAATAGACGCTTCAGAGATAGATATTAGATGAGCACTTAATTGGAAGAAAATGCTGGATTTTCATGAAGATCGTGAATTACATCTTTTTAAACTAGATATCTGCATATTTGCAGATGGTATATAATAGAAGTTTTATTGATATTTACCATATATCATTAGGAAAGTTACAGGGAACTGTTGAGGAGAGACTGTTAGAATAAATGCCCTGTTAGAGGAACATTTATGAGCGTTCCACAGGACCCTGGATCTGCTTAAGTTGTGTTGGTTTATTACATCTCTTTAAATGAGATATGAGCATATTTGCATACAGTATATGATAATAGTTTTATTGATATTATATTTTTATTATTAGACAAAACAGTTAAAAGTTACAGGCGAGAGAGGAAGAATAAAACAGGCGAGCACTTTAACATTATGATTTAACATAAGATCCAACAATGCACCAGCAGTGGTACTGCATTACATGGACTACAAGCTTATCGACCCCTTACTGTACTGTAGATAACTTACTATTGGAGCCCCCTTTTTCATTTTAGCCTAAGTGGCCTGTTGGGATGCTGTAATATAGTGCATTAGTCTATCTCTCTGTACAATAAAACCATAAAATATTTATCCGTAGGGACAGTAAGACTACGTATCAACTCATTCCAGTTAACTTCTTCATTGAATTTTATTTAATTGTAATTCGTATCAATTCTGGAAAGGAAGACGAGTATTTACTGTAAATATAGGCTCTCTATTTACCAATACATGCTCTAATGCGTAAAGTCAGTGTTAATAGAGCAAAGCTCACCCAAACTTTACATTATACAAATTTCAGTTTTGTCTAACATTGATTAAGTAAATGGAATAAGATAAAAATTAAAAGTTGGAGCATAACTCGAATAGAAAAGTGATTTAACCTAAACATATTTGAAACAAAAAATCCTTTAAATTTTAAATCCTTGATTCATTTAAATGTATAAAAATGCATTAAGATTGAATCGACAAACAGGAAAGGAGTAACATAAAACTACTGCCCACCTCTGCACAAACTAGCCAATCTACCATGCTTAATAATTACTCCACCTTCTGAATTAATTAATTAATTTTATTAATCTGAGATCCACTGGTAACACTACATCCGTAGCATGCCTACTTCTCAGTTGTTACTTATTGGCTCAGTGTTCACAAGTCAATCAAGATTAACTGTGTATCATGCAGTAAATTAATGAGTCATGAACCAGCATCCTGTATGTAGCCACACAAAACACTCCAACATTTGCACATTTGCACAGGTCATTGAACAGCAATCTTACCTATAGAAAGCCAGTCAACACATGGGCATAATCACACAGTTTGACCATTGCAAGTCAACTGCTATAAATTTCATAGACCCCAGATTATTACATGAGATGCCACTTCTCGAAGAGAGCGTTTTTGCGTAATGATAGCTTGCTGTGCTTAACAGTGAATAACAATCAGCCCATTAAAACCCTCTACAAGAAATTCCATCTCTTTACTGCTTTAGGTTTTGTCTTTGATGCACCGCTGCTGTAACAGCCATTAAAACGGTGCATCAACAATACATTTCAAGACCATCACACGTCAAACTTTTAATCCTTTGCTGTGAGTAATGTTAATGTATTTTTAAGGTGATTTGGAGAGATTAAAGTCTTGCTGATCTTGTCTAACACTGCTTAAATACACTTCTTCTTTTGGCTGCTCCCGTTAGGGTCGCCACAGTGGACCATCTGTGATAACGCATATTTGACTCACAGGTTTTTATGCCGGATGCCCTTCCTGATGCAATCCCCAGTGGCTGGGGGACTCTCACTCACACCTACGAGGCAATTAATTTAACCTGCATGTTTTTTGGACTTGTAGAAATAAGGCCAACCAGAGCATCCTGAGGAAACGTCTCGGGTTACTTAAGTGTAACCCTTGTTCCCTGATAAAAGCGGAACGAGATGCTGCGCTGAGAAAAGTGCTTTGGGAACAACTTTAGGTGTGACCAGCTGTGAATATGTGTGCAACACGTCAATGAACATTGACTGGAATTTATAGCCTCTGTTGGTGTAATCATTGGATGCACCTGGGGCAGGGCTATAAATAGATGCATCACAGGAGCATCGTCAGGTATTTTGTCTGAAGAGCAGTCCTGGGGCATCCCAGTGCAGCAATGAAGCGAAGCATCTCGTTCCACTTTTATCAGGGAACAAGGGTTACGCTTAAGTAACCCGAGACGTTCCCTTTCAAAAAGCTACACTTATTATGCTGCGCTATCAGTAAGAGGCAAGACCCTTGCTGGCCAACTCTGGCCAAGACTCCCGGGAGCAGAGAAACCGGGGGAAACGCATACAGACGCATTCTGGGCCATGTATGCGCCATCGCGTCCAGACCCAGGGGGGCTGGGTGATTCAGAGAGAAGTAGAGGGGACATTGCGCTGTCTGAGAAGAGGCGAAGAGGTCCACTTTTGCCCTGTAAAATCTCACACAGATTTGTTCCACTACCTCGGGGTGGAGTTTCTACTCCCCCGTCGGTATTTTCAGTTTGGACAGTAAATCTGCTCCCACATGACAGGAGTGACAGGAACTTGCCCTGGGCCCAGAGGAGAATCAGACGTGCCAGAGAATTCAGCTGACATGAACGTAGACCTCCTTGATGATTTATGTAGGAGACTTTGTGTTGTCCACCCGCACCAGGACATGGCAGCCTCTCAGATGCTGGAGGAAGTATTTCAGGGCCAGAAATACCGCCATCAACTCGAGGCAGTTGATGTGCCAATCGAGCTGATGACCCTCCCATTCACCTTGGGCTGGATGACCACTTAAGACCACTCCCCAGCCCCTCAGGGAGGTGTCTGTCGTTAGCAGCCTGCGACGACAAGACACACCTAGAGTGGGAACCAAGGTAAGAAACCGGGGTCTGAACCACATACAAAGGGAACGAAACCCGTGGCGCGTAACCCTTATTTGCCTTAGGGGACTGGCCCTTGGGTGAAATCCCCTGGCTTTTAGCCACAGCTGAAACGGTCTCATGTGCAGAAGGCCCAAAGGGATCACCGTGGACGCAGACGCCATGAGACCTAGTATTCGTTGATACTGACGAACAGTGCAACATTGACCTAGCCTGACTTTGCTCAGGGTGTTCTGAATGGAAATGATTCGAGTGGGAGACAATTGTGCCCGCATCGTGATCGAATTCCATATAACCCCAAGATAGGTAATTCCCTGGGTGGGAGAGAGAACACTCATTTTGACGTTGAGTCTCATACCCAAAGACCCCCGAAAGTGAAGAAGATCACACAGGAAGGACCAGCTGGGTCTGGGGAGAGAGCGAGCGAAAGGGATGGACTGTCTCTCGCTCCTCAGCCAGATCCATACGAGAGCCCCATGAATGAAGTGTGGGCGCTGACTCCCGGAATTAAGCAAGGCGAGCGCAAAGCATTTTGCCCAAAAGCAGCAACTTCCTGTGTTGTGGCAGAATTTCTATATGAAAATATACGTCCATGAGATCGATCGCGACCAGCCAATCGTGATGTTGGACTTGTGACATGACCGTCTTGATAGTTAGCATCTTGAACTTGAACACCCTGACTGAGCGGTTAAAGCCTCAAAGATCTAAGATCGGACGCAACCCCCCCATCCTTCGTGGGAACCAGGAAGTATTTGCTGTAATAACCAGACTCTTTCTCTGGAAGGGGAACACATTCTATGGCCCCTTTGACCAAGAGATTTTGCAGTTCTTTCCACAGTAGACATGCCTGCTCCGATTTTACGGTAGTGGGGACCACGCCGTTGAAACACGGAGGGCGGCGAGCGAATTTAATTCTGTAGCCATTTTATACTGTCCTTAGGACACACATAGAAAAACCTGGCATAAGTTTCCACGCTGCCAGGTTCTCTGAGATGGGTATTAATTTTGACACTTCCTGTTGAGGGGATGTTGAGTGTTCCGCATCCTGAACTAAGGCAGGAAACAGCGGTACACCCAACTTTTCGTTGGATGCCTCTAACTCCAGAAACACCAGAGGCGGCGGGAATGGAGAGGTTTTGTGGGGTACCGGGAGGGGCGAAGTGGATGATACACATGCCCCGTCCAGAGGGGAGCTACCCCCACAAGGCTGGGCTTAAGAACGTCAGGGTTTCTTCCTCTTAGAAATTACTCCCCTGAGGTCTTGCCACGCTTTGCTTCTGAGCCTCCCTTCTAGCAGGACCGGGGCGGGTCTGGGTGGCCGACGGCCCCGCCCCCTGAGTGCGATGAGGAAAAAACTGCCCAAATGCTTCCTCGTGGCTTTTCGCCTCCTGGAACCTGGAGATAACTGTATTCATAGCGTCCCCGAATAGGCCAGAAGGCAAAACCGGGGCATCAAGTAGGAAAACTTTATCTTTGTCCTTGATGCCCGATAGGTTTAGCCATAGGTGTCTCCCTGTGCTGACCAAAGCAGATATAGACAGGCCAATGGCACGGGCTGTCTACTTGGTCGCACGGAGAGATAGATCCGTGGCTCGACGAAGCTCAGAGAAAGCTTCCTCGTCGAGCGTGGTACCCGCACTCAGGTCCTTCAGCAGAACAGCCTGGTATGCCTGTAACACTGCCATAGTGTGCAGAGCAGCACCAGCCTGACCCGCTGCTTGATAAGCCCTCCCCACTAGCATGGAGGTAGTCCTGCATGGCTTTGTGGGGAGGGAGGGTCTTTTTAGTGATGATGCCGAACCCGGCGAGAGATAACCTACAAGTGTCTCTTCAACCAGCGGCATCATCGAATACCCCCATGTCTCAGCACCCACGATAGTCGAATATATCTACGCAGAGGGCACGTGGACACGGGAAGTATAAGGTTTCCTCCATGAACAAGAGAGCTCATCATGGAGGTCATCAAAGAAGGGAAGGGACTGATGAGGCGTTCACTTCACCGGCCACCAGACAGAAATCTATCCTCCAACTTGGAGCGTTTGGGAGTCTCTTGTTGGCGTGGCCAGTCTAACTGAAGTCTGGCCACCGCACGAGTAATCACATCGAGTAATTCCTCCGCTCATTTACTATCATGCCCAGAATGCTCGGAGGTGGGTAACTCAAAGTCTGCAGACTCAAGAGATTCAAGGTCACCCTCATGAACCGAAGAGGTGCCGGAGCGCGCTTCAAGATCACGGGAAGGACCAGCTGGTTCTGGGGAGAGAGCGAACGAAAGGGACGGACCCGTCTCTCACTCTTCAGCCAGATCCATACGAGAGCCCCACGAATGAAGTGTGGGCACTGGCTCCCAGAAGTAAGCAAGGCGATCGCAAAGCATTTTGCCCGAAAGCAGATCGCAATGCTCGCACCCGCCCCAACGTGAGAGCAGCATGCTCTTCCCCCAAACAAACAAAGCAAAACTGATGTGTGAACCCTCTCAGCCATAGAGCGGAGACAAGGGAACACACATCGTTTGCCCTTACTTTCAGTCATTTTTTGTTATTTTTTAATTTTTTTTTGAAAGAAGAGAAAAAGAGAAAGGTTTTCTGCGCACTGCCTAACAAATTCTAACTCCTAACAGAGGAAATAAAGTTCTGACAGGCTCGTGATAGTACACACTCTCACAGAGTGATCTGAAGACAAAAGATCTGACGATGCTCCTGTGACGCATCTATTTATAGCCCTGCCCCCGTGCATCCAAAGATTACACCGGCAGAGGCTATAAATTCCGGTTAATGTTCATTGACGTGTTGCACACATATTCACAGCTTGTCACACCTAAAGTTGTTCCCAAAGCTCTTTTCTCAGCGCAGCATCATAAGTGTAGCTTTTTGAAAGGGAACCCACACAAACACGGGGAGAACATGCAAACTCATCTTAATCGTAAATACACTACCTGGCCAGAACAAAAGTTGCATACTCTAATATTTAGTTGGACAACATTTAGCTTTGATTATGGTGTGCATTCATCGTGGTATTGTTTCAACAACCTTTTGCAATGTCACAACATTTATTTCAGACCAGATTTGCATTCAATTTTGGTCGAGATCTTGTATCAATGAAGGGAAGTCTTGAACCATTCCGTTAAGTCTTCTCTAGCACACCCCAAAGTCTTCCAATGGGGTTAAGGTCAGGACTCTGTGGTGGCCAATTCATGTGTGAAAATGATTCCTCAAGCTCCCTGAAGCACTCCTTTACAATTTGAGCCCGAGGAATCTTGGCACTGACGACCTGGACTATGCCCGTGCCGTCAGGGAAGAAATAAATCCACTGATGGGTTAACAAGTTCCTTCAGTACATTCAGGTAGTCAGCTGACTTCATTTTATTGCCGCATAACATTGCTGAGCCTAGACCTGACCAACTGAAGCAACCCCAGATCATAACACTGCCTCCAGAATCTTGTACAGTGAGCACTATGCATGAGGGGTGCATCGCTTCATGCTCTTCCCTTCTTATCCTGATGCGCCCATCGCTTTGGTAAAATTGAAAGAAAGGGTAAATTTGGACTAGGGTTGCAACGGTACGAGATTTTCATGGTACGATAACCGTCTCAGAAAATATCATGGTTTCACACTATAACGGTATACGGTATTACACAATTATTATTATCAGTTACAATGACCCTTAAAGGAGTGAAAACAACAGGGGTTATCATTTTTGGTTGAAAAAAACGCTTTACTATAATTGAAACTTGAAACCATTTTTTTTTTTTTTTTATGGAAGTATGTGTGTAAAAAAAAAAAAAATAAAAATCTCCCTTTTGAAAATAAATAGAATAAATAAGAAAGCTAACATAATTATAATAATAAACCGAATTATAAACATGAGAAAAAAATTGCATGTAACTATAACATAACTAAAGCATGATAGTTTACATGTTAGCATAGCATGCTAAATTAACTACTAAATGAAAAATATCATCAGCTGTGTGAGCTTTTAAAGTAATGTCCTATGATTATTAACAATTAACTAGGGCTGTCGATTTAACGCGTTAATTCAGTGCGATTAATTATACAAAAAATAAAGCGTTAAAGAATGAACGCCATTAATCGCTATAAGGAAGATTCCTGAGAAATGCAAGCTTGTAGTACCACCTGTTTACTCCAGAAGGCAGTAAGTGAAATTTCAGCTGTGTGGGAATGCACAGTTTACACAATAAAGAAAACCACCATCCAGCAGCACAACACAAACATGTGTTACGTTCTTGCGTTTAAAACACTTGAAGGAGTGCAAATCCGAACTAAGGGATCTCAAGATGTGTTTAAAGATTGAGTGTTAAACTATATTTAACTTGACACAGTGACCTAAACATTTTATGTTTATAGTGCGATGCTACACAAGCATCTCTCTGACGCTTGTTGAAACTGACGGGTCCTTAAACAAGCCCTCATAATAAATCTCCAACTGATTGACAAATTCACTTGTGAAATGGATTGCTGTGAACTGTATGCCAATGACTGACTTATGATAAATAAAATATAGTATACAATACATTGTATTCTAAAGCCGCATTTTGTAATGTCTTATCAATGATGAACTCTTCTGCTACAATTATATATATATATATATATATATATATATATATAATTTTTTTTATATTTAAGATAACTATGTATAATTATTTCATCATTATATATTGAATTATTGTTATATGAGGAGCTTTCAGCAAATATTTCTATATGCGATTAAATGCGATTAATCACGATTAATTAATTTGGACACCATGTAATTAATTCGAATGAAAAAAAAACATCGATTGACAGCCCTACAATTAACATAATATAGGTGCGTGACGGCGCAGCCAGACTGCTCCTGTCTGTAACTTTAACTCACACACACTCACTTATGTCAGACCCCCTCGCCTCGCTTCTCTCTGACATTTTCTCCGCTGCAAGTGTGTGGGTGTGTGTGTGGCCCAAGTTGAGAAGACTGACAGGCAGTCGAGGAGGAGCACAGGTGAGATTCTCCGTCCAGTTGCATTTTTTTTCAATACCTTAGATAAGCAAATGTACATGGTATGAAAACTGTCAATTTTCATACGTGGTATACCGCTGCAACCCTAATCTTGACTCATCAGACCACATGACCTTTTCCCTTGCTCCACAGTTCAATCTATCAGTCCAAGTTGTTTTTTTACGATAAGCCTCACTAACAAGTGGCCACACAGCTGTTTAGTCCCAGTCCTCTGAGTTCTCAACTCATTGTTCATGTGGAAATGTTCTTTCACTATTAAACATAGCAGTGAGTTCTACTTATGATTTTTTATGATGTGATATTAAGCGTTTTTATGATCTCATTCCAGATTTTTTTTTCGAACACATTTCTTCCACGAAGCTGACGGTTTACTATTATTTCAGGTTTTAATGTGTTGGACAGTTCTTAACACAATTCCAGTGATTTCAGCAATCTCTATATTTGTTTTCTTTGCAACAGTATATTTTGTCAGAGCATCTTTTTGCAGCTCAGGCAGACAATGGTGTGGTGGTGGATTGTGTCTGTTGAGTGTTGATTTCACGCTATGTTGTTTCCTAGTTGGTGAGACGCAATGCTGGAAAGGAACTAATGTCCATCTTTTGCTCTCCGTGACAACAGGCTTATAGCTAGCATTACTTTCATTGCTTGTCAGCTGAGTGGACGTTAATGTGTAAACATGTACGTATTCACCAAGCTGTTTTGTTCAGGATTTGCAGCTTGGTACTCCCTTCAACAGGGCTCCAGATTAAAAAAAATATTTACCATTGGCTTCTAAACTGAAACATTAAGGAGCCAAATGGCTGTTTTTAGTAGCCAAATCACAGATTTTCTCGATTTAGATTGCTGTTCAGAAACAAGATAGAAAGCCAAAGAACAGAAAGTCAGCTGAAATCCCATTCATGGAAGGTTTAATAAACAGTATGTATAGTTGAGAAGATAAATTTGAGTTGGTAAATGGTCTGCACTTACTGTATATAGCACCTTTTTTAATCTTAGAGGTTACCAAAACGCTTTACACTGTGTCCTATTCACCCATTCACACACACATTCACACTCACACTCACACGCATACACCCATACAAGGTGTTAGCCTGCCATTGGGAGAAACTCTGGGTTCAGTGTCTTGCCCATGGATACTTCGGCATGTGGAGTTGTGTGGGCCGGGAATCAAACCGCCAACCCTGTGATTAGTGGTTGACCTGCTCTGCCACCTGAGCCACAGCTGCCCCAAAATTCCCTTTTGTCTCATAAATGTTCACACTCCTTTCATCATTTATACAAATATAAGAGAAAATATATATATTTTTTAATTTCATACTGCTCTTCAGTATCTACATTAAAGATAATTTCACATAGTATGCATATAGAAGTGTGTTGTCTTCCTGAGAATCAATGAATATTTGCACCTTTTGCAATAGTTGTGTCCCTCAATTGTCCTAAGAGTCACAATATATATATAAAATCAAGCTTTTTACTTTCATAATTTTAATTGTTTTAAAATATTGCCTTTTTGTCTTTGGCCCAGACACAGAGACTACAAGAGCACAAATTGAATGAAATCTCAGATGCATTTTTTGTACTACTCCAATACCAATCAGTAATTACCAGAACACAAAAAAAAAGAATTGGTACACAATACAGGACTTTTAACAATAAAGAAGTCCAAAATACACACGGGACTCTTATTTTGAAATGTCTGTAACCCCTCTCTCCTGATGGGTTTGTTGAATGGGTGAAAAGAGGCTGGAAACACATTGGTGGTGTGCGCTCTAAATATTTATTCATTAATTCACAAGATGATATCTGATGAAACCGCATATGAACACACACAACATGACTGTCCACAATGGCAACTAGATTTTAAATTATTGTCGCAATCAATAATTTTTGGTCGCATTTATGACCATTTTAGTCACAGTCTGGAGCCCTGCTTCAACTGAACAATTCCAGTCCTTGTATTTACAAAGTGTAATATTTAAAAGTCTGGTTTTCTACCGTTGAAAACTTCCCCTGAACTTGTATAGCAGAATACAGTGTAACACTGCTGCCACTGTTTATCTCTTGACTTGGCAGGTGTAAATGCTTCTTTTTTTACAATCTGACCCTAACTGACTGGAAGTATTAAAATAGTCAGCATTTGACTGATACTAAACATACAGTACAGATGTTTTTTTTTTAGCTATTTATTGTATTTTTATTTATTCTTTATTTTCTCAGTGTTTCATTTGTGGAATTTGTTCACAATGTATAATAATAATAATATCAAATATTCTTTGATAAAAATATTCATTTAAGAAAGCAGCCTTCTGAGTACCTTTGCATAGTCATATCGGTGCACGATTCACATAGAAAAGGTCTGTTTTCATTCCAGCTCAAAAATTAACTCTATCGGCCACCATATCGGTAATCGGGAATTTTCCCTCTCTAAAATGGGTATCGTCTCAAAAATCCCATATCTCTAGTTAGTCTAGCTCTAGTTAATAGAATTTTACCAACATCACTGCAATAATGATCCAATCATGGGTTCTTAAGTATCTGCTTATTTAATCCAGAGCGACTTTTTTTTTTGCCAGGCAGTGTAAATTGTTGCAGTAAAAAAGATTAAGCTGCTCGATGTCATGAAGAGTTGTGTTTTTGAATGTGCAGTGAGGATCGCCTGAAGCCCTCTGGTTACACTGAAGCATGTCATTCTGCATTCTGGATGTACAAAAGTGTTTTTGTGTGGGTAAGAAATAGATGAATATTTCATTAATTTTTACTATAAATCTTAACTTTCCCATTCTGAAAGTGAAAGTGAAGATTTATAGTAAAAAGGATTAAAATATGTATATTTTTCTCACCCGCACCAATTATATTGCTTCTGAAGACAAGGATTTAACCACTGGAGTCTTACGGATTACTTTTATGCTGCCTTTTTCATTTTTAGAGCTATACAAAGGTCAAGTCATATCACTTTCATTGTATGGACCTACAGAGCTGAAATGTTCTTTTTAAAAATCTTTTTTTGTTGCTGTTCAGTAGAAGACATGACATCTGTAATGGCATGCGTATGAGTAAATGTTGAGAGAATATTGTTTTTTGGGGGTGAACTATCCCTGTAAGTAAGGTCATATGTACTGATTCATGCTCTTATTCAATTTCTTACTTATCCAAACAGTCTTCCATTAAGTAACAGTAAATCTCCCCTTGTAATCCATGTGATGTCAGTTAAAATAGGTCTCCGAGCTGATACTTTATACTGTAGTTATAGCTTTTATCCCATTATGAGCAACCATTTGTAATATTCTAAAGGCATCAGGCAGCTAAGAAACCATTTCTATGTAGATTCTATGACAAAATGAATGGTTGACATGTATTCCGCAGCCTCAATCATGTCAAATGTTGTTGAGAATCACACATCACTAAACAGACAGAGATTGATGTGCTTTTTGGCTCCTCTTCACAATGAAACAGGAGCCACTGATAAAACCATTTGATTGCTACAAACATAAAGTATGTTCAAAGTGAATCTGATTGGACACTGCCACTTGAAACACATAGAGCTCAACCCTTAAAATATTATGTGAAAAAAAGGTATGCATGTACAAATGACACTGACAGCATCAGGCCTAACATATACTGTACACTTCTATGCAGGTGTGTCAGGATGTCCATTTTCATTGTTGACCATAATGAAAGGCACAGAAGATTTCTTCTTTACATAGCCTTAATTATCAATAATAGTAATATATGACTTTCAGGTGGCAACTAAATATGCATAAGGCATACAATACGAGGCAGACTGAGGCCACAGGCTACTGATTCCCAACGGAGCACCTGTAACGCAGGAGCTGTCACTTGACGTGAGCTATATATATATATATATATATATATATATATATATATATATATATATATATATATATATATATAAGGCCTACATCACACAGTACATCATTGAGAAAAGAAAACCAACATCCTTGCATCTACCTCACGCATTTTCACAAGGTCACGACAGCTTTGTGAAGGCTTTTGTACTTAAAAGCTAGGAATATTATCTTACCGTATACTCCCTGGCAAAAAACGTATTTGCATAGTACGGCCAAAAAACACAGAAGACCAAAGATAACATCCATCTTTACGTTAGTCTGAACATATCCAGCTCCGTGGAGACAGTTCCTCAGGCGACGAGCACTTGAAAATAGTACGTGCAGTCTGATCTCCCACCTCTCCTGACCGTAAATATAATTAAGAAACAACTGGTGTAGTGTCAGTCTCGGTGGTCATTTCTTGCCGATGCAGATTTTCTTCACCAAACTGCTGTGACAAATTAGGAGGATGAAAACCAAACCCCAAGAGCGGGTTTCCTCCTCACACCTTCGCCGGCAGTAAGCACCGACTCGATATGCTGCTGGCAAAAGTAAATGACAGAGCCATGGGAAACACGCGCGCTATTAATCGGAGTCCGATCACGCGCACTGGTATCCACCTCTTCAACGTTTTCAAAAGATAACACTGCGGAATTTAGTGCGAAAAATAACCAATGATCGACGAGACCACCGCTCTCATCCCTTCATAATGACAGGATGCCGGTGAGGCAGAAAGGCACGCCGTTAAAGGTATTCCTTAATTGTAGAGCGGATGCAAGACGCTCGTGTTGAATCACTGTGATTCCTCGTCCGGATAAAAAGATGATTCCGCTATTTCATGAGTGCTTCATAAGACCCGTGTGGACCAGCTTTACTTCTCGGAAGTATCTAGCTCCGGCTAAAAATGATGACACGAGCACAGATGTGTCAGGATGCCTATTTTCAGGATAAAGCGTTTTTTAGGCGGGATGAAATGTGAAGGGTGGTCAGTCACGCTGCGCCATACGTGCTGCGCTGGAACGCCGGAGCCCAGCTGGCTGACTACGTCAAAGAGCGCGTGAGTGAGTGAGTGGGCGCGCGCGCTTCGATCTCATTTGTATGAGAAGCACTCTCGCGCTGAGAACGTTCGTAGCAGAGCAACGTGAACTTCATTATAAATTAAATACAGCTAGTCTAAATGGTATACATGCATTCAGTTGTTTCGTACGTTTGTCGTATTCTATCATTTGAAACGGAAGATGATGTATCTGCACATTCATTTCAGTGTGCGTCCTGCTGCTTTCGATGCATCTGTCGAGTTAATACCTATCAAATGAATAATGTATTTTTTCTATTACCAGCCTCTCAACCTGAATTCAAACATTATTGTGTATGCTGCTGCAATGTTACAAATAGTTAGCTTTATAATTGTGCTAACAACTCTCTAGTGTTGCATGCTATTAGTATTCCAAGTTTCAATAAGATTGTTTTACAGACTTTCAGTGAATAATGTACTGGTGATTGTTATTTAGCACTTTTATCCAAATTGATGCAGAGTCATCCACTTGCAAGGACAGTCCTTATGGAGTAATAAGGGGTTAATTGCCTTGCTCAAGGGCACAAATGGGATCTCAGTAACTGCTGTTATTGGATCACCTTGACTGAACTTGTGTTGTGATTTGTGTTGTCAGCCAGCTCACATCCATATGAACTATGAAAGCAACACCATCATAATCGCATATATATTTCATATTAATAGGCCCGGATGTTTCAACAATATATATATATTTGGAAAACTAACTTTAAATTGCCATTAAATGTGACATTTGTAACTCTTATTACGCCAAAATATAAACTGAAGTGCCATGCATGTCTTATTCAACCAGCTTTGACGGAGGGGCTTCTCACCATCATAAGATTTGTTGGTCAATGAATTGTGTAGTGAACATATAGTGCCATCTTCTGGGCTTGAATAATAATAATGAACAGAGTAATATGAATATCCATGGTTGCAATCAGTATAGACAAAAATAAAGATGGAGTCAAATTAAGGACACCCACCATTTAGCTCTAATGAATGTAAGTAACATTGGTATCTTTTTTATGAATTTGCCACTTAATTTAAACATTGCATATGACTTATTATATAGTTTTAAGAACTATGCATGTACACTTTATAGAAAACCTAATATGAGGTTACCAAGACGTTATCTGAAACCACCACATTTTACAAGATAGTCAAAACAGAGACAACCAATACAATTATGAAATAGTACAAAATCGGTTGTGATTGGGTTCCTGAAGGTTTTAACAGTGATGTGCATGCATATACACTTAAAGAGGTCATGACATGAGGCATATGATTTTCCTTGATCTTTTGACATATATGATGTCATTGTACTATAAAAACATAGGCTGCTGTAAGTTGCAGAACTGAAAACTTTTATATATACATTTATTATAAAAGCAGCATTTATTTAAAACAAGCTGCAAAAACGGCTTGCTTGGAACAAGGATATCACCGTAATCTAAAACAAAAACGAAAACTAAATGTAAAAAAGCATTTTTGTAACCTGAAATAAAAATAAAAATCAACATAATTGGAAAAACTGAAACTAAACCAAAAAACATTTTCATGGCTCTAAAAAAATAAACAAAAATAAAAATAATCGTAAATTTCATAAATATATGTATCATTTATATATATATATATATATATATATATATATATATATATATATATATATATATATATATATATATATATATATTTTTTTTTTTTTTTTTTTTTTTTTTTTTGCGATAGATTTTTAAACCTATCGCCTTAACATGAAGATGCCACAAGGCGGCGATGGCACAAGCAGATGGCCAATTGCCCTCATTACATTAGTAAAGACAGAGTGGGAGGAAATTACTACAGTACATCATGGAGAGAAGCAAAGCAGGTAGAAAACTAAGGTGACAGAAGTCGGTCCGGCTTAATGAGGTGTGTCCCAGTGTCCCGTCATTCCTCTAAAAAATGCTGTTAGGCTAGTTTTTTTTTTATTGAAATTAAATATCTTTAATGTCCTTCTTGGTATTATGTCTGGTATCGATTGCAGGGTCCCCATTTTATATGTATATTCCCCATTCTATATGTATCATTTGATATGAAAAATAAAACTAAATAAAATCTAAATATGATGTAAAACAAAAACTGAACGAATAACATATTTAAAACTAAAAAAACTAAACAAAAAACTAATAAACAAAACTAAACAAAACTGGAGCAAAAATTATAACCTTGGTTTGTAATTCGTGGAACTTGTGACATCACAAGGACTAAATTCATGTGCATATGCAACACCTATTTTTGTCATTGCACCTTTGGCCCCACCCACTGGTGCTCAGAGTCAGTAACACAGAGATGAGCCTATCATGGGACATCCAAAGTGGACTTATACAGTACACTTTCATTTGTATATCTGGATTTAAATATTTTCTACATAAACATGCACAGCTTTGTCCATTATCATACATCTTGTGCCACTTTTGAAAGACACAACTTCAAGTTATAACTCTAAAATGGAGACCCCCATTGGGTTTCATTCAGCTGCACTTGCTGTTGTGAAGGTTTCCTAGACCATTTTTGCACTTATCTGTGCTATTTTTAATTGTTGGTCTTTTGTAAACATGCACTAGGGCTGTGTGGTTTACCGGTACTAACGATGTATGGCAATACCAAAAAAATGAAAACGGTGCAATATAATTTTGTTGCTGACTTTGGTACAATACTGTATGTTGCCATTAGCAAAGTGATTTAAGATGTGACAGTTTTGCAATGAAATTAATGAAAATTTTAGCCAAGTGTGGTCATTAAAAAGCAGAAGGATGTAATTTAATTAAATAATATACAGTCACAAGCGCTGCATTCTACAGAATGAACAAGAGGTGCTGCTCAGTCATCTGCTTCACTCACCCACACACAAACAATACTGATGCTTAATTTTCATGCAGTGTGTTTAGAGTATAAATGGCTGTTAACACTTAAATGAACTCCTCCGGTGCAGCTCAGACATTTCAGCTCGAGTGTCATGATGAAATTATCCCAGCATTAATGGGAAGCTTGAATTAACTAACACGTAGAACTCATAGGTCTTTCAAAATAAAAGTTTCACTAAATTGAAAGCTCTATTTAAATTGATGCTTGAAATTGAAGACAGAAAAATATAACTACTGTATAAAAGTATAATATTCATGAAGTAGCAATAATACTCATAATAAAAAATGTCTAATATTACATTTTTGTATTATTATTATTATTCTAATTACTAGTATCTGTATGCAATATCACAAACATAAGTGTATTATCATCATGTTTTGATTCAGCCATAGCAGCCTTGTGCCATAGGAAATCAGATTTTTTGTTTCATAAATACTGTGAAGCTCTGTTGTGCAGCATTTCATTTTACCAAAACATTTTTTACAAATTATTTGATTAAAGATGTATGTATCAATTTGATTAAACACCATTTGATCTTAACATTTAGTTAAAACCTTTAACATGGAATCTAGAAAAAATGAAAAGGAAAATGCATCATTTGAATCTGTGAGACTTTATGCAGTTCTTTTAATCAAGTAATTTTCTGTGTAATTCATTAAAAAAATCTGAGACTATTTATTTGTTGATTATAGTATCGATACCGAGGTACCAGGTCTGGTGTCGTACCGAAGCAAAAAGTTTAGTATCAGAGCAACCCCAATATGCACTCATCATTGATCATTTTGATGTATTTTCGGCAATGTGCGCTGTGATTTAAGAGCGGTACAAACAAAACATTCAAAAACATGTCTTATTCTGACTGGGAGAAACTTGCAGTCCTGTGTGTAAACAAACACGGAAAATGTGAGGTATGAAAACCAGCGTCTCTGCTTAGGCCTGTTGAAGCAGTCCAATGCCACTACCATGGAAGGTTTACTTTTGTGTATTTAGAACATCTCAGTGAGGACTGTGTATGTTTTTGGATCATATTATGAGCGTGATTGCTTATGAACCATTCACAGAAACTGTTTTTGAACTATTGGACTGGAAATGTGTAAGTAAACAATTTAATTCATGAATATTTCACATGTCACGACTGTTTGAGTGAACAGTTTAATATATAGTATTCAGATGAAATGTGTTGAAAGTGGGTTGTATGTTAATCATGAAATTTGTTTTTTATTAAATTTTATTCATTTTCTTTGGTTTGCATTTCAAATATGGCTCTATTGGAAGGGCTGCATGATGTTAACCAATCACAACAGTGGGCATTTACATTGATATCTTAAAGGGCCAGACATCTTTAAAAGAACGTATCAGACAGAGTGCACGAGTCAGGGTGGAAAATTATTATATGTGACTAAATTGACCGTTTTTGTGTAAAAAAAACAAAAAAACAACAACTATACTAACATTATAAGCGGACCTCAGGGAAGATAATAAAATTATAAAAAAAGAGGATGCCATGACCCCTTTAATACTTTTGGTGCTGTAAATAAAATAACCATCAAACATAGATTTTGTTTACAACCCAAGTAATGGCGTGGACATCAAAAAGCTGTGCTGTCGTTCCAGAGTGCCATATGAATTTCAAAGATATTTCTTAAGTGACAGATGTACTATAACTGACAGACTAGTTCAGTAGTACCTTCGAACCCTGCCTGGCTAGTAAGTTGTGCACCATTGTAACTAGCACGATGTCTTTGTTTTGGGAATGACTCAAACTGTAATCCATGGAAAATTAGATGAGCATGTTAGCCAATTATTTGTCCCCCGGCCAATTCACCATAGAAGATGTTCAATTGCTAAAGAAGATCTGTTTTAGAATGACAGGCAACTTACTGTAACTGATGACCCAGCTTTGCTCCATTAGACAAACATAACACTGTTCACCACTTAGATGTGTGCAAATCAAAAAATCAATACTAGGCTTGATGAAGTCTTTGCCAGGGGCTCCTAGAAATGTGTTGAGGATATGTGGAATCATAGTGCAAAATAAAATAATGTAAGTTTAACGGTGTACTTAGTTTAAAGAAGACAGTTGATATCAGTGGTTGAGTCTACGCGGGGTTGATTCTCTAATAATGAAATAAAAATAACTGCTGAGTTTTTAGGGATGGGTGATACCACTTATTTTCTTTTTGATTTGATATCAAGTACTATCAAGGTCAATATCGCAGATACCAAAACTGATACATCTTAATTATTAATATTATTAATATAATTATTATTTTTGTTGTTATTATTTGCAAATTCTTGGGATAAAATGGATAATTTAAAATATTATTTAGAAAATCCATATTTTATTTTACATTTATAAGTCTAAAATGGAAAATTATTAGATTTGTTTTATTAACCTCATGAAAATTAACCAAGGTTTTAATAGAGTAACCACTGACCTTTATATAATAGACCATTGACAGTAACCATACTTCATTTTAACCATGGTATTACTAGATATTTGTAGTAAAACCATGGTGAAAACCAAATTATCCATAATTATAAATATAACTATATCATGGTTAATAATCATAAAGGTGTCATTTATTTACAACAATTGCAGAACATTATCAATAATTTAGCAACTTTTTATTTAAACAAACATACAAACAAACCCATTATAATTGTTATTTAGTGTGAATTAACTCCAGATGCTGTTTGTTTTTCTGAAGTGGAAGAGGAGGAGCTAAGCCAGGAAATTATTGTGATGCACAGAATTTTAAGGGAGAGAAAATTAAAGGGAGAGACACGTACATACAGACTGGCACATCAGGTACACATTGAACATTTTATGTTTCTACATATGAGACATTTATGTGCATGCAAAATATACTTTAATTCCTGTTACACTGTCCATTTGTAACATTTCAACCTGTAAGCTGATATGAAATGCAAAACTTAAAATATTTCAAATGATGAATTCAATGGGAAGTTTATGCAACACATTAACTTTTTTTTTCTCTTCTTTTTTCTGAGCTTTTAAACAAATGTCACTGGTTCAATACAAGTTAAGCTCTAACATTTGTGGCATATTGTTGATTATCAAAAAAAAGAATTTTCAACAGCCTATTTTTTATGCCAAAATAGTGTGTACAAGCCCTTACAATGTAGTAAGCAGGCCAATTCACAAACCTTTAAAAAGTAAAGCTACAGAACTTAAACATAATTTAAGAAATGTTAACATTAATCTTGTGTGATGGAATCGCTTATTTACCTTGGGTTTTTCTCAATGCTAAGAATGCAGAGAACAGACTTGCCTAGCTACCTTCGAAGATAAAGAAGGACAGGGGCAGTGATGGGCACAAATACACGAAAATGTATTTAAAATAAAAATACAAAATACCTCAGTTTAAATGTATCAAAATAAAATACCAAAAACTGTGTGGAAACAATGTTATCAAAGTAAAATACAGTATTTTGTATCTTGAAAATACACAAAATACATGTAAAATTGGCCATTCAATAAAGTATCGCAATTAGGCTGAAATCTATCTGGACTTATTCTGAATGCATGGAACATATTGGTGTACAACTCTGCCTCTTCCCTTCCCCTGCCCAGTAGGAAATAATGTTTTTTCAAACACTTTTTTTTTTGTCTGTGTAGGTATGTTACCGTGTTTTTGGACATAACTCCTGATATAAACAATGATAATGGTTTTTCCCTTCATGTTAACTGAAGGCAAATCTGAATGATGTTCCATTTTAGCTTGCTAGCTAGCGATCTAACTAACGATAGCTAGTGACCTCGAGAACGATAGTTAGGCTAGCTCACTAGCTGGCTGCTGACTAGTTTTGATGTCCTCACTGTTGACACACATTGTATTGGCTGGCGAGAAGTATTATAGATTCCTTAATATTTTAATTTAAATTAAATAACAGTTGACAGCAATTATTATGTTTTTTGCAACAAGTAGAATCGACTGTCACATCATCACCTCATCTTACTCCATATTTCCTTGCAGAAACACAGAACATTTGTTCACCCTATGCTAGATGGAACCATTCTCTCTGACATCTGCCTGATTCATCAAACCAGGTATATATTCTGCCTTGAGTGAGGTGAGTCTCTGAAAGGCCCAAAACTGAAGTTTCCTTGTCACCTGAAGGCAACACAGTGACTTGATACTGTACGATATAGGTGATTGATATGATACACCATGGACATGTTGTCTGTCCTTACCAGAACTTGGTTGTTCTGTATGAGAGGAAAAATAACTTTCAATGATAGATGAACAGCCCTTAACTCCAGTGCATTGATGTGCTCTGAGGTCCAAGGAAACTGACCATCCTGCCTTCCCACACTGTACCCCACACCTTCAGGGATGCATGAGTTGTCACCACAGTTCACATTACTGGAATGTGACCCAAGCGGACTCCCTGAGACAAAAAAAAAAAATGTATTCCAGGGAAGCAGAGTCTGAATAAATGTCCATGTAACCTTCAAGGTAACTTGCCTGTCCAGTTTGGGGTGAAGCCAGAAGTTATTCAACCACCACTGCCGTGGCTGTACTATGAGTAAGCCCAAAGGGACCACTTTTATTGCTGATGCAGTCATCCCCAGCAGTCTCTGAAACTGATGCAACTTCATCCATTTACTCAATCAGACTAATGTCAAACACTGCTTGCTGTCTTGGTTTTAAATAGCTCTTTTCCTAGTTTATCCTGAAACAAAGAGACACTACATGTTCGACCACCATGTATTTTTGATGACTTGGTGGCACAGTGGAGCACAAATCAACCAGTCTTCCAGGTTTTGCAGTATTTTCAGACCTGCCACCTGAAGGGGAAAAGAGCCACTGACACCACTCTGGTGAGCACTCCTGGAGAAAGGGATAGGCCAATGGAAGGACACTGAACTAGTCAAAACAGAGAAACGTTTGGTGTTCCTGACAAATGGGCACTTGGAAGTATTCTTCTTTGAGGTCTGTCTTGGTAAACCATTAGCCTAGTTCGATAGCCTGCAGAATTTTAGATGTAGGTAGCCTTTTGAAAGTTAACCATCCTTTTTCGGAACAAGGAAATAGTTGGAATAGAACACAGTAAGCCGTTTGTTGGAACTTATCTCAGTTATCGCTTGCTGAAAACCAATGCCTTGTTTTCTGTCATATTCCCATGATTCAGAATGAGAGAATTAGGGAGGCTGAGTGGGTTGGACTCCTCTATAGCAATACCTAGCAGGCCTAGTGTGACTCTTTCCTGCGCTGCGCCGCGCTTGTTCAGCTGAAGGATGAAAGACCTGTCCTGGCACCATTGGCATATTAGTCAGTTCTTTTTGAATAGTATCAGGCAGATGTGTCTGGGCTAGCCAGATCTGCCTGTGGGCCAAAATCATTGAAGACATATAGTAGCGTCTCTAAAATCTCTGGTAAACTGGGAATGAGTAAAGAGAGTAGCATTGATTAGACACATAATATCACGGTCTTCTGAATTAACCACTTTCCTCAAAGAGGCTAATATTATTGATAGTGCATTACCATACCGGGCACACCAGGCGATCAGCATTACACCAATACTGCTCTCAGGAGCATATGCAACTTAGCTAGTTTCCTACAACCAACAGTGGGGTGCCACTTTAGAATTTTTCCATGCTTTTTTTTTTTTTTTTTTTTTACATTTGAGAATAATCCGCCACAGGCACAGAAATGGATGGTTGCCTATGGAAAATACCTGTCCACAACCCCTGTGCTGGTGCAGTTGTCATGGCTTTTTGCCCTGCTAAGTATGAGTGATGAATGTCAGTGCAATTCCATCTAAAGTGCTAGACTTATATTCATCCTCCTGATCCTCTCAGTCTCAGTTTGCTCATCACTCCATACAGTGAAATATTGGCGTGAAAGTCTCTCCTGAGTCTAATTAGGAGCATGTTTCCTTCTACGTTTCAGGGAATGCCGTTCTGATAATGGTATATTAGGAATGAGTAGATGATGGCATGTCTTTTTTACTACCAAATGCATGGTGATAAAAGTGACTCTGCACTCTCTCTTACAACGATAATCCTGTTGCAGCAGCACAGTGATTTTCGTTATAATAAAATAAGTAAATGTGACATTCTCAGACAAGAAGCACATTCTCAGTGGCCATCACGAGGATGCATGACAGCACAACAAATGTGGCACAATGATGAACTCATGATGTACTCCCTGTTACAAACATAAAATGTTCACAATAAGTGAAACCGTTTGTAAATACGTAAATATGTAAAATAAGAAAATACAATCAAAGCTGCAGTGAATCACTGCTTTTGTTTTTCTGGTAAATTAGTCTGTGAACAGGAGCCTCCCAGAATAATTATCAGTTTGTCAGTTTGACAAAAACTATGTTAGTTTGGAGGTACACAAACGAGATAAACACTTCACAGTATATAAACACTATTTTGCAGCAAACATGCAGCAGAATGGCCATAAAACCCATCTGCTGCAAACAGCAGACACAGTAAAAAAAAAAAAAAACTGCCTCCAAACTACCGTAAGCTTTGATCAAAGAAAGATCTGAAAATATGAATGAAAAGCCATCCGTTTTCTTTTGAAAGTGTCAGAAACCCGCAGTTCAGTAATAGAAAAAAAAAATGAAAAAAGAAATCACCAATAATGAGCTTTCCAAAACAGATAAGAGATGAGAGATAATATATAAATTAGTAATCCAGTGCAGTCCTCTGGGACACAAGGCAACTGCACAAATTGTGACAGATTGAATGTGATTCTCTTCACAGTGTTGTTTAGACCTGAGCAACCAACCAGTTTTGGGTTAGATGAGAAAGGCAACAGGAAGAGGTTGGCTCACCCAGATGTTTATATGTGGTAGCGGTATGCCAACTCAGTCAGTCGGTCAGTCAATTGACTTTGTTTTTATTAGATTTTAAGGATGGGAGTAGAATGGTATCATTCAGGGTAAAGACTGTGAATGATTAGTGAGATTGAAATAGATCGACGGCAATAAACTCATTCGAGATGAGGAAGTTATGCGCATATCCGATCACCTGTGATCATTAGCAGGTGCATGTTGGTTAGAAATCTCTTCGACTAGCTGTGATGTCATGCATGTCAAAAATGTAGGAGCCAGAAGGTGCAGTTGCTTTCTCCCAGCTGTGCAAACGGCAAGCATGACAGAAAATGACTTGCTGATGATATGACGTTATTAAAAAAAATATATCTATTTTAAACAATATCTTGATTTTGTGTTTAAATTTTGTGTGAACTTGCCCAACACTCTGACTGTGCGATCTCTGTATCGGATATGTAATTGTTATCATATTTCTTAAATATCTAAAACAGGTGCCTTTATAAAAAAATGGACAAAAAAGACTTAAAGGGAATTAAATAACAGGCACATTGGGTGACTTTTTCATCATATTCATTTTCATTTAAAAGCTACAGAATTTCAGTTACATCCCCTTTATCAGCAACAAAGCACATGAACGTGAATAACACAATACCTGCCTTTGATCTGTCCAACTTGACAGCACTTATTTCACTCTACACCTATGGCGTTAAATGTTGGACAAAACAGCGCAAGCGCATAAACACAGCGCAAGTGAATTACAACAGTGTGAACACCATGACACAGCTCGCAAGTAAAATGTAAACCTGCAGAACTTGCAAATCACAAACTCGAGGACAAAAAATATGATTGTGCACACAAATTAACAACTTGCGAGCAGAAATAACAAAACCGCAAGTCCACTCAGGGGCAGGGCCCAATCCTTTCTGTTAACAAATGCTTTTGGCTGCTGACCAAATCCTGGTTGTTGGACGAGGACAGACAGAAAGCGGGACGATTGGGAAGCGGATGATGGCAGACAGTAAAGAGATTGCAGTTTCTTTCTAAATTCCTTCTTAATTTCTTGTAGCAGTAAGATGTTTTTTGCGTGTGTTTGTATATATATATATATATATATATATATATATATATATATATACTGACGATATGTGACTGACAAATCAGAATCAAACATTTCAGAGAGCTGTGCAATAAGAATGTTAATGTACTTTTGATTTCCTAACCTGGCCATATTCTGCTGCACCTGCTGTGCTTTCCCAGCCCCAAGGCCTGACTGGCTTCCTCTCTGAGCCTGCATTTCATCTACATAATGAATTAATGTAGAGACTGATGAGTAGTGGATGACCCTTGCAGTACCACACTAACAAGCTGGGAACTATCTGACATCTAGCTATCTACACTTACCATTTTGAGAAACACTAATGTTCCCTTCAACATTAACATTAGATGGATCTGCGTTCAGGGTACCTCTAAACAGGTTCACTAAACGCCTTGCTGCGTTCTGTATTTCCACCTATTTTCAGCTATTATCAAAGACAGAAAACACACATATATATATAAATGCACAAAACATCTTACAGCTACAAAAAATTAAGGAGAAATTTAGAAAGAAACCATAACCTCTTTACTGTCTGCCATCATCCGATTCCCAATCTTCCCAGTTCAATCCTTTGGAAAAATAAAACCCATTAAACATATCCTTGATTATAATGCACTCCATACCTTGTATTGCTCTTTAATACAGCCATATCTAACCTACTGTGTAGAGGTATGGGGCAATAATTACAAAAATGTAATACAGTCACTTTTTTTGCTACAGAAAAGAGCTATACGAAATATACACAAGGCCGCCTATTTTGAACACACAAATCCTCTCTTTCTTAAATCAAAGTTATTAAAAATGCAGGATCTTGTAAAATTATATAATGCACAGTTCATGTTTAAAGCGTATCACTATTTATTACTTGTGAACATTCAAAATATGTTTTCTCATAAAGAGCAGTCGTACAGTTTGAGAGGATTTGGATACTTTGTGGTCCCAATGGCGGGTTCCACCAGGAGGAATTTTTCTATGTCTGTATGTGGGGTTAGTTTGTGGAATAATCTGGGGCTTGAATTAAAGCAATGTCAAAGCATTCACAATTTCAAACGTCTTTATAAACAAAAGGTCTGGTCCCATTACAGTGACAATTAGGTTTGATTGTATTCATGTGGTGTGGAGTGTTGGAATAGTTGTTATTTACCCTTGTGGTATTTCGTCTACCATTGTTGGTATTTGATAATCATTGTTACCTGAGGTAATATCTGTATACTGTGAAAATGTATGGTATGTATGTGTGGTTTTGCACTCGTGGAACTATAACACTGTTTCTAAATGAGGTATCATTATTACTATTATTTTTTTTTTTCTTTGAGATTATTGAAGAAGGAAGCAGCTATTTTTGTTTGTATAAATTCTTTGACAGATCGGGGTGGGGTTTAATAAGTTTTACTTCTCCCCACTCCATTTCAATCATAAGTGTATAAGTTATTATTAGTATAATTATTATTATTGTGTATCTTTTCTGCTGTTACACTATTTGCTTGAAATAAATATAAATAATAATAAAATAATAATTATATTAGGAAATCACAGTTCGTGAATAGAGTATAATAAGGGTGGTATCAACACCTTGGACTTTGACGTTTGGGGCATTTAAGAGTAAATAGTTGAAATTATACTTATCACAACCGTACTCTGTGTGATTTCACACACCTAGATCTCTATTTAATTAAATAGGTGGGCTTGAATTTCTTTTAAAATGTGATTTTGAGGTAATTAAGATTCCTATTAAATTATCAAACTTCCACAAATAACTTCTCCAATACTGTAAAATTATATTTACCCACAACTTTTCTCCCCATGGATCCACCCTATGGAATAACAGGGTCATTAGAATTAATAGGAAATCATTGTTTAAAAGTGATCGGTATTAGACGGGTATTGTGTTTGTGAATGATATATTAGATGATAATGAGTTTAAGTATAATCTTAACCGCACTTATAGAGAATATAATAAAATGTGTAAATCAAAACCATTACATTATTACAGTTAATCCAAAACACATTGATGTATGTGGGAATAAGACTTTCACCAACCTTACCAAATCTAGTAATTAATGATTTTGTTGTCCATAGATAAACCACATTTCAAATTCATCAAATGGCCAATTTCCCCTAAAGTCAAAGAGACTCACTTTAAAATAATTTATAAAATATATCCGGTTGCTGACTTTCTTAGAAAGAGGTTTAAATTTGAAGTAGATCCCTGTGAATTTTGGAACACTTGTTCTTTTTCTGTCTTATGGGTAAAAGCTTCTGGTCTGATTTACATAATTGGCTATCATTTAAGATTGATGACATCCCGATGTTTGACTTATCACAAATTCTCTTTTAAATGAATAATGTCTGATTTAGTTAATATGATTGTTCTCATGCGTAAATATCATACTCATTGTAGTAAGTGGAGATATTCGAAGCCTTCTTTTTCATGGTTTATGAACGATTATAAAAAGTAACGTCTAGTACAATTGCAAGAATGATTGTATTGATATATCCAGACAATTGTTTTGATAAATATCCATTTGTATGCTACGTCTAAAGGATGCTTTCATTTTAATTTTTTCTTTAATATTTAAATTTTTTCTCGAGACTTTTGCTCTCGAGACTTTTTTTAAAACTAATACCCCCTTGTTGTTTGCTTTTTGTAGTAATTACTGTTGTAATTCACTTGCACGCCGTGTTTATGCGCTTGCGCTGTTTTGTCCAACATTTCACGCCATAATGGTATATCATATCAATCACCTATGTGGTACAGTACCAAGTCACGCCTTCAGGTGACAAGGAAACTTCAGTTCTTGGCCTTTCAGAATTTGAATCATATTCTGTTATTTAGTTTAACTTGACAATGCACCACCCGAATGTGCATCAGTAATGCTTTCAGATGCTGTCTGATTACTAAGAAGTGTTAATTAAAACTGGTGGAAGGGAGGCTTGTATGTGGATGCTAAATGAGACCCTATATAAGATTTACACATACAACAAAAAGATGTTCATATATATTCACTCTGTCATGTCAAGGATCCATGCTTCACAGATCAGCTCTTTATTAATATGCAGTTATGTCTTTATGTAAGGTATATAAGAGTCTGCAGTTGTTGGATGGATGGAGCTAGCGATGCAGCATAAAGATCTGGACAGAGGTTTTCTAGTGAGAAGCTGGCTCTTAATTTTCAGCTCACCATTGGGAAAGCTAATTTTAACCCAACACTAATTTGCATCAGCTCTCTGACAAACACCAATTTATAACACATTCTAATTAATCAATAACATGGGCCACTACACCAAATGTGTAGCTGTCATTTCTGTTATATGGCTTTGAAAGCTCAAATGGTTCCTACTGCAGCCATATTTATTACTTTGAGTGGGCAGCCTTGGAGTGACTGACACTACTTCATTAATCAGTGTAGAAGGGCATGAAATGGCCATGGTTTTGCATGGCATATATTTTTGATAATTATTATAATTTTTGTTTGTGGTGGTATTTTTATAGCTGCTCCTGGAGCTTTTTTTTTACCCCTAATATTCTGTATCACTGCATGTTTTTTGTTTTTTTTTTAAAGTATTTTTTATGTTGTTTTTTTTGTCTGTACAGTATATACAAGTTTACAGTAAACAAAGGCATACTAACAAACAAACTAGACATCTGGAAATGAAAGCCAACAGAGGGCATAATTATCTATTATTATAAAACAGTGATATTAAATCTTGTTTTTTCAAGATTGCAACTTATTTTTTGGCTTCTAGTGGCACAGAAATGACACACTCTACCTCTACAAAGCTCTTCAATGTGCTGGACACTCAATCTTATTATCCCAACAATGACATTAATTCGAGAAGGTGGAACAGAGAGAATAACAGGAGAAAGCAGCTATGGTTTTCTCCCTTGACACTCTCATGCTCACAGACTGCTTATCATAGTTCATGGCTTTAACTAATTACCATGTGTTTGCATTGTGGTTGGTATATGTTTATGTGGTGCTTTTACAGTTTACTATTGTTCTTTCAGACTTTCATTGTTCTTTACATTTCATAGAATTGATTCACTTGCGCGCCGTGCCAAGTAGATTTTAATGCATGCACCAGTGACAGTTAACTTGTTCAGTGCACCCCTTCTAGCAACCTAAGATGAACTCTTCTCAGGTTAAATCAGCTAGCACATACATTTGCAGCAATTTCACACAACGGTGAACCAACCAAAATGTATTCAGCATTAATCGATCAGAATGAAGAAGGTACATCAGTAACAATTAACTTTAACAAGGATCATTTTTATGGTGTGTGATTGTTATGCCAGTAGATCGGAACCTTAAAAAAACTTCTTCATACCAATTGAATAAAAAAAAAATTTGTCAGAGATGTGATTAATACACTAAAAGTGGTTAATGTAAAATTATTATTGTGTCATTAATAATGTTTTATTTAACATCAAGGCTATTTATCCAGATATTATTTTTGTTAATATTATTATTAACTACATTGTAGCATTTGGTTACTGATATTTTGCTTCTAGCTGGTGAGGAGGCTTTTCAAACAGACAGGTGCATATCAGCTAATGGGCCAAGAAGTAGGCTATAGCACAGATAGTGTTACTCACTAGGACAGTAGTAGATTTTGAATGAAAGGAGCATAGGTTCAGGTAATTTAGCATGGGAGCATGATACTGATCTGATGCAGAGCGAGAAGTGTAGTGCCCGTCTGTGCGTGTTTATGGCACGTGTATCTGGCATTCTCCACTGACTCTGCAACATCTGCACAGCTGACGGCATGAAACAAGTGATTCAGTGGAATTCAAATGAAGATTGCAATGTACAGTACTGTGCAAACTTCTTAGGCACATAAGATGTTTCACAAAAACATTTGACTTAAGATGGTTATTTAAATCTTCAGCTTTAGTGTGTCATAGGAAATATATATTTTAGACTCCAAAATATTACTATTGCAAGTAGAATAGAATAGACTAGAAGAAAAGGGAGCCCTGCAACAGATGGCATTGCTCCCTCTCTATGCAATATTTTCCACAAGTGCCTAATAATTTTGCACAGTACTGTATATATTTGCAACTACTCAGATGTTATTATTAATAAATAATCTTTGCGGGGGGTATTTTTTTAATTTATGGGGCATGTTTGCTCAGAGCAAATTTTGTGCCTAGATTTTACAATAAAGTAATGGAGATGATGAGAAATGTTTAATGTCTCTTTTCACCATGCAGCTGGTACACAATGTCATATTCCCTGTTGTCTTTCGCTTTTGTGCTTTTATGTTGGAATTCTTGTTTATTTTCCTGTTACCTGTGTTAGTTTTGTAGTCCTTGTAGTTTTATTCCTTGATTGATTCTTCCTGATTGTTTCTCATTCCTTAATTCTTTCCCCAGGTGTTCCTTGTTTTCCCTTGTGTATTTTAGCCCTTGTTTTCCCTGTTCCTTTGTCAGTTTTTGCATGTTTTGTCTATGAGCTGGGCTAGGTTCCCTGTGGTTCCCTCTGCTTTTTATTCTGAGTTAGCATGTTTGTTTTTCAGCTTAATAAATCAGCGTGTAGATCCTCATTCCTCACACACAAAGCATTTTTGCTATTTCTGGCTTTCATGTCAATTGTGCTGTATTATGACTGATGATGGAGGGCCAAGATATGAAAGTCATCAGAACTATTGATCGCTCAAACGTCACACGCTTGCAATATAAACAGCTTTGTTCGTTATAAACAGGAGCGATAGTTTTATTGTGTCGCTAACGGAGATGCAGTATAACGCCATGTGTATGTCGAATTGGATTTGAAAGGTTTGTAAATCTTTAACCTCTTAAATTCAGTAACTAATTGACAAAGCGTTTGCTCAACGCACCCTCAGACTAAACTCAACAAGTGCTCAACGCGCTACTGGCAGCTGCACGAGAGAGACAGAGCAGATTTACTCATGCATCTTCTGGAATTACAGTTTGATAGAAAAACAAGTTTATTGATTTTATTCGTTCATCTGTAGGCTTATTTATTGGTTTAATAATTTGCATCTCGACTGTAAAGTGAATAAAAGTGTGTGGGAATGTCACGCTCTATGAACGTGGAACTTGGGAATGATTTCAATTGTGTGCAATACCCTGTCATGGAAGTATGGATTATTGTGGGCTAACCCTGGATGTCACTGAAGTCTAATGTCACCTCTGGTGTGAAATAGACAGAGAAAGGGGAATGAGAGACTGAGTCATGGAATACACAGCTCAGAAACAGAGAAAGCAACATCAGAGAAAGATAATCTAATTTGATAGTGATGGTAATTTATTATGTGTTGTATCGTAATTGGTAAACAGAAGTGTAGTATTAAAAAGATATAAATTCATAAGGATAATTGTAATATTTCGTATTAAATCCAGCTGTCTCTAAAGCAATTTTTATTGAAATATCTCAAGTGGGACATTAATGCAGAAGACATTGAACATCTGAAAGGCATTTAGAGAACTTTAAAAGTAGCTGAAAGGTCATTAAGACGTTTAGGTGTGTCTTTGTACAATATGTTCCTAGGTTTATAACAGTTTCTCTTGGGTTCCTTTGGTTTGTCTAGACTAAAATACAAAATAAATGTTTATTTTCAAAAGAAAAAAAGTCAATGCCCCGTTAGCCAATATATACACTAGATTTAGTTAAAGAACACTAACCATATAGTGACTGAAAATGGAAATAACACTGCTGCCCATTGACATGATAAAATGTTCTCATGAGACCTGACAAACAAAGATGTATGACCTAAATAAAGTATTGTTTGATGTTATTATTGCTTAATGCCTATTAGTATGCAATGCAATCTATTCTGGGTGTTTCAATGAACCCAAATCAATTACAAAAACTGATAATTAACATTAAATATGAAAAATGGTCAACAGGGTCCCAGGTGTCTAATGCTGTAACTAACACAGTAAACAGGTTTGCTGTTTATATTGATGGCTTTTTTTTTTTTTGTCTCTAGTCAGTAGCACTGACATAATTTATTATTCATATCCCCATGTTATTCACTATAAGCCATGTAGTTTTACAAACTATATTGATATATTGTATATATTTAATAGATATTTTACATTTTATGTATAGGAAATGTACACCACAAGCAGGATTTTAGAGCTGACTTGTACTGTTACTGCATTCCTATTCACTCTAGTTTTGTTACATTTGGTGTGCAAGGAGTGGAAGAGAGGAGACACAGGAGTATAGTCTTTGAATCATTTAATTATACACACTGGAGTACAACATTCGTAGGAGTGAAACAGATGCTGGAGTAGAAACTAACAATAAAGGGAATGGCATAAAGGTGGGGACAATCAGGAAGTGATCCGGACAGTGGATTCTGGGAAACGTAGTGTAGGAGAAAACTTCAAAATAAGAGTCCTTGAACATGGTGGAGACAAACAGTGACAATTTTTCAGCTAAACTAGGGCACCGCCATTATCAGCCTTGAATGTGGACCACTTTCGGTATCAGCCACTTCCAGCTATTTTAGTGATACAAAATACTAAATGATGCTGCTTTATATTACAGACTGGCATTATATGTGGTCCAACTCAATGGTTTTGTACGCATATAGTTGTACCGTTTATCGCATTTTCCCATCAATTTATCAAACTTGCACAGTCAGAATGAACGAGAGATCAGGCGCTGACAGGACAGTCCTCTGCGCCAACTGACGCACCTCCATAAACTTTACACAACCAACAGAGAGCTGCTGGGAAAATTAGGGATGGGCGATAACACTTATATTCTTTTCAATCCGATACCAATAATTTCAAGTCCAATATCGTCGATACCGATACCAATACAGATACTTCTGTTAAATAATTTTATATATATATATATATATATATATATATATATATATAATATTATATTATAGGAGTGTATGGTAAAATACTCATGGAAAAGAGAGTTTGAGTCTGCCTCACGGACGGAGTTGGAAAGCTCATTCCACCAAGTTACAATGAAACCAAAAGTCTGGAAATTGTTTTGGCGCCTCTTGTGTTTGTACAAAAAGGAGCTGCTCATTAGCCGACTGCTGGCTTCTGGTGGTAACAAAGCTCTATAGAAATGATTTTAGGTATGATAAATTATAATATTCTGTCATCATTTAGACTCACTCTCGTTATTCCAAACCTTTGTGTCTTTGTCTTCTCTGGAATGTTTGGGACTATCTTCATTCACCATTCACTGTCAAAAATGACAAACAAATGGAAGTGAAAGGTGACTGAGGCTAAAATTTTGCCTAACATCCCCTTAATTGTGTTCACTGTGTCCAAGTCATACTGGTGTAAAACATTAGGGTGAATAATTATATAAACATTTTCATTTTTAAACTATCATTGTAACAGAGGGTATAAAGGATCACATAGGCACATGGTTCATGCATGCAAGGTGCTAATAATAATAATTCTTTTAATTCGATACTTTTTACTCTTACTCAAGAAATTATTAACATTAGTACTTTTATTTCTACTTGTTTCTACTTATTTCTACTTGAGTTATTTATTTATTTATTTATTTTTACAGTAATTATTTACTTTTACATGAGTACAGTTTTTGGCTACCTTACCCACCTCTGCTATTCAAATCCTGCGATATAAGTACTTCACACTTACTCTCACCTCATATTGAAGTGTTCACTTATAGGGTGAAAATGAATCTGGTTGTTTAAGCTATAAATGGCTGTTTTGTTGAAATAAGTAAATATTATATCCACTTATATGTCAAGGTAAATTAATTTGTGTGGTAATATTAATATTGACTCTTTAAAATAATATGTTTGAGGAATCAGGGCAACAACTACAAAAATATTTATTTGCACAACTCAAAGATTGAATAGACTGAAGTTCTCTTTTCCAGGAAATGCATTCAGGCCACACACCATACATAAGATGTAGAGGTAGAAACATAAACTAAGAATTTTCTTGAGTAAATTAGTACACTTTCAGTGAGCTAGCCTAATTTGAAAATGTGCTTCATCTGGGGACATCTATAGTAAATTAACAGGTAAACCTGAATACATTAGGTTAAACAAACAAAAATAAGTTGTAAGTGTGAAGTAGAAATAGGTTTTTAAGGTAACAATTGCAGGTTATCACTTTTTAAAGTGTAGACAGTTTGACAAACTTCAATTTCAAAGAATAAAAGAGAAGAGTTTAATTAATATATCATATAATGAATACCTTCATATAAAACACACAGAAATAAATGCATAAAGACAATGTACAAAAAACATATTTAAAGTATTTTACTCCAGAGTTAAAAAAAGAATCATTAGATATAAAATGTGTTACTTGCATATCCCTGGTTCACTAATAAGAGTCAGGTACCTCACTATTAAATGCCTCATGTGTGACAGATCAGGGAAGCACCAATGGCACTACATCAGTAGTTATCACTGACAAGGGTGCCTGCCTCTATACTAAATCATCTGCTGTCTAAAGCACACTCTTCCTCATGCATAATGGAAGAAGTAAAGTGTGGTGAGATACCTCACACTGGAATCAGACAGCCAGTAATGTTCTCACTACAAGAACGATTTAAAGCTGTACCCATCTGACATTTAAAAATATGAAGAAAATTATAATTTTACTTCTAAGGATCTGACATCAAGAACAATGCAAGCCAGTGAGGTGACATCCTGTCTATATCTAGTGAACCTGGCACAAACAATGCAACCTTAATTACTCCTTACAGGAAAATGGATGGTAATAGCAAAATACAGAATGGGACTGGTCAAGATAATCAAATCACAAAAAAAGATGTGCCCCATGATATAGCCTACATACAATAAATACACTGTCATACAGTTTCTTAAAACCTTTCCCCCCCCCCCTAAAAACAAGAAAGAAGCATGCCCTTTGAGTGTTTGAACTTGAGCTCTTCATCTCTCTGTAATGAAGTTCACACCATTGGTATGTTGCTAAATAACCAAAACAAGCAAGTACAACCCCCCCCTCCATTATTTATTCCATGATTATTGGAAATATGGGTAAATGGTTCCCTTGACAGGCAATGTTGATTTCAGAGCTAAAACGGAATTGTTGTCCAAAGGCAGCCTAAAATATTATTCAAAAGTCCTTTTCACTCTGAAAGATAACATTGATGACAGCTGTCATCGGTGGCAGATTTCTGATTTCAATCGATAAATAGAGGCAAACTAAACAATTTTTACCTCATCACTGCTGTCTTTTAAATGGCGAGCACGGCTTCATGTCCTGGAAACGGGTTACCGAGTCGCAGCAATGACCTTTGATTTTTTTGCAGAGCCACTGGAAAAAGCCGCCAACTGTGCGATCCAGACCGGGAAAGGGGTGCGTGTGCCTGTCATCCCTGTGGCCATGGGGGCCCTATGTGGCCGCATATATGCTGAGCCTGTGACAAGTGAGTAATGGAGGACCCAAACACAGGAAACAGAACTCAAGACTTTATTACGAAAAATAAAAGTACAACCAGAAACTTTCACAATTCAGAAAAATGTACAACAAAAAACAGAACTAGTAAAGACTAGCTTGAAGGGTTACCAAAATCTGACCGAAGCCGATAGCTTGACCAAAACACAGACAAACAAAACAGCACAGGACTGAACATGAAGGGAGCTGATATAGGGAGAGGTAAGGAGGTGCAGGTAACATGGCTGTTGAGCTGATAGGAGTAATTGGCAACGTCATGGCAATGGTGCTGGCATACAGCATGTGACACCTGCAGACACAAGAGGAAGAGAAACAAACCGGGAAACAAGCAGACATAACAGTCTAACAGAGAGAGGAGGCACAGTCAGACTGTGACAGAGCCATTCTTTATGGCATTGTTTACATTCATGAATATTAGCCTTTAACAATCTGATTAAGGTGGTTCTATTATAAGGATTTTATTACAATTTATGGACCTAAAGAGCTGAGATATTCTTGTAAAAATATTTGTTTGTGTTCTGCAGAAGAAAGACAATCATAAACATCTGGTATAGCATGAGGAAGAGTATATGAAGATAGATTTGTAATTTTTGGGTGAATTATACTGAATAATGTTAGATTCATGTGACCATTTTGCTTGTTTTGAGCCCTTTTTCCCTTGACATATTTCTAACATTAAAAATAAAACTTAATTTTTGCCCCAACTGCCTAGTCCCTGTATTTATTTCCATTCATTGGATCTTATAATCCACTGTTTACTTCACATATTATTTATTCAATGTACAGTGTTTATGTTCTTTTATATGTGATTTATGTTTTATATATTTTAATTTTAGATAACAGTTTAGAATTTCCCTAAATAGTGTGGTGTATCTTACTCGTTAAACTAGACTTTTTTTTTTATAAAAAAATAAAAATAAATGGAATACTGGACTTTCAAATCTTACAATTTTCTAAATAACTCCACATTATTTAAAAGGCTTTTAAAAACATAAATATTATTTTATCAAACTTTAAAACATCTTTGACAATTATAGAATAATTCTTACAAGTTAAATAAAATTTCATTCAATAGTAAATGTTAAAGACACGTTGCTTTATGTTCCAGCAGAGAGCGCCATTGTATCACCAAAGTTGTAAAAGAACATGCTTAGACACATTCTTGTTTACGCATGTCTAAATAAAAAGGGTATTTAAGGCTATAACCTATGGGGTATTAAAAGCATTGATATAAAGACTTTCTCAACCTTACCCACTAACCAACCCCTTTATCCTACTCCCTTTGTAAAATCACCATTGATTTAATCCAATTAAATTCACACTAACCTTGCACTATGTGACATGAAGCTTTGTAGTGGTGACACGCACATTGATGTATGTTGATAGAAAAACAAGTTTATTGATTTTATTCGTTCATCTGTAGGCTTATTCAAGCTGTTTTAGAATTAGATTTTTAAAAACATTTGTGTCAGATCCTCCAGACTGTTTAAGATGTTCCAAGGTCCATGATGCTGTTCAATTGATTTGAAACATTGTATCTACTTTACATCAGTTATTAAAGGGATAGTTCCTCCAAAAATGTAAATTCACTCATCATTTACTCACCCTCATGTAATGTAAGATGTGTATAACTTTCTTTCTTCTGCTGAACGCAAAGATTTTTAGAAGAATAGTTCAGTTCTGTAGATCCATACAATGGAAGTGAATGGTGATCAGGCTTTTGAAGCTCCAAAAAAGAGATAAAGTCAGCATTAAAGTAATTCTTATGACTCTAGTGGCTTAATAAATGTCTTCTGAAGTGATCCAGTTGGTTTTGGGTGAGAACAGACCAAAATAAAACTGCTTTTTCACTGTAGGTCTTGCCATTGCATTCTCTAGGCATGATCATAATTTTAAGCTCGATTACAGTCGTAGTGCTTGAAGCATGAGAACACTAGATGGTGCTACAGGAACTGCAATTGAGCTGGAAATCATGATTTCCAAGGAGACTGCTGTGTATGATGAAAAAGGAGTTACATTTTGGTCTGCTCTTACCCAAACCAACTGAATTGTTTCAGAAGACATTGTTTAAACCACTGGACTGATCACTATTCACTTGCATTGTATGGACCTTCAGAGCTGAGATTTACATTACATTTACATTTATTCATATTCATATATATTTACAAATGCAACTCTTTGTCATCATATTTGACTAATAATAAAAAGAACATCAAAATTATTTAAACAGATGAGGAAAGGTTTGAGGGAGACACTGATAACCTTTCTTCAAAATGGTCTGAAATCATTTTATGTCAATTAATGTGTAGTCTTGACAAATTGAAAGAATATTATTTACTGTAAAAAAAAATGTAAAAACAATTGAAAAAAGCTTTACTTTCCATGTTCTGCTTCACTCCTCATATTTCTATAAAATATTGAAGAAAAAAAATAAATGGTGTCATTCCATATATTTTTAGACCAATTCCACACTCTCTCTGATGCTTTGAATTAAACAGGCTGTTTTTTGCTACTCACATTTCATCACTTGCCAAATAAGAATGCAGACAGTCAATCCTAATGATTAAAAGACAGAATTGTGTTCAGTCTGTTAAAATCCCAGATTTTGTTTACTGTAATACTCATTGCACCTCTCTAAACCTCTTCAGATATTCTGTGACACTTGGAGACATTCAAGATGGGGTGGAATGTATACGCAGTTTAAGATGGACATTTTTGGTATGCTATAACTTATACAAGCATCCACCTGTTTTATGACATTGAAGATTCCAAGCCTCAACACTACTATGCTTTTAAAACACTTTTGAATCTGAACAAAAAGTGAAACTATTGTTATTTTATTTGACAATATGTAGTTTAGAAATACAGTTCACATGGTGGATTTGGACTAATTTCTCATTATAACTGCTGTCCCATCAAGCTACTATTGTTCTAAAACAACACTGTTTAATAACCCTGAGCTGTTCAAAAGTTGCTTGTGCTAATATAATTTTTTAATTGTCAATTTTTCAAGTGTCAGTGAAAAATAAAACAAAACTAGTTATGTTCCATAATGTCTCTCAAACTATTCACTTTTACACGAGCTTTAAAACACTTAGGTTGATTAATCAGGAGTTGTAGAGACTATTTTATGGCTCTAATCATTAATCACAAATCACTTAAAACAATGTCAACATAAACTGAACAGAGGCTAATGAAATGATATGAAGCAATTAATTTAGCACAGGATTTGACTACAATGTCTGCTCTATTTCCTCAGAACGCCTCTGTGTGGCACTGTTTGTCAGTAGAAAACTATCACTAAGATTGGTCATTTGATGTGCTGCGTATGTTGCTTTATGTGTATCAACCAGTACATGTGTATATAAGACAGAGGAATATATATGGGAGAGGAAAAAAAAAAACAATTCATGAATTAATTTTAGGTAGGCCTAGTATATTCTAGATAACGAGGCTGTCCTGTCAGCATACCCTCTGAAGTTGAAGGTTGTGCATTTTAAATATCTTGTAGTGATCTGTTCATACTGTTCACTGACGTTCATTATATTTAAACTAAAATGTTTAATTTACGTAATCTCTGTGCCTCATAAAAAAGGATTTGCAAAAATAATGATCGTAGCGGAGTGGTGCACGATTAAAAATACCACCCTGGGAATTCCACCTAGGGAGTATAAAATGCAAGATGCAAATGAATGAATGAATGAAAGGCCAGAGACGTGGGTATAAGTACAAAAATAAGCATTTTATTAAAAATACAATTAGAAGGAGCCTGGGTAGCTCAGCAAGTATTGACACTAACTACCACCCCTGGAGTCACGAGTTTGAATCCAGGGTATCCTGAGTGACTCTAGCCAGGTCTCCTAAGCAACCAAATTGGGGACCCTCCTCGTTGTCACGATCAGTGGTTTGTGCTCACAATGGGCCATTTGGTAAGTTTTGTGTGGAACGCAGAGAGTAGCATGAGCCTCCACCTCCATGATGTCATGCACAACGATCCATGTGATAAGATGCATGGATTGATGGTCTCTGAAGTGGAGGCAACTGAGATACGCCACCACGAGGACCTATTAAGTATTGGGAATTGGGCATTCCAAATTGGGAGAAAAGGGGATTAAATAAAAATTCAAAAAACAATTAGAATAAAACACTTAATCTTAAAATGAGAACTGGCCTTAACCAGGAGTTGGTGAAAATAGCAGGACATAGCAACTGGAGTTATATCCACACACACACACACACGTTGCTATGGCTATCCTTGAGGATAGACATGATGATTTTTATACTGTACGAACTATAGATTCTATCCCCTAACCCTACCCCTAAACCTAACCCTAAAAAATAAACACTTTCTGCATTTTTTAATTTTCAAAAAACAAACAAACATCGTTTAGTATGTTTTTAAGTGATATAAATTAAGGGGACACTAGAAATGTCCTCACAAACGACATTTATAATAAAAAAAAGCAGTCAGAGCGACTCACAATTACAGACATGGAAAATGTCTTCAAATTCACTACAATAGGTGAGCATGCATTAATCACTGCATTAAAACAAGCCCATAACTTAGCCAACGGCTAAAAGCTTATACCTCTCCAATGTCCCCATCCATTTCCTGGAAAGAAACAACAACAATTACATGGCCGTGAGGCTGACAGTGAAGCATTTCCAGGTGGCATGTAGTGACCCTTAAATAGGCAAGCAGTGTCTGCTGATAGGCTGTGACTATTCATTGTCATGCCAACAAGCCACTAATTCAGGGAGGGTTTAACCTACCCTGCCACATTTTCAAACAGATTTCCCTATCACTCCCCCTGTCTTCCCATAAACACATAATCCCACCCCAAGTTGCCGAAGCTAATGTTGCTTTGTCAGCTGGTCAGGATGCTCAAACAAACATATAGTCATATAAGTCAAGTCAAATGTAGTCAAGTCAAGTCATTTTTATTTGTATAGCCTTTCACAACACATAGTTTCAAAGCAGCTTTACAAAAGAACATGCATTAACAGAAAATGAAACTGTAACATCTACAATGTCTTACTGTAATGTCTTGTAGTTTGATAAAATACTACTGTGAATTGTGTTTAAAAATAAGTAGTTATATAATAATTGCCCAAGTGATTTAAACTCCATAAGATTTTGGTTAATGGAGAAAAATTACCTTGGGAGAAACCAGTCTCACTGTAGGGGCCAGTTACCCTCTGGCTAACATCATGAATATAATGCCACAGCCTCGTGCCGCCCCTGCCCATGTGGCACATATCTAAACCTGCCACTGATTAAGGGTCAGTGTTTAAACAGGATTGACTGCAGAAGTTCACATAGATGCATTATCCTTTGTTAGTTGGCTTATGAAGGTTTTTTTTGGCAATTAATTTAAATTCTATGTATTCCATTTAAGAGTGTAGTCCATCATAAGACAGAGGTGATGCAGGCAGAGATCAATGAGGTGCATCGTGGTTCAACCGGCCTGTAATTCCGATGAGGTCTATCCTAAATCCAAGGTTCAGGCAATGATGAATGATGTATCCTAGATCTTATGGTTGGAGTTGGCATCAGTTCATCCTCAGCAGTCCATCGTAATAGATTGAAGTGTTGTTTGGCTGACACTGGCTGCTATTAGTCATCATCACTCAGCGACATGTAGCAGTGGATTCCAACACAAAGCAGGAATGGACCTGGATCCAGCCAGTTCTGGTGACCTCAGGATAGGAGTCCTGAGGTTGGAACAGTGAAACAAATAGAATAATATTAGCATAGATGCCATTCAATCATGTAATGAATGTTTTAATAGTGCCGCAGTGTTAAAATTTTTCAGCGATATCAACCAATGAAAGGCATGCTTAAAGATGTCTCTGCATATTAAGATGGGATAGGAGATATAATTTTGACATAACAAATTTGCACACTTCAGCTTTAACTGCACATTCCACCAACTTACATGCATGTCAATAAATATGTCCTTGTGTGCTGTGTTAATATAGAGCTGAAACCATTTTTAATATTTTTTTCTTTTTATTGCATATTGGCTGCTGTGTATCCTTTCACTCTCAGGCTGAAATATATGATTTTTATTTAATATATTTCTGAGAAAGGGAATTTAAAAGTCTGTTTGAGAACATACAATACAGCACATCTCTCAATATATTCAGTTTACTCTGCACACAAACTAGTAAACACACAAACCTGCACCTATGAATATTAAAACAGTTTCCCATTACACACCTCTTTCTGTCTGTTTTTCTATCTGTCTGTCTCATTCTTACTTGCTTGTCTCTCTTTAAAGAATTCACCTGCCAGCAGAAATGCTTATTAGCTCAGGAGGTGCTACAAAACAATGTATTTTATTCACCTTCACAAACTCACATGCAGATTAACGCTTTATAAACAGTTATTCTTTGCTCTGTTCCCCACACAATAATACTATGTTTTTACATCAAAACACTTGGTAAGACTCTATTTTATAACTTTCAACAATAAACAATTGACAAACATTATAGAATGCTTAACAAATGATGCTTAATGTGGGCATTATGTAAACAACCCCCCCCCCCCCCCCCAGATCCAGCCCTGGTGTAGAAACTTGCTTTTTCAGGGGCGTAGCAACCATTTTAAAAGTGAGGGGGACAGAATGTTTAGCCCAAGACTATGACTATGAATGAAATCTAGTGCAATATTTTCGTGGATTCTCTCTTTCTCTGCGTGCTGTATGCCAGTCTCTCTCTTTCACACACATATAGGGCGCATGCAGCGAGCACAAGAGTCCAGTAACTTTACCATGTAAATATGTGTGATTGTGTACTTATCTATTTGGGATTACCATCTAAACCTAATGTCCATATGCAGACATTAGTGAGAAAGAGATTTACGTTAAGTAAACAGACTATTCTGCCGTTTTTGACCATTGTGAGTGATATTATAGTGCTTGGTAATGGGAATAAGTTAAGAAGCGGAAGTCTGCTGCATCCGCATTGGAAGAACTTGCTTAGCATAATGGGTAATTTCGATGCCTGTGAAAAAGGTGGATATAGTTTGCCAATTTTTACGCTAGTTAGGTACTCTGAAATTAGCTAATATAATATAACATAGTCAACAACTCACAACCAGGCTTTCTAGACATTTTAATTATTGCTGTTCATGAACAAAATATACAGTAAATGCACTTACCTTCTCATAAGTGTGTCGATCCACAAATTCTTAATGAGGTATCGCAGATGTTCACTCTAAATGTTCTAATGGCTCTGAGAACGCCTCCACTATGTTTTCATTGGTTGTCATTTTAATTTATCATTTTCCTTTCTGCCCTCAGCTAAAAGTTTTAATAACGAAAAATCCCACCTGCTTTAAGACGATTTCAAGTATAAAATCCTTTAGTATAAACGTTTGGGTTAGTGAGGTTTCTGCTCTAAGTTTCTTAACACATTGCCTTGAAAATCCTTGTTTACTTTTAAAAACTTGGTTCTAGACTGGAGATTTGCTCAATAATACATCTCTGTGTTTTTGGTTGTATGAATGAGAGAAAAAGAGAGAAAGGGGGAACTCAGAGACAGAAATCTAAAGAAAAAAAAAGATAGAAGCAGTGATCTGGATCAGAGGATATAAGAAGGAGAACTGGTCATCTAGGAAAGATATAAAGATAGTGTGTAGCTACAGTTTGTATTTCTTTCTCTTTATTATTTTCTACTGGTGCCTGACCTTCATGTAACCTCATCAACAAAGAGGATTGTTTTCTTGTTTTTTTTTTTTTTTTTTTTTTTTTTTTTTGACTGACTGACTAATTGATGATGCTTAGTTTCTTGTCAATGTTAGCAAGCCCTTAAGGTCCAGTCACACTTCACAAAACGATCACAAAGGAAATCAGCATGTACCGAAAGTTTGTATACCCTGAAATTAACCCCATTTAGACAAATTACTCACAAGTGCTATACACCAGCAGACATTTTTGCATCGATTTTCTAGTGCTTCTGATAGCATGCTATGTGTGGAACCTCCGATACGGGTTCAAATAAACAATGTTGAGCGTGATTCTGAGGTTGCATTTATGTTAAAAAATTCAAGTTTTGCTTCACTGATAGTTAAGTTTAGGGTGTGGTATGGGTTAGAGTGTAGGATTAATAAATTATGCATTTCTGTTGACTGTATTACATAATTTACAACTAAAAATAACACTTACTTTTGTTGCCACTCTGTGGATATCCATCCATCCATCTTCAACCGCTTATCCGAAGTCGGGTCATGGGGGCAGCAGCTCCAGCAGGGGGCCCCAAACTTCCCTATCCCGAGCCACATTAACCAGCTCTGACTGGGGGACCCTGAGGCGTTCCCAGGCTAGTGTGGAGATGCAATCTCTCCACCTAGTCCTGGGTCTTCCCTGAGGCCTCCTCCCAGCTGGACGAGCCTGAAACATCTCCCTAGGGAGGCACCCAGGGGGCATCCTTAGCAAATGCCCAAACCACCTCAACTGACTCCATTCGACGCAAAGGAGCAGCGGCTCTACTCTGAGCTCCTCACCCTATCTCTAAGGGAGAAGCCCGCTACCCTTCTGAGGAATCCCATTTCGGCCGCTTGTACTCGCAACCTAGTTCTTTTGGGCATGACCAAGCTTTCATGACCATAGGTGAGGGTAGGAAAAAAAATTGACTGGTATATTGAGAGCTTTGCCTTCCGGCTCAGCTCTCTTTTCGTGACAACGGTGCGATAGAGCGAGTACAATACCGCCCCCTCTGCCGCGATTCTCCGGCCAACCTCCCACTCCTCACTCGTGAACAAGACCCCGAGGTACTTGAACTCCTTCACTTGGGGCAATACCTCCTTCCCTACCCGGAGTACACACTCCATCGGTTTCCTGCTGAGAACCATGGCCTCAGATTTAGAGGTGCTAATCCTCATCCCAGCCACTTCACACTCGACTGCCAAGTGATCCAGTGAGAGCTGAAGGTCACGGACTGATGGTGACATGTTGACAACATCATCTGCAAAAAGCAGTGATGAGATCCCCAGCCCACCGACCCGCACACCTTCCCCACCCCGACTATGCCTCGATATCCTGTCCATGAATATCACAAACAGGATTGGTGACAAAGCACAGCCCTGGCGGAGACCAACCCCCACATGGAATGAACTCGACTCGACGTGCCGAGGACCCGGACACAGCTCTCGCTTTGGACGTACAGGGATCGGATCGCCCTAACAAGGGACCCCCCCACCCCGTACTCCCGCAGCACCTCCCACAGTCTCTACCGGGGGACCCGGTCATACACCTTCTCCAGATCCACAAAACACATGTAGACCGGATGGGCATACTCCAAGGCCCCCTCCAGGATCCTTGTGAGAGTAAAGATCTGGTCCGTCGTTCCACGGCCAGGACGGAACCCGCATTGTTCCTCTTCAATCCGAGGTTCGACAATCGGCCGAACCCTCCTCTCCAGCACCTTTGAGTAAACTTTACCAGGGAGGCTGGGGAGTGTGATACCCCTGTAGTTGGCACACACTCTCTGATCCCCCTTTTTGAAGAGGGGAACCACCACCCCTTTCTGCCACTCCTTAGGTACTGTCCCAGACTTCCATGCAATATTGAAGAGGCGTGTCATCCATGAAACCCCCTCCACATCCAAAGCTTTCAGCATTTCTATTCGGATCTCATCAGTCCCTGGGGCTTTGCCACTTCGGAGTTGTTTGACTATCTCAGTGACCTCCCCCAGGGAAATAGAATCTGATCCGGCTCTGCCTCTAGCATAGAGGGCGTGTTGGGGTTTAGGAGTTCTTCAAAGTTTTCCTTCCCCCGCCCAATAACCTCCTCGGTTGAAGTCAACAGCGTCCCATCTTTGCTGTATACAGCTTGGATGGTTCCCCATTTTCCCCTCCTAAGATGGCGGACGGTTTTCCAGAAGCACTTTGGTGCGGACCGAAAGTCCTTCTCCATGGCTTCTCTGAACTTTTCCCACACCCACTGCTTGGCCTCCCTCACGGCAGAGGCCGCAGCCCTTCGGGCCTGTCGGTACCTTGCAACTACCTCCAGAGACCTCAGTGACAACAAATTCCAGAAGGCCTCTTTCTTCAGTAGGACGGCTTCCCTGACCACCAGTGTCCACCACGGTGTTCGAGGGTTACCACCCCTTGAGGCACCTAAAACCTTGAGACTGCAGCTCTCCACTGCGGCTTCAGCAATGGAAGCTTTGAACAATTGCCCACTCCGGTTCAATGTCCCCAACCGCCACAGGGATGCCTGAAAAGCTCCGCCGGAGGTGTGAGTTGAAGATCACGCAGACGTTCCCAGTTCACCCGCACTACTCGCTTGTGCTTCCCAGGTCTGTCCAGAGTCTTTCCCCACCCCCTGACCCAACTCACCACCAGATGGTGATTGGTTGACAGCTCCGCCCCTCTCTTCACCCAAGTGTCCAAAACACATGGCCTCAGATCCGACGACACGATTACAAAATCTATCATCGACCTTCGGCCTAGGGTGCTCTGGTACTACGTACACTAATGAGCACCCTTATGTTCGAACATGGTGTTTGTTATAGACAATCCATGACTAGCACAGAAATCTAATAAAAAACATCCACTTGGGTTCAGATCGAGGAGGCCGTTCCTCCCAATCATGCCTTTCCAGGTGTCCCTGTCATTTCCCATGTGCGCGTTGAAGTCACCCAGCATCACTATGGAGACCCCTACTGGGGCCCTATTCAGGACTTCATTTAGGGTCTACAAAAAGGCAGAATACTCTGAACTGCTGTTTGGTGCATATGCAAAGACAACAGTCAGAGTTTTCCCCCACAACCCGTAGGCGTAGGGAGGCAACCCTCTCGTCCACCGGGGTAAACTCCAATGCAGTGGCACTCAGCTGGGGACTCGTGAGACAAGCCCGGCCAATAGGCACTCGCCGACGAGCCCTCCGTCTGGGCTTGGCTCCAGATGGGTGCCCCGGGCTTCCTCTGGGCAGGGTAACTCCTCCTCTTGCTGTTTTTTCCATGGAGTCTTTGTGAACCATTCTTAGTCTGGCCCCTCACCTGAGATCATTTTGCCTTGGGAGACCCTACCAGGAGCACCTGGCTCCAGACAACTCAGCCCTCAGGATCATAAGGGCACACAAACCTCTCCACCACGATAAGGTGCTGGTTCCCGGAGAGGACTCACCCGAAAATGGTAGCTCATACATGCCCATTTATTCAACGACACTTCTAGCTATGGCCACTGGGGTAAATAGAATTTCGATAAGCACAGACTGATTTCAGCAGCAAACTGTCTAATGCATGTAAATGGATGTAAATGAAGCACAAAGTCTAGTGTGACCTCAACTCTCTGTTTGACTGAAATATCATGACCTTGAAATTTCTAGAGATGGGATTTGTTTTATTAGAATCATTCCCTATCTTTCAATCACTCGACGTTGTGTCAATGAAGAGACACTAGGGGTCACTCAAGGGAGCCAGAGACACCTTCTGATCTTTTATAAAAGGCCAATGGGAATTGGCGAGTGGTATTTGCATGCCACATGCCATATGGTACAAAGGAGCTGGCGTGCATACCGCTCATTCAGATTTTCTCTTCGGAGCCGAGCAGTAGCTATTTCATTGAGAAATAAGCAAGCTGAATTCCCACGGCTTCCATTCACTTCTGCTGGATTAACAGCGCATTACAGTGGCTTCTCCCCCTCTCTGCAATGGTGCACTGCAGAGATTGCCCCTGGGTGCTTTGGAAGAACAAACTAAAATAGTATATTCTAAAAAAGTACAATTCCTAAAAGAATCTATTCTAAAAGAGAATGGAACATCTTTTTAAAGACGTGTCATTTAAAATATGCCCTTCCATTTGTGTGTTACTCCTGGGTGTGATCGTTATCTCTCACCTTCAGACGGCCACGATCACTGTCTTTTCTGCCTGGTGACTGCTCATGTGGAGACATCCTTCGTGGATGCGTCATGTCCTCATTGTGAAGACATAACCATGGCAACGTTGCGGTCACTGCTCCCTATTATAAGAACAGTTCTTCTACCTGCGGGTATGAGGCCAGTGCGGCTGGCTCTGGGGGCAATTTGGAGACCCCAATGGGACCACCTCCACCGGGTAAATCCCCACAAACCTCCCATTCCACAGCACGCTCGTTTGCTCTGGTTAGGCTTCCGGATGAGTGCGCCATCTTGTCTCAGAGCGAGTACGACCTCTTGTTCGGGGCCCGCGAAGGTGATGAGCTCTTGAGCGCAGTATCCAGTCGGACGCAAAAGCCTTGGCCGGGCTTCCCCCTTCGGGTGAAGTCGCCCAGTCATATGCTGACGTGAAAATGATGGACATGCTTTCCCAGGCAGCAGCGAGCGTCAGGATAGAGTGGAACCTCGATGGTGGGGCGGCCAAGTGCTACTCGCCTATGCCCCCAGTGATAGGGCGCACCCCTTCTGCTTGTTGCCAAGGGCGTCCAATTGCTGCGGCTGCACTGGCTCCACTGTGGCCTGCCCCCGCAACCCTGCCCTGGCATCAAGCCCCCCGCAGGAAGCAGACGCCACCTGTCTCACGGCCGGCCGCCAAGAAGGCTTCAAAGTGCCCCGGAGATGGGCAACTCAGAGACCAGGGGAACCACCGTTCCGGAGCTGGTGAACAGACCTCTTCAGCCTTTTGAAGGAGAAACTTTTGTTCCTTTTTCATTTATTTTTGCGGGCTCGTCCTTCAGGTGAGGTCGCCCAGTCACACACTGACGCGGAAATGATGGACATGCTATCCCGGGCAGCCGTGAGTGTCGGGCTAGAGTGGAACCCTCTGCTCTCCCCTGAACCCTCGTGGCTCGATGATTGGTTCCTGGGCCCGCGCCGCCGCTCACAGCCATGCCCTGCCCCAGTTCCTTTCTCCAAAACCTCAGACTGAAATGACCAAAACTCAGCACAACGTGAAGACAGCTCGTGACTCGGGAGCGCAGCTGAAAGTGAACGCAACACGCGGTCGCGAGAGACAGACATAGATTATTGACACGAGTGCATGCCACCAAGATGACAAGCACAATGCACTCACGCCAATGCCAGACATGAGTGCCCGGATCCCGAAACTGAACCAGTATCCAGACACCATTCTCCGGACATGAAACAAGACCTGCCGAAGAGCGCACGGCATGGAAATCAACCAAAACCATGCGCACACACCAAGACAGACAACGAAACACAAGACAGACATGGGACATTGATGTCATGGTCCTGTCAGACAGAAACCCAGACTGACAGAGTGACAGGACTGTGACAAGCAGGATACTATTTAAAAAAATCCCAATGATTTGCTATTTATTTAGCTATTATGGGGTGTTGTTCTAACAAAGAATGGGCTCTTCTTTGCTCATCTCTCTGAAATAGACATTAGTCAGGGTAGACGGTCTATTTAATTTGCTGCTAATAAAAATGTGGTTGTAAGGGAGGACACGGGAGGTAGGTTGCTCCACTCACAGGTAAGGATTTTAATGACCACACTTCAGCATTCACATGATCACACAATAGTCTCTTCAGCTTCACAATAATAAACTTTTCAGCATCACAATAATAAACTTTTCATCTTCACAATAATAACTTTCTGGACCCAGGCTCTCTCCCTGGTCTATTGGTTGTGTGGCTGCTTTTATGCCTCTCTCTCCATGCTCACTGGAATTACAAACAGGTGTTAACAGGCATAATTTAGCTCAGGTGTAAGCGCTTTCTCTCTCTCCGGACAGGCGCTTGACCCCGCCCCCGCTGCCACAGTCTATTTATTATATTTTAAACTTGAAAGCATCACAATCTAATTAACATCTGTTAAACATCTTTAAAAGATCAAATTTACAAACATTCTAAATCATAAATGTCTCAAAAACATTTGCTGAATGTCTTATTGACATCCGAGACATAATTATAGATGCATTGCAGATGAGCAAACAATGTAGAACAAATGTCTTCCAGTAAACACACACATCAAAAAGATGTCTGGGTATTGTATGTGTTATATCCTTAGTAAGAAAGAAGGAAGGAAATTCTTTAATAAGGAATTCTTTAATGAACAGTAGCAAAGTAGTACAGCACCGATAGCAGCTTGTGCCACGCTTCACTTCTCTTATTCTACTATTCTCAATATTCACATCATGAACCTCTACCGCCACCTACTGTCCAGTATGCACAGAAGAACACAACATATTCCCCCATCACTTAAAGCAACCTGTCTACACAGATTATTTAAGAACAAAAGTAAACTCAATAGCAAAGCTACAAAATTATCACGGCATTTACTTGGTTATGTAACACAATTACTTAACTCAATCATGCTAAAGAACAAAAAATAAGTTTTTTTTTTTTTTTTTTTTTTTTACTAGAATTATAAGAATGTAGTATTCATATTAAAATCAACAACAAGATGACATAATGAATTACTCATCCTTTATAGTCACGCAATGCAAGGTAATTAAGTAACACAGTCTTCCAGCCAACGAGGAGGTCGTCTCACACGGGTAGACACCCTTTGAAGAGTTTCGGGAACTTGAGGCGCCAGAGGAGGCGGATGAAACTGAAATGACAAGTCCACAGCATCCATGTCAGTAGTCTCCGAAACAGGTGCAACAGAACGAGACAGGTGAGAAGCATGCCAGTTCTTCCCGTCTGATAACAGGTAAGTACACGCACCCAGTTTACGCACAATTTGACGTGAGTTGGAAAATCTCGGATGCGCTTTCGGAACATGAGTTGGAATGCGCACACGCACCCAATCTCCCACTTTGAAATCAGGAGTGCGAGCTACACGTTTTGAGTCAGTGTATGCTTTCATTTTCTTTTGTTTCAAAGAAACTCGCTGAAGAAGCGCAGGCGCATCCTGACGCGTTGTGAGAGGAGGAAGAACATTAAGGCGCGTTCGCATCCTTCTGCCATGAAGCAACTCAAACGGGGATAGTCCTGTGGCAGAATGCGGTGTAGCACGATACACTTGGAGAAATTCTGTGACTGTAGGTTTCCACGGCTTCGTTTCCAGAACAGCAGACTGAATGCAGCCTTTCAGTACGCGATGAAATCGTTCAATAGCTCCATTCGCGGCAGGGTGGTACAAAGAAGTACGTATGTGTTGAATGTTTCTCTCTTTTAGGAACATAGAAAATTCTGCTGACGTAAACTGCGGTCCATTATCAGACACGATAGTACATGGGTTACCGTATCTACTAAACACAGATGACAAGAAGGTGATAACATTGTGAGTAGTAATGGAAGCGGTGAAAGCGACTTCAGGCCACTTACTGTGATAATCAATCAATGTCAGCGCATAACGACAGTCCCATACAGCGGTTTCAAATGGGCCCACCACATCTATAGCTACCTTTTCCCACGGTACAGACAGAAAATTCACTGGCTGCAGCGGCGCAGCAGAGGTGGTGGCAGTCTTGTCAGAGGACAGACACATTTGACAGGTCTGTATATGCTCTTTAACCAGACAATCTATGCCTGGCCACCAGTACTGTTCACGAAGGCGTTGTTTTGTGCGCACAATACCCTGGTGGCCTTCATGAGCTAACCGCACCAATGTGTGCCTCAGCGCGACAGGTACAACCAGACGTGATCCTCTGAACACATAATCGTGCTGCACACTCAGTTCATCACGTAGTTTGAAGAAAGGACGTAGCAAAGTATCCACAGAAGCTAAAGAGGAAGGCCAACCGCGAGCAATTTGTGTGCGTAATGCACTCAGTTCAGAGCACGTCGCGGAGGCAGAAGCAAACTCAGCAGGTGACAGAGCTGACATTGCAGGAGACATAAACGCCACAAACTCAGGTTCAGTATCCATGCAGTCTTCATCCGAAGCAGGTAAAGGCAGACGAGAAAGACAGTCAGCAGTGCAATTTTGAGCCCCAGGCCGGTAAATCACATCATAGTTAAAGCACAGTAGCCGCGCTGCCCAGCGCGCAATGCGCATTCCGGCGCGATCAGTACCTTTGGATGAAAGGAGCACAGTTAACGCTTGGTGGTCCGTCCGCAGGAGGAATTTACGACCCCACAAGTAGGTTCGCCACTTTTCAACGGCCCATACACATGCAAGTGCTTCCTTTTCAATGGTTGAGTACTTGCGTTCAGCAGGTGACAATGTCCGGGACGCAAAAGCGACAATGCGCTCAGTCTTGTTCTCATGAACTTGAGCAAGAACAGCGCCCAGACCATAGTCAGAGGCATCTGTAGATACCACCGTAGGCAAATCTGGGTCGAACAATGAAAGTGCAGGACTGTCAATGAGCAACTTTTTTACAGCATCAAAGGATTGCTGAGCTTCCTCCGACCAGACGAAATCTGAGCCCTGCCTGATGCACGCACGCAGAGGTTCAACTACAGTGGCAAAGTTAGGAATAAACTTATTGTACCACGATAGTAGGCCGATGAAAGAACGAAGTTGAGGTGCATCTTTTGGAGCTGGTGCATGAAGAATGGCAGAAAGGTGATCCTCATCAGGTTGAATACCTTGCGCGTTCACCATATGACCCAGAAAGCGCAGACTGGTTTTGTTAAACTGACATTTCGACTGATTCAGCTTCAGTCCAGCATCTTGCAAGCGCTGAATAACGGCTTTGAGCGTGTGATCATGTTCAGTTTGCGTCTGTCCCCAGAGAATAATATCATCAAGGTAATTGGCAACATTCGGAAGTCCCTGTAAAACTGTCACCAACATTTTCTGAAAAGCAGAAGGTGCTGAAGCAAGTCCGTACGGTACGCGGCAAAATCTGAAAAGTCCTTCGTGAGTAATGAAGGCGGTCAGATCGCGGCTCTCCTCATGTAAGGGCAACTGAAAATAAGCACTCTCCAAATCAATAGTGGAAAATACAGACGCTCCCCTTAACAAAGACAATAATTCCTCAATGTGTGGTAATGGGTAGCTATCCGTAACGACAGCCTTGTTGGGTTCTCGCAGATCCACGCACATTCGAATGGCACCCGACTTTTTCTGTACTACTACAATCGGGGAGACCCACGGTGAAGCATCCACTCTCTCGATAATGTCAGACTCGAGAAGGTGATGAATTTCCTCACTGACTGCAGCTCTAACAGACAACGGTAACCGGCGAAGTTTCTGGCGCACAGGAGCAACAGCTGGAGAGGTCTTTACTTTGTGAACAAAACCTTTTGCACATCCCAAAGCAGCTGAAGGCGTCAACGCAGACAATCGCAGCACAGGAGATGAAGACTGCTCTGGCAAAATTGAATTACCTTTAAACCGGAGACGTAACCCATTAATAAGATCCATGCCGAGCAGAGCTGTGCCAGATTCCACCACGAAGAATGACGTAGAGCAGGTGATGTCATCCTTAGAGACAGTGACAGGTAAGCAGCCAAGTACAGGAATTGGAGCACGAGAATACGTCACTAGTTTCAATGAAGGTGGCAGCAAAACGTCTTTCTTGAAATGTGTGTCATACACAATTTTCGGCAAGATAGAAACAGATGACCCAGAATCCACGATAAGCTCGATAGGCACAGACGTAGTTACGGTCGCAATAAGGGCAGTGCACCGAATTTTATCCGTTAGTGAGTCATGCATATAAAGAATCTGAACTTCAGGCAAGTCAATTTCACGCACTGAGCAAGCTTGTCCCGAACGACACACTCGCGAATAATGTCCCATCTTTTGACAGTTATTACACTGTGCCGATACAGCAGGACAACTACGATCATTGGCAAGGTGTTTCTGAGATCCACAGCGATAACATTCACGAGAGGACGAAGCAAGTGCAGTAGTTGACGAAGGCTTTGAAAAACGCTTTGTAGACGGTGGCTTTAAAGGTTGTTTACGACGGAAACGTCCAGCTGCAGGTGGAGGCTGTGCATGTATCACTTGCACAGGAACAGAACGAGTATTTGATAATAATTTAGCTTGTTCACCAGCAGCTTCTGTTTGGGTGGCAATAGTAACGGCTTTTTCCAGAGTCAATTCAGATTCCAAAAGCAGTCTCTCACGAATCCGATGACTGGACACATTCTCCACCAACTGGTCACGCAACATTTCGTCCAGAGTAGCTGCAAAGTCACAAGTAACTGCTAAGTCCCGTAGAGCAGCTACGTACTGAATTATAGTTTCTCCTGGTGCCTGAACACGTTTCCTGAAAGCGTGGCGCTCAGCCACTATGTTCCGTCGGGGGGTAAAATGCGCTGTCAAGGCCGCAATCGCATCTTCCATCGAATCACCTTGATTCGGCAAGGAATAGAACAATCTTTGTCCTTCAGTCCCCAGACAATGTAGCAGTAGTGCTCGTTTGCGCTCGACCGGCCATGCATCTCCAGATGCACCAACAACCAGCAAATAATTCCGGAACATCCGTAGCCACATGTCGAATGGAATAGGTGGTTCACCAGGACATGGCAAAAATGGCGTGGGAAATGTAGAAACAGCTGCCATCGTCAAAAAAAAAAAAGTACCTCGTCGCCAATTTGTTATATCCTTAGTAAGAAAGAAGGAAGGAAATTCTTTAATAAGGAATTCTTTAATGAACAGTAGCAAAGTAGTACAGCACCGATAGCAGCTTGTGCCACGCTTCACTTCTCTTATTCTACTATTCTCAATATTCACATCATGAACCTCTACCGCCACCTACTGTCCAGTATGCACAGAAGAACACAACAGTATGCGTGCTATAAGGGATATTTTCTATCCACTAGAATTGATGCATTGTTTTGTTGGCTGAATGATGGACACCCATGAACACATCGGTTTGGCATATTGGACAGAAAATACTTATAAACTTTGTAAAAGATGTGATCTCAGTGATTTCAACCATGGCATGATTGTTGGTGCCAGACGGGCTGTATTTCTGTAACTGCTGATCTCCAGGGATTTTCACACACAACAGTCTCTAGAGTTTACTCAGAATGGTGCCAAAAACATCCAATGAGCTGCAGACAGAAACACCTTGTTGATGGGAGAGGTAAATGGACAATGACCAGACTGGTTTGAGCTGACAGGAATGCTACGGTAACTCTGTTAACCACTAAGCAAAATTGTAGTGAGCAGAATAGCATCTCAAAATGCACAACACATCGAACCTTGAGGCAGATGGGCTGCTGATGGGACAACAGCAGAAGACCACGTCAGGAACTTAACTTGGACCATAATGTTCTTAATAAAGTTCTAAGTGAGTGTAAAATAATTTTCAAAAGATGTCAAGCAGAAAGGGGCTTGACATTTAAATGCTTTGAATTCTCTTAGCATTAGAAAACACTCCAAATACAAATATCATTGCAATGAATGATCTTTAAATATTTAAAGTCTACCTCTTCAGTGTGATTCATGCTATTAAGAAAACATAGTTTCACAATGAATAAGACATCCTGTGCCTTTAAGCATCATACATTATTTTGCAGTTAACTAGTAAGAATTGACATTTTAAAAACACGTCCACACACAAAAGCCAGAACTTGAAGCAACACTTAATGCTCTAATTTGAACTGCAGCATGACTGTTTTGTGAAATGAACGTATCCCGAACAGACATTCAAAAATCATAATTTTTCATATGAATCTACCAAGGAGGTCTATGATACCTGGAAATATATATCTAATAAAATTTGTGATTTAAATATTGCTTGCAATAAATTTTGTTTCGTCAGGGTACACAGCTAAGCTGTGTTCCATTCAAGTTGCATGAGGGATATTTCTACTTAATATCTCCATCCATAAATGCATTCCATTCCCTGATATTCGGAAGATGATGTTTAAGAAAACAAAAATGCAATGCTCACGTTAGCAGGGGTTTGACTCTCATTAGAGATGTCTCCTAGCAACCCAACTGATAAACAACGCTGCAGCACCAGCATTTTGTGCTTCAGGTGTACGATTATCAAAAGAGTTTTTTGTACCATGTTTTATACACCTGTTTCTGCAGATGTTTGTTAAACAAGCTTTATTATCATGTAATGTGTAAACAAACTCATTTATTGATATTAATTAATAAAGTGAATGTTTATCACTTACTTTATCTCCCTGGCTGTCGACATGTTTGTGTGACATCATGCCCCTTGCATCTCGGCAAAAAAAATTCTGACTGGTTAAACTTTAAATTTTTCTCTATTTGTTTGTAGATTAATTAAGAGTGGTTAAAATACATAGGCAAAAAAGGTGATTGAGAATGAAAGGATGTATTTATTTATTTATTTGGCATGTTAGGCCTGCAGAGAAGGCTTTGTTGGCCCTGAGAAATCGTCACTGATTAAATCAATATAAACTTTCCCAGAAACATGCATGCAAAGTTTCATCACTAAATGCCTTTAGGACGTCTACGAGATGTCTACTCCTACACTTGGCAGAACCCATTTCCCAGCATGATTCCAGGTTACTGATCTGACTCAACATCTGCTAAGCTTAACATCTCTGAGCTTACTTGCACTTTACATTGGGAAACTTGAAGAACATCATGGTATTAAGAGCTTGATTCAAGCAAGGTGAAACCTCATCAGTGGGTATCAATGGATATTCATCAGTGACTCAGCTGGGAATTTGTGGCTCCCACAGGATGAATCTGATCACCAAGTTCCACAGAAAGCATTTTGACTTGAGAGAGTTGGAGAATGATGAGACCACAATAATCTTTCCAAGGAGTAACTCTCATCAAGAATTTGAATGAAGTAAAATAAACTGCAATAGTTCACCCAAAAAATACATCTCAGTCATCATTTACTCACCTCTATGTTGTTCCAAACCCGTATCATTTCCTTTCTTACATTGAACACAAAAAGAGATGTTTCCCTTTCATTGTATGTAAAAAAAAAGAGCAGTATCAACATATTTCAAAATTTCTCCTCTTGTGTTCCATGGAAGGAAGAAAGTCATATGGGTTTGACATGAGGGTGAGTATATGACTACAGAATGAACATTTTTGGATGAACTATCCCTTTAAAAATGGTATATGACAATAGTTCACTTCAAGTGCCACAGCCACATAGATGACACATTAAAGCTTCAGAAAGACACACACTTTCATTTATTGGAACCGGCCTGCTTGTATTCATGAAAAAGGACCAAATACAATACAGAATGAATTGGAGAAGAGGTACAGAGTGAGTTCATCCTTATGAAGTGGATAAGAAGAAAAAAAGATGGGGAGACAAGTGAGGAGTGAGAGGAGAGGAGATGCCTCCAGGTCTCTTAAGCACATCATGATGCCTCATAAATTGTGTGTGTGTGTGTGTGCAAAAACATGACTGGCCAGCCTGAATGTCTTCTCGCCACATAGTGTTTAGTAGGGACTGTGTGACTGTTGTTGCTCTCTCTGTCTGACCTGCTGGTCTCCCTGCTCAGTCAGGCTGGTTTCTTGACTGGTTTTTTGAGGGGTTTGGGGCACTTTTCCACAGGTAAGGATGGCAGACCAGCTAGATGACCTGATACACCAGATGAGCATCAGCACCAGCGAGACCAGCTTGGCAAGGATCACTCATACCAGCAGACCTGCTTAGGCTATTTAAGTTCTTTGGTAACACTTTAACCCTTAGACCCCATTTCTACCTGGTATTAAGATGCATTTCAGGTTAGTGATCACATTTGGCCAGTGCTAAATACAGGTCTAAATGTGTTCTAAAACATTTAGTGATCAGATCAGAGAAACCACATACAAATGCATACGCATTTACATACAAATACACATACGCATTTAAGGCTAATCCTTCCTGTGTGTGTGTGTGCCAGCAGCAGTGAAGCACCAGCCCTCACCTGTCAATCAAAATCTGTGTTAAAACAAGAGTTATTAGACAGTTTACAAGCAACTTTAAAAGGAATTAACCATCCAATCATAACATTTTAAAAAGCAGATACATACACAATCATGAGAGCTTCACCTATCTCCTTTAGTGTGACACTTTAAGTGGTCACAGGAAATGCATTTAAATAAACTGGTGTAAACAGCCATTTGTCTCACCTGGCCACATGTGATTGGATCACCTGAAACACATCTTAGTATCAGGTGGCCTTAAATGCATGGGAATTTCACCAAACACACTTACTTATTTGGTTATTTAAAGACCCGGCATGTATATCTGTCCAAAATGGATAAAAAAAATGCAGTTTAAAATTTTCAAAATATTTTCAAGAAATTTAGAAAATAATAGAATCAAATATATTTTGATAGTTTTTTTCCTTCATATATTCATGATATAGTGTTTTTTTGTTGTTGTTGGTATGAATATGCTACTCATTTCTCTTGTAATAAAAAAAGACAGTAAACTTATATAGATTTCAACTGATCATGAAAATATCATTTATGGAAGTGCAAAAAAAAAAAAAAACAACAACAACAAACGACTTACATTCCTTGGGTCTCTAATTACCCTTTAAACTTTTACTACTTAAACTATTATACATTTTTTATTTATTTATTTTTTGCAATTGTGCCATTTTCTTTTTGTTTCACTAGAAGAGAAAGATTGAGGAATACAAAAAAATTAGATGAGGTACAGGGGTTGGAATGAGGTCCCAGGTCTCTAAAGACCCGATGTATGTGTTTAAGGGTTAAAATAAGCCTGTATTTACATTAATTAACTGTATTAGTTAACATGAACTAGAAATTAACAACACTTTTACGCCACCTATTAATCTTGGTTAAGGTTAAATTCAACATGTACATACTAAGTCCACGTCCACACTAATCCGTATAAGTTTGAAATCTCAGTTTTCATTTTCTAATGTCATTTTCCCCCCAATGTCAGGGGTGTAAAACGTACTCACAAATTATACTTAAGTGAAAGTATGGATACTGAGTTAAAATTTTACTCAAATAAAATTCCAAGTATCTAGCCAAAAATACGAGTGAAAGTAAAATGATTCACATTAAACTGTACGTAACCCTTTTATAGATACCATCACACATATGTAACAATTTATAACTGGGCCCCGCTGAGTAGCATCACACATATGCGTTTCTGCAACATCCAGTTATGTTACAAGCTGCTAGATTAAAATTGGCTTTCACACCGACACAGGCTGTGCTGGACAACCATCTGTCATTTATATTCACACAAACAGTCTTTTAAACCACAGAATAAGTTTATTTTATAAACATCCATACAACTCATCATCAAAGTATAGTGATAAAAAGTTTACAGTTATAATATGCACAGTTAATACTTCAAACATGATCATCATCCGATGCGTGCTGACATTTGATTACATCAGTAGCTGTTGTCATTCGTCAAACAAACAGCTTTTCAAGCACATAATATGTTTATTTTATATAAAAACAGCCTAATTGTCAAAAAAAGTACCATAATAACAGTTTGTGCACAGCCATCATATCTAAACACATTCTTCCCATGCACGCAGCCATGTCTACTTATTAGGTGCAGATGCGCATTTCATTCACACAAACAGCAACTCAAACAGGCTTTTCAGGCATTTAATACATTTGTTTTCTGAAACAGACAGCCTAAGTATCACAAAAGCACCACGATAACAGTTTAAAACGAAATCTCTAAGTGAAAACATGCTGATCGAGCGCGATTATCCAATGCATGCTCTGAGGTCTGTTTACATTAGTGCATGTCACACACACACACACACACACACACACACACACACACACACACACACACACACACACACACAAAATGTCTGATAAGTCAAACAGTGTGTGACTGCTGATATTATTTGTAAAAATTTTTTTACATAAAATAATATGAAAAACAAAATGAATAAAACAAATACAGTACAGCAGACATAACCCATTTGTTCAAACGTTTACTATATATTATATACAGTATATTATAAAAATGTTTATGACAAGAAATAAAAAATATAAATAAAAATACTGCTCTAAACTCTGCCCACCTCTACTGGCTGTGCAGTGTCACATGTAAAAATATCTCACTTCAGGGGACACTACAGAGGAATTTAGACCCTATTCATGAAAAAGTAAAAAGTAACTTTTTTCCATGCTAGAATGAAATAACGATAGAAGATTGTGTGAGAGAGGATTTTGTTAAAGTCAATTGGTTTAAGTTGTCTTTTTACTGTCTCTGTCGTCATATTTCTCCCCAAGTGGCATTCGCAACCTGGCCATAGAATCATGTTACAACATTTTTGCATAATAATATTTATGTGGTCTTTTTTACATAACACAGCGATTTTCTGGTGGAATGAACACTAGTGGTGCAGCAATGACTTTTATCTCCTTTCACTCAAATCAAAAGTAAATTAAATTCATAAACACTTATTTTTAACTCTGTTTCTGTATCTTATGACATAAAAACACTTTTACTGTAGCATTGTGCCTCATTTTAAAGTTTGCATAACCAACTACATTTACAAGCTTGCTTAAATGTGATCAAATTGTGCGGTAGCTCAATTTATAAGAGTGTTGCATATGCGATACAAATTCCTGACGAGCACACGAGTCAACACATGAGCCAAAAGTTTCATATAAGCACCACAAAATCACGTGGTTGCTTCAGAAATTGTGTTTTTCATCTCACATTTGCTTTTTTTAACACTATCGGTTTGGTTTAAGGTTCAAGGTTTAGGGTAGGGAGGTCTTTTTTTTATAGAACTTTATAGAAATTGATAAAACATCAACCTAAAAAATCTGATCTGTCCTGGAGAACATTTCACTTAGTTTTAGTGCCACTCAGTGGACATTTCACTTTGGAACTGCTCTGAGATGTGTAATGAACCACATAATTATATTTTGCAAAAATGTTGACACAGTCATGCAATGTTTGTTGCATGAGAGATGGCACTAACAAATTGCGATGTCAGATCACCCAGACCCTTGAGACATAGAGAAAGATAAAAAAATCAAAGCTTTGAAGACCGTTAGTAATGTTTTTGGTTTTGTGAATTGTTTTATGAGATTTGCTACCAAAACTTGCTGTTGACCAGATGGATGAATACAATAAAATTAATAATTAATATTTACTCTGATTCCATTATTTATTATTATAATTATCATTACTGGTTTATAGTTATTATTATAATTAAAGTTTCCTAACAACAATACTAATTCAGCAGATAGGGAGTAGAAATTCACAAATATAATTTAAATATGAAGGCAAGTGTAGAAATAAATGACATGTACCCATTTAATTACAAAATACTTTTGTTTATATATATATATTTGCAACATGAATGATACATTTGACTTCATAATTGTCCAATCTGTAGAATTAGCAGGTGTTTGAAATCAAATTTAGGACAAAAAAACAAACAGTCAATGTTTCTCACTTTGTGCTCATAGTTTTGAATGAATACATCACATTCAGTCATGTGGTAACATACGGTCTAGTCGCACAAATATTTCAACATATCAGAAGCTCAAATCAGATCCGAAATTCTGCCTCTACAGATGGTTGGAACTTCACTCAGCCGCCGTGCGTCACAGCATTTTAAATGATTGACCTGTGGTCTGTCATCTGTCATTTGTCAGATGCAGTGAAAAGGCAGCTTCAGTCCAGTAAGACAAAAGAAAATTATGTGCACAAATTTAATGAGTACTTTTCAAGTTTAAATAAAATTGTAAGGGGTAACTATTTTTTCTTTGGAAATGTAATTCAAATCAAATCAAAATCAAATCAAATTAAATCACTTTATTGTCACACTACTGTGTACACGAGTGCAACAGTAGGTGAAATTCTTGTGTGCAGTTCCGAGTAACATAGCAGTCATGACAGTGACGAGACATAAACCACTTTACAATAAACAACATATTTACACAAAACAATTTACATAACAAATGTACACATACTTACACAACAATTTACATAACAAATGTACACAATACACACAATGTAGAATACACATACACTAGATACGGGTATAAATATATATAAACACTAATTGAATTGGGAGAATATATTGACAGAGTGATGATTAATAAAGTGCAGTGCTGATTGTTGATCGTGAGAGATCATGTGTTCAAAAGTCTTATTGCTTGTGGGAAGAAGCTGTCATGTAGTCGGGTGGTGCGGGTCCTGATGCTGCGATACCGCCTGCCTGATGGAAGCAGTGAAAGCAGCCCATGACTCGGGTGACTGGAGTCTCTGATGATCCTCCGAGCTTTATTCACACACCGTCTGTTATATATATCCTGGAGGGAGGGAAGCTCACCTCCGATGATGTTTCTGGCAGTTCGCACCACCCTTTGCAGGTCTTTGCGGTTGTGGGCGGTGCTATTGCCGTACCAGGCAGTGATGCAGCCAGTCAGGATGCTCTCTACAGTACTGGTGTAGAACCGTGTGAGGATGTGGTGGTTCATTCCGAACTTCCTCAGCCGTCTCAGGAAGAAGAGGCGCTGGTGAGCCTTCTTCACAACGGCCTCAGTGTGGACGGACCATGTGAGTTCCTCAGTAATGTGGACACCGAGGAACTTGAAGCTGCTGACTCTCTCCACCAGTGCTCCATTAATGGTGATGGGGCTGTGCTCTCTGTCTTTCTTCCTGAAGTCCACCACAAGCTCCTTGGTTTTACTGACGTTGAGGAAGAGGTTGTGCTCCTGACACCAGCGTGTCAAGAGTGTGCACCTCCTCTCTGTAGGCCGTTTCATCATTGTCAGTGATCAGACCTACAACCGTCGTATCGTCAGCAAACTTAATGATGGCATTGGAGCTATGTGTTGCCACACAGTCATGTGTGTAAAGGGAATACAGGAGTGGGCTGAGAACAGAGCCCTGCGGGGCTCCAGTGTTGAGGGTCAGTGATGAGGAGATGTTGCTGCCCATTCTAACCACCTGACGTCTGCCTGACAGGAAATCCAGGATCCAGCTGCACAGCGAGCTGTTTAAGCCCAGAGCCCGGAGTTTCTCATCAAGCTTGGAGGGCACTATGGTGTTGAATGCTGAGCTGTAGTCTACAAACAGCATTCTCACATATGTGTTCCTTTTTTCCAGGTGGGAAAGAGCAGTGTGTATTGTAGATGCAATGGCATCATCAGTGGAGCGGTTGTTACGGTAGGCAAACTGCAATGGGTCCAAAGAGGTGGGCAGAACAGAGCAGATGTGATCTCTGAAAAAAAGCATTTGCTGATGATGGGGGTGAGGGCAACAGGACGCCAGTCATTTAAGCAAGTGATTTTTGATTGCTTCGGTACAGGCACAATGGTTGATGTTTTGAAGCATGTGGGGACTACAGACAGGGATAGGGACAAGTTGAAAATGTCCGTAAAAACACCAGCCAGTTGGTTCGCGCATGCTCTGATGACGCGGCCCGGAATGCCGTCTGGACCCGCGGCTTTACGGAAGTTCACTCGTCGAAAGGATCGGGTTACATCCGCAACAGAGACGGAGAGTGAACCATCATCTGTAGTATCGGCCGCGAGTGCTCTCTCTGTGAGGGCGGTGTTGTTGTCCTCGAAACGAGCATAAAATGTATTAAGCTCGTCCGGGAGAGAGGCAGCGGTGTTCATGGCGGAGTTTTTATTCCGTTTATAGTCTGTGATGGTGTTAATTCCCTGCCACATACTTCTGGAGTCAGTGGTGTTAAACTGTTCTTCAATTTTGTGCCTGTACTGGCGTTTGGCTGCACGGATGGAGTTACGGAGGGCATAACTGGCTTGTTTACGCTCCTCCGCGTTCCCGGAATTAAAAGCGGTGGTCCGCACAGTAAGTGCCGTGCGAACATCGCCGTTAACCCATAGTTTCTGGTTGGGGTAGAGCCGTATATTTTTGGTCGGAACAACGTCCTCTACGCACTTTCTGATGAAACACGTTACGCTATCAGCGTAAACCTCGATGTCGTCATCGGAGGCAGACCGGAACATCTCCCAGTCCGCGTGATCAAAACAGTCCTGTAGTGCAGAGTCTGATTGGTCCGACCAGCACTGGATCATTCTGAGGGCGGGTGCTTCCCGTTTCAGTTTCTGCCTGTAAGCGGGCAGAAGCAGAACGGAAGAGTGGTCAGATTTGCCAAATGGTGGGCGGGGGAGGGATTTGTAGCCATCCCGGAAAGGAGAATAGCAATGATCCAAAACCCGGTCCCCTCGTGTGTTAAAGCTGATGTGTTGGTGGTATTTTGGTGCTATTGTTTTGAAGTTGGCTTTGTTGAAGTCCCCGGCAACAATGAACGCGGCCTCAGGGTGCGCGGTTTCCTGCTGACTTATACTGCCATACAGTTCCCTAAGTGCCCGGTCTGTGTCGGCTTGTGGGGGGATGTACACAGCAGTGATAATGACCGCTGTGAATTCCCTCGGTATCCAGAATGGTCGACACAGAAGCATGAGAAATTCCAGATCAGGAGAGCAGAAAGACCTGATAAAATGTATATTCCTCTGATCACACCATGATTTGTTGATCATAAAACATACACCTCCACCTCTGCTTTTACCTGAGAGGTCTTTCGCTCTGTCCGCTCGGTGCACGGAGAAACCCGTGGGTTCGATGGCCGAGTCTGGAATCTCCGCGGACATCCAGGTTTCCATAAGACAGATAACACAGCATTCTCTCGTCTCTCGTTGGAAAGAGATCCGCGCTCTCAGCTCGCAGAGCTTGTTGTCCAGAGACTGAACATTTGCCAGTAGTATACTGGGTAGCGGGGGGCGATTTGCGCGACGTCTTAATCTGATGAGAACGCCGGCTCTTTTTCCCCTTTTCCGTCTGCGTTTCCGCGGCCAGGCAGCCCAAACAAAGGGATCCGCTGGCGTGTTTGTAAACCGCGGGTCGGCATTGAGGAATGTGAAGTCCGGTTTTCGGTGTGTGATTGCCGAACCAATGTCCAAAAGCGTTTGTCTGTCGTACACAATAAGGCAGACAACATCCAAGACAAAAAAACACAGAACTGTAAACAAAACAAACAATAAACTGCAGTGTTTTGACGGAGCTCGCGACGCAGCAGCCATACTCGGCGCCATCTTGAGACTTGACTATATTTTGATGTACTTTTAATTATGTAAAAGTACCTGTTTTCTGTTTAAATCACACTTGAGTTAAGTACAAATCCCCCAAAATAATACTTAAGAATTTGTACTCAATTACTTTACACCCCTGCCCAAAGTATGCAATAATAAAAAGTGTTTTCTAAAGTCTCTTTTTGGTGTAGGGAATTGTTGTTCTAGTGTCAGATGCATGAGAGGCATAGACATGGACTAATACTAATATGAATATAACCTAACTGTAATGTATTTAAGTGTTTTTAAGCAGGGTGGAAGCCAAGATGTAGGGGATCTTGTGAGTTTAAGAAAACCAAGAACTGAACTCTAGAAAAGTTGCCCAATTACAAACCAGAGCTTGGGGGTTGGTAGGCATTCAAACAGAAAATGCACTCAAGGAAATAAACTTTAAATAAGCTCTCTTTGTTGCAAAAGTTTAGGTCTAAAAGTTTGTGGAAGGGACATAATTAAGGGTTTGAAGCTGTATTTGTTTCACAGTGGGGTTTTTTATTCCACTATTGTAGAGTTTTAAAGGCTTTCTTTTCATGTGGAGCATCCTGTCACAGTCAAGCTCTGAGTTTTTAAAAGTCTGCTTTAATGGGCACTGTCAGCAGTTTTTGAATGAGTGCCAGTCAATTGACATTCAAGTTACAATAGCAAATGGATCTATATAGACCTTCTACACAGACCCTTAAGCTCTGTTCCAAAAACTGCCCAGTTACACTTGGACCAGTTCCTCACCTTCCGGACTCTCATAGTAAGCTTCCTTGCTTCCTACAGCACTACATAGGCAGATGCCCTCTAAGACAGCATCCTAACTGTCATGGAACTTCATAAGTATTCATTTGGAATGCTCTACATACTGTAGGCCACAACTCTGCACACCACACATATATCTGTCTGCAAAAGAGACCTGAATCACAATTTAATTTTAATAGAGTTTGAGCATGTTGATAAGCTATCGGAATGATAGCGGAATGAATATAAAAACTGGGGCTGTCGATTTAACACATTAATTAAGTGTGATTAATTATATAGAAATAACACAATTAATAATACCCAGTACATAAATTCCGTAATAAGTAATTTTCCCACTACTGGAGTAATTCAAGATTAAAGTACCACCTTTATGTTTTTCATAGTCCACAGTCAGCATTGGGCAGTCAGTGTTTCATACAGGCAACATGCCTCATCAAACCACACTAACAGCGAAAAGGCAGCATAGCTGGGTTTTTGTTCAAAGACATCTTGACAAAGATCAACAGAAGTTACAACTACGTTTAAAGGTAGAAAGGATGAGTCCTAGTTCTAAAAAAAAAAAATTTCTCCAATACTTTTCACTATTAAATTAAATATACCATTATTTATAATCAACGTTGTCCACCATCTTGGTTAATTTTTATTAACTAATTGTGGTGCATTTTGGGATCATTTTCTCTATAAAGGACACATGCAATGCTGCCTTAGAATTTGTATCTATAGGCAGCTCACTAGGTATTAGTCACCATGAGTGTCATGTCTTGTTATGTTGTCACTCTTTCAGTTGAAGCATCATTATTTACTACAGGATGCTCTGAACTTTAATCAATAACCAGAATCAGACCACAAAAAGGGAAGACTAAAAAAGACCAGGATGAATGAAACAATTATTGCTGTGAACAAAGCCTCACTCAAACAAGTCCATGATATAACAAATAGTATGGGTAATATCTCTCTCTCTTTCTCACACACACACACACATGCAGCTTGCTTTACTGCTGGGTTCATTCCCTTGGGAGATGGCCATGCTCAGAGGAAATTGCAGAGAGAAATAGCATCTGTTGTGCACTTAATGTGGTTTCAGGAGTTACCCTATATAGGCTGTTGAAAGCTTATTAATGCTCTCTCTATATAAATTCATTGCTGAAGGACAAAAACAAAAACACTACAAATCAATTTAATCTCATCCTATTTCATTGAATAACTCTTTTTATTTCCATTATAGGTTTAAAATGTATTACTACATGTAAGTCCAATAGTGTACAGGCCATAGCTTAAATCTATTGGAGAAAACTTTACAGCAAACTTAACTCAAAGACTCCTATTTGTAAAGAATGAAGACTTCTAGTTTTAGTAGTCTAGTTCTAATTATCATATCTATAATGTGGTTCTTGCTCTCAATGGGGCATGTGGTGAGTTGCGCATGGATGTCGCAGAGAATAGTGTAAAGCCTCCACATGCGCTAGGTCTCTGCGGTAGTGCACTCAACAAGCCACGTGATAAAATGCGCGGATTGAGAGTCTCAGATGCGGAGGCAACTGGGATTCATCCTCTGCCACCCAGATTGAGGCAAGCCACTACACCACCACGATGCATTGGGAATTGGGCATTCCAAATTGGGGAGAAGAGCGGAGAAAAATATGTATTTCTATATTTATTTTCACAATAAATATTGTATCCGAAACAGCTTTACAAAGAACTGCCATAAACAGTACTGACAAGTGCTTTTTGAAACAAATTTATGTTTCCTTCTGAGCCTGATCACTGCAGATTTACTGATTTATAGAGAGGACTGAGTAGGAATGGCAATAAGATTAACTGACAATTGATCCCCTCCAGCCCTCTACCTCATTCTTTTCAGGCCCTCAAGAATATCGTTTGGGGAAAAGGGATCAGACCATTGATCTGAGATTTGATGGCTGCTTTGTGTGTCATGTCAGTTGAAGTAACACCTCTTGAACTCCTCATACTCACAGAGGTAACAGGTGATGACAGCTACCAAGGGAGTTTAACAAGGAGCCTATTCCCACTGATCCACAGGAGAGTCATCTTCATCATCATTATTACCCTGAATGAGTGAGGAAGGGTAAAATAATGATTTTAGCCAATCAATCAAGACCAGCTGAGAAATATTAGAAAGCTTTGTTTAATCGTTAATGAAGGTCATCTGAAACACATGCTACAACCCTCCTTTTATCCCTTGTCCTTGTTATCTATTGCTCTCCACTCAGTTTATACTGGGCTTGTTCTTGAGTTTCTATTTGTCCTTGTTAGAGCCAGTTGTCCTTTGAAGACTAGTGTGCACCTTTGTATGAAATCTTCAGTTTTTTGGCAATTTCAAGCATTGTATAGCTTTCAGTCCTCAAAACAATTATTGACTTATGAGTTTCCAGATATGCCATTTTTGACCTAATATTGAACTTAAGACATGCCAGTCCTTGCATACTGTGGCAGCTCAAAAACAAACACAGAGACAACTTTAAGCTTAATTTAACGAAAAAAATAGCTTTCAATTGTGTTTGATATAATGGCAAGAGATTTTCAAGTACCACATTAGCAATTTAGCAAGATTTAAATGAGCAATTTAGCATGATGAGCTGTCCTAATTTGGAAACACTTTTTATTAACTGTAAGCGTTTCTACTCGCCACAGTTTTCCTTGTTTATTCTGGTGAGTGTGTATGTACCACCACACACGTGTGTGAATGCAGTGCTGTAATATCTGACTGATCAAATCACAGACACGGAACAACAATATCCGGACTCAGTTGATATTCTTCGGGATTTTAACAAAGCAAACCTCACACTTGAACTGCCCAAATACAAACAGCACATTACATGCCCAACCAGAAACAGAAATATACTGGATCATTGCTACAAAACAATAAAGGATGCATATTGCTCTGTCCTTAGAGGACTAAACTAAAATCTGCTAAGCCTGTAAAGAGTTGACCAGCAAAGCAGAGCTTGAACTACAAGCCTGCTTTGACTGCACTAATTGGAGTGTTTTTGAGACAGCAGACACTAATCTGGATGAGCTCACAGATACAGTTACATCATATATCCGTTTCTGTGAGGATATGTGCATTCCTTTGAGAATATTTTAACATATAACAACAATAACAAACCATGGTTTACAGCAGATCTAAGGCAGCTTCATCAGGCCATAGAGGATGCTTACAGAGGTGGGGATAATGTCTTGTACAATCAGGCCAGGAACACACTGAATGAGGAAATCAGACTGGCTAAAAGCAGATACTAAAAACAAGTTTTCAGCTAATGACCCTGCATTAGTGTGGAGTGGCATGAAATTACTTATGAATTACAGGACTCCTGATCCCTATACTGTAGGGGACCAACATCTGGCTAACAATTAGAATGTGTTCTACTGTAGATTTGAAAGACAAAATCACACACCTCACACCCACTCTGACCTTCACTTCACACAAAAACCAACATCCCCTGCAACCCCCCTCCTGCTACTAAAGCTGCACTTAAGATCTGTGAAGTAGAGGTGTGCCATGTCTTCCGAAAACAAAAGACAAGGAAAGCACAGGTCCCAGATGGTGTTTCACTCACTTGTCTTAGATCTTGTACTTATATTAAAGATACTTATATTTTAGTAAAAATAATAATGACAAATCGGATTAAATTCATGCAGCAGATATGGTAAATTTTGTGAATTAAATTATTTACAATAATTTATATTAAGTTTGTTTATAGGCTAGTTGTCATGTCTCTTTAAAATGTAAACGCCCGCCCCACATCTAAAGACCGCTAAGTGCATGACATTGTTGACATGACTGCTTGCTTGGTGCCACTCTGGTGAAGCTAACTTTAGCTAAATGTTTAGCTTTTTGCAGTCGGGAAGATAAAACTTCACTGACTATTTTGAGGGGTAAATTTCTCTCTCTATATATATCTTTCTACTATATCTATCTACTCCATGTTGGGGCTTTTTTATTACTTGCATAAATTAGAAACATTTAGGCTTACTCATCTACCTCGTTTGCCTGCTTGCGCTTCTCAGAGCATTAAAGAGCCACACCAGATGCTCGTTAGTGGAGTGTTTGGCGTGCTTTAAAAACACTGCAGTGACAATTATTCTTTGTCTGGCTTTGAATGTTGTAATACATACTCTCTGTGCATTCATAGAAGGACTCTTCGTCTTATGTTTTTCTGGATGTTATTTGTGTCTCAGATTGGACTTTAGATAAGTGTTTTCAACGAGTGCTGTATATTGAAAAAGAGACTTTCCTTGTTTGAATACTGACTGTTATTTCTCTATTTTCCTAGAATATTCACTCAGCTACTTCAAAGTTATATTTTGAAACTACTACGTTTATTCCTACCTGCATTGAGAAACATGTTATGTTCAGATCTCCATTTCAGTTGTGTGCAAAGAGACCTATACCTAGCCTGAGCATGCATTTATGTTTGAGTTTCATTCCTCATTTAAGATTTTCATTATCCCTGCTTCTGAAGAAATTTGATGCTTTCCTGTCATGAGTTTTGATTTATGTCTTCACCCACTGGTTCATGAAATTACCTTGACTGCTCTTATGGATGAATGTTGAGTTGACTTTTGAGAATCTCCTGTGGACATACCAATGTTAAACTTATGAACTAGTCTAAAAGACTGTATCCTGTTTGCCCAGTTGTCCTGCACTCTTTGAATAAAGCTCCCGCACCTGGGTTCATAACTAATCTCCTCTTTATAGTATCATTACAGCCTCATAGTATTTTGCCATCCTTTTGCTACTGTTTAAAAGTAATAAAAAGGTCCTTAAACAGGTCCTTTGAAGTTACTGACTGATCCTTCATCACTGCTTTCTGAGACATTCCTGTGCCACTGTTGAATCTGACAGTGATACCATCCAGTGAGTCATCTTCTACTTAGTAGATTATTTTCTACTGTTTTTGAGACATTTCAATGTATTCAAAGCACTAGAACCGTCAGGCACAGGAACAGTTTTTCCCCTCAGACTATCATCTTATGAACAGTTAAAACTGCCCAATTGAGCAATAATTATGTACAATTCACTGTATAGTCTTTTTTATATCTATCCAACTCATCCTACCTCATATATATATATACTTTATATATTTTTTGTCTTATTGTGTATTCTATATATGCATTATTTTCTAGCACATTTTTATTCTTAATATATTTCTATTTATTTTATTTTTGTATTATTATTATTATTATTATCTTTGTTTTTGACTGGAAGCTCCTGCCACCAAGACAAATTCCTTGTATGTGTAAGCATACCTGGTAATAAAGCTGATTCTGATTCAGATTCGGATTACTCAAGAATAAGGTGTTGGATTGATGGCTGCTGTAATTTTTTTCTTTTTTTATTAAAAATGACTCAAATAGTGATGGTGCAGTTTTTTATGTCAGTAATGTCCTGACTATACTTTGTGATCAGTTGAATGCCACTTTGGTGAATTCAAATACCATTTTCCACCAGTGTATACTGTAAATTACTTTAAAGCACACACGAATGGATTTAAAGAACAAAACTCAAATTTTTATTTCATTTTCAAATTTTGTTTGCATGGGGACCTCAAACATGGCATGTCAAAACTTAAAATGTTTGTCGAGACACGTCTGTTCCTACCGCTGTGCTGTTTCTAGCTGTTTCTGAATGCAAGAATGCTTCCTGGTGAACAATTCCTTAGATGTGACTCCATACTTTTCCCACTCCTCTATTTAAAATACAGAGAGCATGAGGGATCATCTATATGATTAGACTAGACAATAGCTGTCTGAGCACGACTCAATTTAGACAGAGATGAAATGTAAGGTTAAAGGCAGTGAGTGAGTGAGGAATAGACAGATAAAAAGACACAGAGAAAGTGAGAGATCTGAAGGTTGGTGTTATGACCGTGCATATTACTTCTATATGACATGTCTCCGAATAAATATTGAGAGGTTCGTATAGGTGCATTGCATGCTGACAGGTCTCTGTTCATCCGTATTTAATTCATGAGTTATTTCACCAGCTGTATAGGGAGCAGTACTTGAATGATTTACCATGCCTGCAGGGTTGGTATTTCAAATGTGTGACATTTCAGATTTTCCCATATATACAGCATAGATTAATCTACTAATTTAACATAGCTGCAGGGCATATAATCTCTCCTTGTAAATCCTGACCATTACACAAAAAGCTAATTGCTAGACATTACTCAGTGTCACAGAGCATTTATTATTATTATTATTATTATTATTATTATTATTATTATTATTTTCAAAGACTTTGTGCTGTTACCTGGGAAATATTTTTTGTAGAATTCACTGCCAACTATGAGATAATTTATCCACACTTACAGTGAATACATTTCTTTGCATTATATAACAAAATATCAAAGCATGTGTCCATAGTTAACCCTGAATAGTATGGTGTAGCCCTATGACAAAACAATCAAGCGTAAAGTGTCAGTTCAGGCAGGTCACGTTAGTCAAAATGGCAATCAGCTGATGCTACGTTGAAAATTATGCCCATCATTACAATTCAGATGCTTATCAGAGCAGTTCTATTTAAATCCTTCATTTTTTGATTGCCTTTGCTGCCTTTCCATTGCATGGATGCAAGCTCTACTAAACACCCTCCTCTGTCCCCAGACGGGGCTATTTGCTGCACTCCATGCTCTGTCCATGCATGGCTGCATGGATGGGCAGGGAGTTTGCCTAGAAAACAGATTGCTTCAATTGTCTACACTGTTTGTCTATACATTTAAATTGTTCAGGACAAAGTATTCATTTGACGGAAGTGGTTCTGACTGAATGTATTTTCTTTCACTTTCAAACCTTTAAAAAAAACAACAACAATGCATTGTTGGAAATAAAAGGAAATTATATACAGTAACCAATTCTATGTTTTTTTATGCCACATGAAATTGATTTAGTTTCCAAGAAAAATGGGGGGTCACCCTTATGGAGGAGACACCTCATGAAATGCTCCACAGATTGCTATATTAAACACATTTCAGTGTTTTTTTTGTTGTTGTTTTTTTTTTTTTTTTTTTTGCTGCTTTTTGATAAATCAATTAGACACTGTTAACTTATCAACTTTATCTAACATAGTTTAAAAGGCCATTTTGAAAATATGAATGTTGCCATATGGCAATGCTGTAACACAATAATAATAATAATAATAATTTAAAAACAATCACACTTTAATGACCAAACATTGCCGTCATGGGAGAAATTGCTATGTTGTACAACAGGATTGTAATAATGCATTTTGGGGATTTTTTTTTTACAGATAGTGATCTATTAGCTATTATTGATATGTTTACCATAAGGAGACAGTGGTACAAAAAGTGCCATACTACAAAGTTTCACTAGCATCAGAATAGTATTCAAAACAGATTAAAGTGCAACAAGAATTTGTTTTATTTTTTTAGTAACTGGTTAAGTGCTCATGGAAAAGATGTGTTTTAAGTCGTTTTTTATTTATGATTAAACTGAAAGTCTGAGAAAGTGTTTTGGTGCCTCTTTGTGTTGGTACAACAAGGCAACTTTCCTTAGTTGACCGCAGGCTTCTAGTGGGCGTGTTGCTCTGCAGAAATGATTTTAGGTATGCTGGAGCAGACCCAGTGAGAGCGTTACAGTAGTCCAGTCTAGTTATGACAAGTGACTGAACAAGCAGTTGTGTGGCATGTTCAGAGAGGAAGGGTCTTATCTTCCTGATATTGTAGAGTATAAATCTACATGATCTTGCAGTCATTGAGATGTGGTCTGTGAAATTTAGCTTGTTATCGATGGTTACCCCTAGCGATACTGTAGTTGTACCCAGCTGCGTGGTGATGTTGTGTTCCACAGCAGGGTTGGCTGGAAAGGCAAGGAGTTTGATCTTGGCTGGGTGGAGTTGCAGGTGGTGTTCCATCATCCAGGCCGAGATGTCTGCCAGACAGGCAGTGATTCGAGCAGTCACTGTGGTGTTGTTGGGCTGGAAAAACAGGTAGAGTTGTGTGTTATCAGCGTAGCAGTGGTAAGAGAAACCATGTGACTGAATGATGGGTCCCAGTGATGTTGTGTATATAGAGAATAGAAGTGGTCCAAGCACTGATCCCTGAGGTACCCCAGGAAGTAACTGATGTTGCTTGGATACCTCGCTTCTCCAGGCTACCTTGAAGGTCCAACCTGAGAGATCAGAATTAAACCAGTCAAGCACAGTTCCTGTGATGCCCAGCAAGGAGAGGTCATCAGTCATGTTTGTTATTAGAGCTAATTTACAGTATGTAAGAAAATCAAATGGAAAAAATATCCCATCATTAGAGTATACGTGTACCTGTAACAAACTGTTCATGGAGACGGTGTTAGGATCCATGTGCAGGAAGTTTATTAAAAGAGAGACAAGCAAACAATCCAAAACAGCATGCAGATAAATCCAATAAACCAAATAAACAGTCAAACCATGCAAACAAAACAAAGGGTAATCCAAAAAGCATTAAACCCAGAAAAACAGGCAACATCATCACATGAATCAAGAAGCAATTGAAAAATGCAGGGTAAACTGGCAATACTTCGCAAAGAACAATGGAACTGCATGGCTATATATACACACACATGTGGTAAATAGGAAATGAGCTGTGAATAAATTGGTGAAAATCAGTATTCGAAGAGGGCTCCCTCTGGTGGTTGGTAGGATGGTAACAATCTCAGACGTTACAATACCATAAAGGTTATGAACTACTGGACAATACACATGTGGAACATCAGGAGAACTTAATTTATATCCACAGAAAATCACCTTGGAACCAGGTGCCTAAAAGTAGTTTCTAAAAATGGCACAGAAAAGTGAAGTTAGCTCTGAAAAAAAAAATAAAAGCTCAAGAATATTTTTTTTTATACAGGTTTCACTTGCTTTGACACTTTGTTATCTAATGCAATCAAATACATATATTAGAACCGCATAAGTGACTGAATGTGTCTGAATACTTTTGAGTATTAAATTAAGGGATAATTGTTATTTTTGGGTGAACTAACCCTTTAAAAACTCTTAGTTGAAAGTGCCGTCTGGCAAGAGGTACCGAAGCATTCAGGCCCTCACGGCCAGACTGTGTAACAGCTTCTTCCCCCAATCCATCAGACTCCTCAATACTCAGAGACTGGACTGACACACACACACAAACATGTCCTGAGTTGCACTTTAACTATTGTCACTTTATACCTGGCTGCTACCTCAATAACTGCTATGTGCATAAAACACTATCTCATAGTATGTTATGTTTACATTTGGCATTTTTACTGTCATCTTTTTGCACTACTGTGTACTGGTCGGCGCTGCACTGTAGTAATTTATTTATTGTACTGTCCCGTACTTTTTGCAAACGTTTGCACGTGCACTTTATATAGGTATGTTATTAGTCTGTGTAGTCTCATGTGGTTCTGTGTTTGTCCTATGTTGTTTTATGTAGCACCATGGTCCTGGAGGAACGTTGTCTCGTTTCACTGTGTACAGTACTATTTGTATATAGTTGAACGACAATAAAAAAAACACTTGACTAGTTGTTGAAATGTCATTATTTTGCATATATAATCCAGATTAAATTTACTTACGACATTAGAGTAGCTAGAAATTCTCTAAAATTAGTGCTCAGTTGTATTCGTATTAAGTTTGTTAACACTGCACTTTGTCTATCTTTACATTCATATAATATTGATACTTATGACATCTTAAATGGTTATGCAGCACATATCAAGAGTCAATTTTTCATATAAAAAAACATAATTTACTGAATAATACTAGAATGTGGGGACTTTTCTGCAGGGTTCTCTGTAATGTCAGGTTTTACCTAAGCACATAGAATCTGCTTTGCCTGATTACACTTTAAATTTATGTGGATTTTTCATAATTTGAATAATATTCTCCTGTCTAATTTTTATATGCTGCAGCATCTTTCCCTTTGTTGCAAGGACACGTTTCTATGGTTGATTAAATCCTGTGGGTGTATTGAGAATGGCTGTGTGATGATGTTGTTGAGGAATGTTGTATTGTAGATTTAGAAAATCAACCGTTACTGGCTGAATGTCAGTGAAGATGAAAATCAATTTAGAAGGTAGCAGAATTTTACTTAGAAGTCCAGAGAGTTTGATCATTATCTTAGAAGCGACTGGACCCTATGTGGGAGAACATATATATGTCATGACAAATTCAAGATAGTATCAATTCGTTATTTTGATCCACCAATATCCTGCTTCCTAAAAAGCAATTTTGAACTCATAGATGCCCTGATGCTAAAGTTTTTTGATCAGTCTCCTTCCTTTGTATCAGGGGAGAAAAAACACACATACAATGATCCAGCCCTAACCTAACACTAACATGAAAGGATCTGTCCTTTTCAAGGTTTTCAGATATTTAATCAAACCTTTTAGTGAATAGAGATGAAAGATTATTATTTTTCTCTTTATTACAGATCTTGTGAACAAAGAACTAGTGTCACATACTGGTCGAGAATGTGTGTTTGACAAGGCCAGATAATGACCCTTGTGGTACATTTTGTTCTTCTGTGTTTTATGAGGTCAGGCTGATTTAGGTCATGGGCATTTCTGAAAAAGGTTTAAAAAATACTTGAGAGAAATGTTACACTATTCTGTATAAAAGCAAAAATTCTGAAAAGATGACTGTGAACCAGGGGTGGGGGGTTATAACCCCTTTTTTATTAAATAAATGACTTTATTTAATAAAGTCATTCCAAAAGGATTTATTTAGTAAGTCAAGAGGATGACTTGGTAATCATTTTTCTATCTTACCCTTTTTCTTTATCCCTCCAATTGTGGAGGAACCTTCAGGCAAAAAGGTATAGTGTTTTGATTTGACCCTAATATAACCCGAGCCGATCAAAAAATACACAGGCTAAAAAGGGTGCAGCAAGTCAGACTAAGAAAATTCTTAAATGTTTCTCTTTTAACTGATTTTAGCAAAGTCATTCATCTAACTGTTATCACAAGAATGCTTTTGTCATTTAGCATCTCTATTTATGGATAATTTGTGAGACTGTCAACTTGAAAGGAACCATTAATCAGTTCCAATAACCTTCACAAATGATATCATTCCTAATGTGACTTTAATAGTAGACTTCAATAAAAGCCTAAACTTTTTTTTTGATCATCTCTAATAATAATAATAATATCATGCTTAGAATAGAAAAATGCTAGAGGTTTACTCAGTTTTGAGATATCAAATATTTCATAATCGATCTGCATTTATTCCTGTCCCCTGCACAAAGAGAAGTTTTTCTTGAATCATTTTTAAATCATTCTCAATTCTTATGTCATCCTTTCTTTTTTAAATTATTAAGTTTTATTATTATGTTATTGTTATTTTTTTAATTTTTTACTTTTCACCAATGGCAGCTGCTGAATGGCTCTATTTTATTATTTTTGTGTCAACATTATTGATCCCTAAAGCAGCTTAGCTGTTAGCTGTCAAACTACTACTGAACCCTAATATACATAAATGACTATTACAGAGCCAAATGAAAATAAATGACCAACCTCAGACCTGCATAGTTACAATATTTACAAAACCTAATGAAGAAGAAAAAAAATATGCAAAATAAACATTTCATACAGTATTATGTTACTTTATTGTCATTTGACTTAATTGCATTGTGTACTTTCCCACACAGTGTGCTATGTTTATAGACTGCACATTTTGGCAAATGTAGAAAGTCATCCGAATACTGGGAAAATCTGCATATTGTGCACAGTATTTGTAACATACTGCATTAACAAATGAGTAAATTCAGTCTGATGGGATTGTCTGAGTACACTGTTTATGATGCATTGCTGACCCACTAGCAAATTCTATTAAAATATATTAAAAGAATATAGATCATCAGGTGAACTGTTCCAACAGCTAAAATATGATTATTATGCTGATAACATAAAACTAGATCACAATCAAATGTTCTTTTGAATTTGTTTTGTTTTTGCTGTAAATGCAATAGATAATGCAAATACTTGTAGGTATTTTTTTTTTCTTCTAAAAATAGCCAAATCATTTTCCTCATAGAAATAAATAGATAAATATGATAACTGGGATGTCTTCTCCCCCACTGATGATCACTGCCTTGACCATATTTATATTCCCAGATTAAAAAAGTATGCAATATTTAGACAGTAGGTAAATAGTAAAAAAATTGCTGCACTTTTAATGGAAATTGCAGGGAAAGAATAGCTTCAAATACTCTGAAGGCAGTTGCTTCTGCCTTTGCAGTTGTTCTTTAAAACGCATGTTCTCGCGATAACTTCCGGTTGTATTGCACATACATGTAACGGGATTATGTATTTAAAAGACAAAATATAATTAACTGTATTCCACTACAGTTACAACTGAAGTCATTGGTATTTATAATACAGTTACATTCAAAAAGTATTTTGATTACTGAAGAGATTATTTTGAATTTTATTCTCATTTGTTTCATTTAATATTTAGTCTTTTCAGATGGAAAACATTTATACATATAAATTATGTGATCAAAAGTGCATTTGAACAGCAGTGAAACACTTTCTTATGATGTGTTACATTCATACAAGCAGACAGAGAAGAAAGTTTTAAGAAAGTTTAGAGCAGAAGAAATAAAAATAAACCTGGTGTAAATTGTCAGCTTTAAGCTGAACTAAAATGCTATTTCTAGCCATTTTACATGCACATGTCACCAGGCATGATCATATTTTTTAATCAAGAAAATTCATGTTCCATCATAATTTATTTTCAAAAAGAAATTTTAATAATCAAAACATTTATTTCAAAAAGAACTTTGATATTTGGGCAAAAATCGTATCCTTGATAATAACTGTTGTGTTGTTTTCCTATAAAAATAGCTAAAAATCCTTAAAATAAGATCAATTTGATTTATCTTGTTTTAGAAACAACAATGCATAAGATATTTAGTTTTTCAGAGAATGTATTTTTAACATGTGTATTTTGTCTTACTGTACTGGAAGAGTTGAACAAGTGAAAAAATCTACCAGTGCTGAAGATGTAATCCAAAGTATTTAGAATATGTTACTGTACTTGAGTATTCTAACGGAATACATTACAAATTACATTTTACAGCATGTATTCTGTAATCTGTAGTGTACATTTTAAAAGTAACCCTCCCAACCCTGCACATGCATCAGTTCTTGCTAGAAGATGCAAAATGCAATGTGCATGCTTCAAGTTAAGATTTTTAGTGAATAAGGCCCATTTCTATACATAATCGATCAAACAGCTTCAGAAAACATGGATTAAACTACTTGAGATGTTTGGATATATTTTTTTCTACATGTATGTACTTTTTAGGGACTTAAAAGTGATGGACCCAGTGAATGGGATGGGCAAAAGCACCTCATGCATCCTTCAAAAAACCTTCAGTTTGAGTTCCGCAGAAGAAAGAAATTCATGAGTTTGAATCAACATGAGGGTGCGTAAATGATGAGAGAATGATCATTTTGGTGTGAACTATGCCTTTAACTGAGACATGGGGTCATCAATTTAAATATGATTATACATTTCAAATATTTTAGAACTGATTGTTATACAATACAATAGAAAAATTTGATTTATCAGCGATAATTTCTCTATATCCATTTCAAGGCTTCCTGTGGATTGTGGTCACTTAAAAGGGCCATACCTCAGTCAAATCTATTGATCTGATTGCAATTACTATTAAGGAAAAAACCCAGTTTTAAACCCAAAACTTCACTGCCATTGAAATATCCTGTCCCATGTGCTATTAAAATGTTAAATGTCATGCAAACTCCACTCCAGAGTAGGCTAGTAACACTAAATCCTGTTTGTTAATTGTTTTCAGTGGCAGATATGAAACCCTGGTGGTTCAATAAGAGTGTAATAATCCCCCCCACTCCCCTTTTCAAATTATCAGTTGCTTTTTTAATTTCCTGGTTCAGGCTATTGTGCGGTCGAGAACAAACCCAAGGTCTGAGGGGAGTCTGTTTAGGAGATAAACAAACATATTGAAGGCCAGTATCTCAGGTAAATAAGTAAGAGAATTAATTTGCTTGTCATCTTATTTTTTATTTTATTTAATTTTTTCAGTTTTATGAGAGACTTGCAGCTTAAGGCAGTGATTCAGTGGAAGGTCCGGAGTCACCAGTGTACTTTAAATTACATGTGCATAATACATTTTCTGTCTAAACAGTTGGGAGTGGTGTAAAGCAAGCTTGGTTATCATGGATATCATGCGTAGTTGATGAATAACATACTTATGAGCTTTTTCCATCAAGATCAGCATCAAGGCTTTAGATGAAAGTCACCATTTCTTCCAAGTGTTTAATTATTAATCACCTTTTTTCATTCACTAGTTCATTTTAAATGGACCTGCGGTGTGACAAATTAATTTTGAAAACATAAATATTCCATGTAGTCTCTCAGTTAATATGAGGTAATAAAAACTGCATACGTACTAATTATATAAGAATTAGGCAGAATGCTATTTAAAATAGTTTTAGATGGAGTATTACACTGCAGGACATGCCAGCTTTCCAAAAGTACTTCATGACAATTAACCTCATGTCAAACAGATAAGATTACATTTGTACCCTGATTTGCCTTTTATGTTTGTAATTGTAATAATATACCTAGTTTCCATGGTGTTAATTCCGAAATTGGTGCATAAATGGAAATATTAACGAGTTAAGAAGACCAGTTGTAGACAGCCAGATCTACGTAGTTGTAGATGACCATGCTGTAGTACACTTACAGGATGTGGTGATGGCTTTATTCTCTCTTGCTTTACTCCCCTTTTACAAATAGGCCTAGGAAAGGATTCAGTGTGGGTATATATGATTCTTCTAGAGTATTTTATTACTGAAAAACCAGTTTCCACCAGTTACTTATAAAACATTGTTAATGTGAAGCATCTTAATAAAGAAGTGCAAACAGATACAATATTTCCAGGAAGAAAGATTGTTAAGTAGAAGCACCACCAAACAGAATGCCATTAAAACACTCACATACTCACTTCACAATACTTCAATATGTACAGTCTCAGTTTGCCAACCATAGCAATTTTCATTCAAACCATTTTAAAGCTTCTCTGTTCATCTCCACTCTTATATTTCCCCCCCATATTTTTTACTGAACAGAAAGACACATGAAAAGGGATTTGGGAGATTTACAATAACAATACAACAGCATATAAAACACATTAAGTGTGGCCTGTGGTACACTTAACTGCATTCTCTCTACATTACAGCAGCCCTGCAGTTACTCTCCTGGGCTTTCTTACTAGCTGTTTCTTAGAAAGCCTATTTGTCACCCCAGCTACGCCGTGAGCATCATTAGCAGAGGTTGACAGCTCTCTGACTCGCCTGGTTTTCATGGTTGAATTTTCCTTCTCTACATGATTCTCTTGTAAAGTGGGTTGTGAAAATCTCTTTGTGTGGAAGACCACATTTGGTAGATATTTCAAATATACTGTTCAAAGTGAAGTTAAAAAAACAAGTTCTGAATTTGAAACATTCTGTCATTTATTTAAAAGAATATTCAGGTTCAATACAAGTTAAGCTCAATCAACAACATTTGTGGAATAATAATGATTACCAAAAACATTTATTTAGACTTTGAGGTTACAGTGAAGCACTTACAATGGAAGTAAATGGGGACAATGTTGTTTTGGGTCTAAAGACAGAAAGGTGAAGCTTATACTTAAATAAAAGCACTTTCATTAATTCTTCTGTTAATACTTGTGTATAATTTGGTCTGTAAAGTTTTTTAAATCTTAATTTTAGGGTTTTAGGGTTTATGCTTTATGTCTTCATGGCAAAAAAGTTGTAAAATTGGATATATACAGTAAGTTTACACAGGAAAGGTTAGTAAGCATTTTTACAGTAAAATCATGTTATCACACATATTGCTTACATCTTGTGGCTATAATTTAGAAACAGTGAGTATTTTAACATTTATTGATTGGTCACATTCACTTCTAATGTAAGTGGCTCATTGCAACCCAGACTTTTACTTTTTTAAAGGAAAGTCAAAATTTATTTTTATGTTAATCAAAATTATGCCACAAATGCTGTCAATTAAGCTTTACTTGTATTAAAGTCTGCATTTGTACCACAAGGCCTGCTCCCTGCCCTGCCTTTTTACATTCACTTATGACCAAGGGGTCAAATGTTTGCTGGTTAACATAGTCCAAACCATCTGGACCCAAAAAGCTCCATTGATGACCATTCACAATAAGCCATGTATTCTTAAAGAATATTTTTTTCAAGCAACATATATATATATCACAAATATTTTATTGAAATATAATAGATCAGTACCCAATAATGCTAATAATAAATACATTATTATTTATCAGTGCCCAGTTTTTTTGAAGGGCTTGTAAAAGCAGGAAATGGAATTATATTTCCTTGTTTGCTGAATTTCATGTCACAGCTCAGAATAGTCATTAGCGAAAAGCTTGGGACTGTGCACTTTCTTATGGTGCCATAAACCAATCAGCATTTTTATTATGTCAATTTACTTGTGGCTCCACAGTGAAAAAAATCTGAATTGGTTGCAAGGATAAATGTGATACAAATGGGTGATATTCAAGCCAGCTGTATGATACCACATGGTTTTTGAGAACATGTGCTCCATTCTGTATCTTTACTGCTAAACCAAAATGTGCATGTAACACAGTTCAATGGAAAGTATATATAATATTTTAATATTTTTGCTAATATTAAACAAAAAGACAAACACACAGCTGCCAATGTCTGTTGAATGGCTGCCTCCGGTCACCTCTTTATCACCCCTGATCTGCAGGTCATCATCCCCGCCTTCCTGGATCTGGGAGACAAGGGGACCCCCGCTCGCGGGGTTGAGAGGACAGGTAGGGGTGTCCTCCACCCCTGGCAGCACCCATGACTGCTCCAGGCGGTCGGCTAGGAGCCCCTTCTCCCCTCGCGGTCGGCAGCCGTTCCTCTGCTGTCAGGCAGCTGGACTCCTCCATCCCGTGGAGGATGGCCACGGCTGCTCCGCTGGGGTGAATGGTAGTGGCGAGGACTCTACTATGGCGCATCCCTCCACCTTCACAGGTTGCGGCACCAGTGTAACACAGTTCATAAGGTGAAGGAGAGTGAGATCTTCTCATCATTATCTCTTCTTCATTAAATTTTCTCACCTTGTAAAATGCTGCCAGGTTTATGGTTTAACAGATGTTAAAATATTTTAGAATGTCATGTTTATTATTTATCCTCGCACTGTTACCTCTGTCCTGCCAATACAGTAATGCAAATCTTAACAGCAACTATATATATATATATATATATATATATATATATATATATATATATATATATATATAATAATGTCTTGAAATTCAGCAAAATGTATGTGAAATTAATAAATAAACCCAGAGAGGAAAACGTCTAGCAGTGGGATGTCTCTCAGACTGCACGTACCCTTTCCCAACGGCCCATAAAATCGTCAGAGCCTTCTGGTTATCTACCTCCGAAACAAGGCGGGACAAGGCGACGCTGCCAAGCATGGGAGCAGGCTATGCCAGATGCGTCTTTTCTCTCTCTATGTTTCTCGCATAGAGCTAAAGGGGCTGGGGCCCTCATCCGCATTGGGGAAGGCGATCTTTCCCAGTTTCCTATTCTTTCAGGGGGCAGGTGTGGACCCTGCGGAGTCCACACCTGCCCAAGCTTGGGGAGGTAAGAGTGGTGAAATATATCACATAGGCTTTTAGGTCACATGTGGAAAGTGGCGCAGTGGTAGATCCTGCCTCATTGGGAGGGAGGAGTTGCTATAAAATAATGTGACCAGGGGGTAGTGGGAACTGCCCAAGGGAGACATGGGTCCGCTCATAAGGGGACTGTACCACGGAAAATACACACAGGGGGAAGTGCATGTAGGAAACCTGACCTGTGGAGCACCTATTGCAGTACAGGGTAGATTGAGTACCCAGATTGGATTTGGTCGGCAAATTCCTCCACTGACTTCGTGGACCCAGAGGGCTAGGGAGGAGTCATCCAGGGAGCCGAGTTAGTGGGATCTCCTGGGATAAGAGTGCATGATATAAACCTCGTAAAATAAGGGAAAGGGCACTAGGTACAAGCGATCCACCCGGACCCGAAGGGGGGCGCACAGCCTGGGTGTGATAGGTCAATGTAATGGCGTCCACTACCCCGTGGGAAAGCCTCTGTTTGGAGACAGCGTTCCCTTTCCGCTGTATGCCAAAGCAGACACAGAGCTGCTCAGAACATCTAAAGCTCTGCGTGTGGTCCAAGTAGATATGCAAAGCACGTACCGGACACAGCAACGAAGGGGCTGGGCCTGCCTCCTCCTGGGGCACTGTTTGCAGGTTCACTACCTGGTCTCTGAAGGGGGTGGTAGGAACGTTGGGCACGTAGCCCGGTTGCGGTCTTAAGATAACATGAGTGTCTACCAGACCGAACTCCAGGCAAGTGTGGCTGACAGAGAACGCTTGCAGGTTCCTGACTCTCTTGATGGAGGCGAGCGCGATCAGGAGGGCCGTCTACAGGGAGAGGGCCCTGAGATTCTAGTGGCTCAGAGGGGGGGTCTCTGAAGGCCCGAGATGACCACTGAGAGATTCCAGGAGGGGAACAGGCTTGGCCGGGAGGGATTTAACCTCCGGGCGCCTCTTAGGAATCTGATAATTAAGTCATGCTTACAGTCTACTGTGTTGTGGTGGGCCGCGATAGCGGCTACATACACCTTCAAGGTGGAGGGTGACAGCCTCCCCTTAAACCTCTCCAAGGTTTAACAAGCGCCATTTCAGGGCATAAAGTTGCCTGGTAGAAGGGGCAAGTGGCAAGTGGTAGATCGGCTAGATCTTCTGTATCCTGTCCAGGGGCCAGACATGGAGGTTCCATAGGTCTGGGTGCAGATGCCAGAGCATGCCCCGTCCCTGAGAAAGAAGGTCCTTCCTCAGGGGAATTCGCCAGAGAGGGGCTGTTGCAAGGAGTACGAGATCCGATAACCAAGTTCGAGTTGGCCAGTAGGGGGCCACTAGAGTGACTTGTTCATTGTCCTCCCTGACCTTGCACAGCACCTGTGCAAGAAGGCTCACTGGGGGAAATGCGTACTTGCGCAGCCCCATAGGCCAGCTGTGTGCTAGCGTGTCTGCCAACAGGTCTACCTGGGCCTTGCCGAACCGTTCCCAAATCAGCTGGACCAACTGGGGGGGAAGCCTCCACTCTCCGCTGGGAAAGAATTGTCATGATAGCACGTCCGCCCCCACGTTGAGGTTGCCCGAGACTTGAGTCGATGGACTCCAAAGGAGGAGACGACGGGTGAGTTGTGACATGTGGCGGGAGCATATGCCGCCTTGGCGATTTATGTACGCTACCGTAGTGGTGCTGTCTGATCAGATCAAGATGTGTTTGCCCTGAACTAGCGGGAGAAACCTCCGTAGGGCAAAGAATACAGCCAACAACTCTAGGAAGTTGATGTGCCAGCGCAGCAGGGCCCCTTTCCAACGGCCCACAGCTGCGTGACCGTTGCACACGGCGCCCCAACCCAATTTGGAGGCTGAAGTCAATGCTGAAGCGGTCTCATATGCATCAATGAAGGGTCGATGTCGAGGCAATATTGAGACGTGTAAGTACACGTCCTTCAAGTCTACCGCTGCGAACCAATCTAGATGCCGGATGCAAGTTAAAATATGTCTTTCATGAGCATTTTGAAATGGAGTTTGTGCAAGGCCCGGTTGAAAACTCGCATGTCCAAGATCAGTCGTAAGCGGCCGCCTTTCTTGTGTACGATGAAGGGCTGTAGAAACCCTTCTTCATCTCGGTTGGCGGGATGGGCTCTATCGTGTCTTTGAGTAAGAGGGTCACTATTTCCGTGCGCAGGGTTTTGGCATGTATGCTGTGTACTGCGGTAAAGCAGACGCCCCCGAAGGGAGGGGGGGGGGCTTGGCAAACTGAATTGCATAACACTTACCTTGCTCCACACTCCCGGCAGGGGGCGGGTTAGTGACTGAGGAGGAGGTCCCGTGGAGGCGTCCTCTGGACTCGTCAGAACCGGCCGGCCGGGGGATAGTCGTGTGGCTGAAGGCGAGAAGTCTGCATCCAGTGTACTGGGAATGTTGAGGTGTGGCGGCAGAGTGCTGTGAGAATGGCATTTGCGGGGCAGGTAACCCAGAGACAAAGGAAATAGCTCTTTTATTGAGGGGGTGTGGCAAAAGAAATACATTCAACAAAGGATTCTTCTCCCGGCCCTCCACCAGGGGACGGAGTAGTATTCTTACCAGCTCCGAGCGAATGTCTCGGTCTCTGGGATGGGTGTCTCAGGACCGCTTGGGAGCCTTCCGGGTCCTCGAAGGGGTCCGCGAGACGGGGGGCGTGCACTTCCTGCGGGGCACTCGACGCAGGGGCTGAGAGATATGCCCGGGTTGAGGCAGATTTGCACATTTCTTAGCCATAGGAGAACACCCTCGGCGAGCAGACGGAGCATGGCCCGCAGCGGCAGGTTTGCGGCGGGGAAGGATGTGTGAAATGGCCTCCGTCTGTTTTTTCACCGTGGAGAACTGTTGGGCGAAGTCCTCAATGGTGTCGCCGAGAAGACCGAACTGGGAGACAGGCGCATCGAGGAAGCATGTCTTGTCCACTTCGAGCATCTCGACCAAGTTCAGCCACAGATGACGTTTCTGAACCATGAGTGTGGCCATCGCCTGCACGAGTGACCACGCTGTAACCTTCGTGGCCCTGAGGGCGAGGTTGGTCGCTGAGCGCAGTTCCTGCAGCACGTCGGGATCAGGACTACCCAAGTGCAGATCTTTAAGTGCCTTGGCCTTGTGAACTTGCAGGAGGGCCATGGCATGCAGGGCGGAAGCGGCCTGTCTGGTGGCACTGTAGGCTTTGGAGGTGAGTGAAGACGTCATCCTACAAGCCTTGGATGGGAGCACAGGGCGACCCCACTGCTCTGTCCACCTGTGGGACTGCTGTGTACCCGTGGGCCGCTCTGCCGAGGGTAGTGAGAGCGGATAAGCGAGAGGCTTGGTGACGGGTGGAGAAGGGTGTCCTCCAAGAACTCGTCAGCTCATCATGTGGCTGTGAGCGGCGTGCAAACCTGAGGAACCAATCATCCCGCCGCGAAGGCTGTGGGGGTACGGAAGGTAGGGAAGCCTCATGCTGACGGCGCCCAGGCAAGTATGTCGGACATCTGGGACATCAATGTTCTCTGACACTGTGGGTTAAAATTGTAATTCAGACCGGTGGTGGAGGATGAACTGGTATTGCCTGTTCAACTTGACTGTTTCAGTCAAAACTTCCGAAACGTAATTTTCTGTCTATAAATTCTTATGAAATAATAACTAATAGGCTTCATACTTTACGTATGCTCACTGCGTGTTAACTCTTGACATACTTTTTTGTTGTGAGCCTGAAATACAGCACTACACTACAGTATGTAATTTTTTCGGCATTTTGACGCCATTGATTCTGTCATTTATTGCTAATGCATCATTATCATTATAATTTTTCTTAGTTCATACTGACTTTTACACTCCATCATGATGGGAGTTTAAATCAAAGGATTAAAGATTTTAACCTGCAATACTAGAATGTCTGTAAAGAGCTGAGAGGATGGGGTGTCAGTGTGGTAATTCTAAATGCCTATAAAGAGACCTGACACCCTCATAATGTGAGCATGGCCTTCGATAAAAATGTCTTTAGGTGCTCTCACACACAGTGTAATCCTTCTGTGATTGATTTAGGGAGACCAGTGTTGCTCATTGATAAAACTCCTTCCTGTTCTGTTTTGGACTGGGACTCAGGCAAGGAATTAGTTTACAGAGTGCCACTGAAGCAAAAGAGAGAACTAACCAAATTAGATGATGAAGTTTGGATGCTCTCTTTCCCTTCACGTCTCTGTGCATCTTTTATACTATTTGTATATTTAGATTAATCTCTCTCTCTCTCTCTCTCTCTCTCTCTCTCTCTCTCTCTGCGCATGTGCGAGTGTGTTTGGAAGAGTGGAGCGTGTTGTTTGAGTGAGCGGAAAAAACTGTTCTTTTTCAAACTCTTTTTTTTTTCCCCCTTTCTTTTCTTGTTTTTTCCCCCCTTTTTTGTGGTTAATTTATTATTGTTTAGTAAAAGTACTTTGTACTTTTCGCCGCTCGCGGCTTTGTCGCGTGACGGTATGGCATCTGACCCTGCACAGGTGTCGATGCGAAATGGGTGCAGGTGTGTGCCCGAGCTCGGCGTTAGCGTGGAGGATGTACTCGTGGTGGTGGGAGAATTGATCGGGTTTGATAATATTCTCTCAGCATCACGAATGAACAAGGCGATTGTAATGTTTTTAAAATCGGAGCAGTTAGTGAACCAGCTGACAGAGAATGGGATTTGGATTAGTGAAAGTTTTGTGCCTGTGACTCCCTTAGCGGCTCCGGCCACTAAAGTAACAATTTCAAATGTGCCACCTTTCATCTCAAATGACGCCATTACTAAAGAGTTAATTCGATTTGGAAAAATTGCAAGTCCAGTCAGAATGATCCCGCTGGGATGTAAAAACACGGCATTAAAACACGTTCTTTCGTTCAGGCGGCAGGTTTTGATGTTTCTCACTTCTCCTGAGCGTACGTTAGAGATCTCGTTCCGTGTGAGTCATGGAGAAAGTTCATATATGCTGTATGCTATTACCGATAACCTGAAGTGCTTCGAATGTGGAAATATAGGCCACAAACGTTTCTCTTGTCCGCACAAGAAGGAAGATAATGAACAGCGTTTGCCTGTCGATTCAACAGAGAGCGGATTGTCTAAAGATAACGACAGTTCGGATATTGTGGAAATTACAACCACACGGAAACAAGTGACAGAGAAAAGGCCTGCTGAGCGAGTCATCGGGCACAATGAGGTGAGTGAAAGCGATGGTGATGGTGAACAGGCTGGATGTAGTTATGCTGTTGTCAGGCATTCAAGTCATGAATCTGAAGATATGGTTAATAGTGAGAATGTGACTCAGACAGATGTACAAACAGTAGAGGAAGGCTCAATAGATGAGTTGGATGGGATGTCCCAATGTACTGATGATAGCATGAAAGATATTGATCAATGGTTGGAGGGAGCAGAGATGTCAAAAGTGTTGAAAGAAGATTTGTATACTGTGGCTCAAATCAGCGATTTTCTTGACGAAACGAAAGGTAGAAAAGTTAAAGTAAGTGATTTTTTCCGGACTTGGAGAAGTTTATAACATCTGTAATGTGGGCAAGGAGACATAGTAATCATGAAGAGCTTTCACAGCAGAAGCGTTTTAGATTAAAAAAACACATCACTGCAATCCGACAAAAAAGTAAAACTGAAAAATCTAGGCCAAAGAGGGGAAAAAAATCTAACTAATCACTAATGGGTAATACGCTTTTCTTCTTGTCTGCTTTCTTTTTTCTTTCTCTTCTTCTTATGGACACTTTACGGGTGGGATCCTTGAATGTAAATGGGATGAGGGATAGGAGGAAAGCAGAAACTATTGTAGAATTTATCAAGTTGAAAAATTTAGATGTGATTTTCCTGCAAGAAACTCACAGTGATGTGAACAATGAGGTTGACTGGCGACTGTGGTGGGGTAATGAGTGTGCTCTTACTCATGGGACTAACCTGAGTGCAGGAGCTGCAATTATTTTCTCGCTTACCACTAAAGTTAGAATTCTGTCAAAAAAAGAAATTGAGCCAGGGCGGGTATTGACAGTTAGAGCTGAGATTAATGGTCTGGTTTTTGTTTTTGTTAATATATATGCACCTAATACTGGATCTGATAGGATAAATACCTTTGATAAGTTGAAGATCTTTTTAAAACAACAGCAGGTTAATGATTTGATCATTTTAGGAGGGGATTGGAATTGTACACTTGATCCTTCTTTTGATAGAAATGGGGAAGAACCCAATTTTCTGTCATCTACTGTTTTAGCTAATATTATTGAAACTTTTAACTTCACAGATAGTTGGAGAGAAAATAATCCCTTGGTTAAACAATATACTTGGGTAAAGGTGAATGAGGGGAGAATTTCAGCTGCACGTTTAGACCGATTATATTTATCAAATAATATGAAAAACAGAGTTGTACATACATCTATTGTTCCCACGTATTTTTCTGATCACAAGCTTATTACTGTTGACTGCACTTTGAGACATAGAAGAAATAAGACTTTATATTGGCATTTTAATATAAAGTTACTGCAAGACAAGTTTTTTTGTGAATCTTTTAAGCACTTTTGGGAAACTTGGAAAAGTGAAAAAAGTAGATATGAAAATATAATTCTTTGGTGGGAAATTGGTAAAACACATATAAGGGAATTTTGTCAACAATATACATCTTACTCAACTTTGTGTTTGAAATCGACTTTGGAATGGATTGAGAAAGAAATTCTAGTCATTGAAGAGAACATGATGAGAGATCTTGCTGCTAATCTACAAGAGTGGTCTGACAAGAAATTAAAGTTGAGTTCTATTCTAAATGAGAAAGTCAAGGGTGCTCTTGTGAGGAGCAGGTTTTTATCATTGAAAGATATGGATGGACCTACTTCTTTTTTTTTTAACTTGGAACATAAAAGTGTTCAAGAAAAAAAAATGTATAGTTTGAAAAATAGTAATGGTCACGGTACAAGCGATCCTGTTGAAATGCGAAGATTGGCAGTGGACTTTTACTCTAAGTTATATTCTGCTGAGAACACCGATGAGAAGAGCCAAAATGAACTTTTACAGAACCTTCCCTGTTTAACTGCTGAAGATAAACAAACTTTGGAATCAGAACTTACCTTTGGGGAATTAAGTGCTGCAGTTTTAGGACTCGCCTCAGGTCGTACCCCAGGAATAGATGGCCTTCCTGGTGAGTTTTACAAGCACTTCTGGACCTTACTTGGAACTGATTTCTATGAAGTACTACAAGGAGTTTATCGTATAGGTTTGATGCCTAAAAGTTGTCAACGAGCAGTTTTAACTCTACTTCCCAAGAAAGGTGATCTTACTTTAGTAAAGAACTGGAGACCTGTTGCAGTTTTATGTTCCGATTACAAACTACTATCAAAGTGTTTGGCTAACAGGTTAAACAAAATAATGCATAGAATTATACACAAAGATCAATCCTATTGTATTAAAGACAGATATATCACTGACAATTTGCATTTAATACGTGATGTTATTGATTATGCTTTGGAAAATATTGTTGATGTTGGAATTTTATCATTAGATCAGGAAAAGGCATTTGATCGAGTTGATCACCAGTTTCTTTTCAGGGTTTTAAAGGTTTTTGGTTTTGGAGACAATTTCATTGCAATGGTAAAATTGTTGTACAGTAATGCCACATGTATGATAAAAATGGCGGGTGGACTAAGTGTTCCTGTTAAAGTACAAAGAGGCATAAGACAGGGATGCCCACTCTCAGGTCAACTATATAGTTTGGTCATTGAACCTCTCCTCTGTAAATTGAGAGAAAAGTTAACGGGATTACAGACAAATGTTCCAAATTGTAATGATTGTGTTAAAATCTCAGCATATGCTGATGATATTACTGTGGTTTTAAGAAATGGTCATGATGTTCAGGTTTTAACAGATATTTTAGAGAGTTATGGGAAAGCTTCATCTGCCAAAGTAAATTGGGAAAAAAGTGATGCCCTATGGTGTGGTGTGGGTTATAATGGTCCGAGACTTCCAGCTAGATTACAGTGGGGAAGGGCTGGGTTAAAGTATTTAGGGGTATTTTTAGGAAGAGAGGAATATAAGAGACAGAATTGGGAGGGCCTGGTGGAAAAGGTGTGTGCTCGGTTGTCTCACTGGCACTGGCTGCTACCCCAGCTATCGTACAGGGGAAGAGTTTTGGTCTGCAACAATCTTGTAGCCTCATCTTTATGGCATAAAATGACTGTCTTAGAACCCCCTGAAGAATTGGTGGAAAGTGTCCAAAAACGTCTGGTGAATTTTTTCTGGTCTGGTCAGCATTGGTTAAAAGCACCTGTGTTATATCTGCCCAAGCATGAAGGAGGCCAAGGTTTGGTGGACATTAAAAGCAGAATAAAGACTTTTAGACTTCAGACAGCAAAAAGACTACTTTATGGGGAAAATGTAAGCTGGGCTGAAGTAGCCTGTGCCCTCCTAAGAAAAGCGGGCAGTATGGGGCTGGACCGACATCTCTTTCTAATGGACACTCAAGGAGTTGATTTGTCTGGATTAACACCTTTTTATCGATCCATGTTGAAAGCCTGGAAAACATTACATATATCAAGGGATCTCCAGGATGTGCAAGGTCTTTGGATGAGAGAAGAACCCCTGTTGCATAATCCTGTTGTGGACTTAAACATTTTGAAGTCATCGACAATGAGGACTGTTTTAAGGAATGCTGGAATTACAAAGATTGGTCATTTAATAACAACAAATGAATGGATGTCTGCTGAGATGCTGGCCGCTAAGCTGGGTGTGAGGTCAATTCGCTTAACACAGAGACTGTTGAATGAGCTTTTTGAATGTTTGCCAATGGATTTTAAACATGGCTTGGAGACATTAAATGAAGATGTAGATGTCTTTTTCCCAGAGTTAAAAGTGGCACCTGCTTTTAATGCTTTCCAAGAAGAGGAAGGGTCTTTGCTTACCTTCAAGATTCCCGAAATGGAACTTTTCAGTGAAACGGGGAAAAAAGCACTGTATGTCACATGTGTCAAAGTCTCACATATGGCTTCTTTAGAGGGACTAAAAGAATCTAAATGGCAGGAGAGTTTTGGATCAGGCATTTCCCCTAAAGGTAGCTGGAGGTCCTTGTACAAACCTCCCATTGAGAAAAGGTCTGGGGACCTTCAGTGGAGGATTGTGCATGGTATAATAGCTACAAACAGATACAGAGCACACATTGATCCTCAGGTAGGGGAGGGGTGTCCATTTTGTGGGCAAACAGAAACTGTTTTACATTTATTTTTTGACTGTGGCAGACTTGAAGCTTTGCTATCTGAATTAGAGGATTGGTGTATAAATTTAGGAGAAGTGTTCTCACCTGTACTTTTTATTTATGGACCCAAGTATAACAAAAATAGAAAGCAGATCCATGTGATGCTTAATTTTTTGTTTGGGCAGGCCAAAATGGCAATATGGCTGTCACGCAAAAGTAAAGTGAATGGTGTGGGGTCAACTGATGCATTGGCTATTTTAAAGGGTTTAATCAAATCCAGGTTAAAGGTGGAATATGCATATTATCAGCTTATTAAAGACATGGAAACCTTTAACTATATTTGGGGAGTAGAAAAGTGTTTATGTGAAATTTGCATTGATGGTTCTCTGCAAATTTATGTCTAAGTGTTTTTATTTTCTTTTATACAAAGATTGAGTCGTTTTTGGGTTGTTTTTAAACTGTGAAAAAATGGTCATTGTATATGATCTTTTTTTGTATTTATTTATTGTTATGAGATTGTGTGGTGGATATTTTGTGTAGGTTTTATGTATTTATTTTTATTTTTACGGAAATTGTAATTAAAGTATTTATAAGTCATTATACTATTGTTCATTGTTAGTTCATTTTATAATTTGATGACTATGTTAATATACATATTAATAATTATAAAAAAAAAAAAGTTTGTTGTTGTAACCTAATGTAGCCAGGATGATTCAGTCACATTAAATAAAAAAATTGACTTGGATAAAGTCCACATGAAACACATTTATTAGGTTTACTGATAAAACATTTTTGGTAACACTTTACAGGTTCTATTTGTTAACAATAGTTAACAACATTAGTTAACATGAACTATCATTGAACAATACTTTTACAGCATTTATTAATCTAGTTTAAAGTTAATGTCAACATATAGTAATACATTTTTTAAATCAAGAGTTGTATATGTTAACATTAGTTAATACGCAATGAACTAACAATGTATTTTAATTAACTATTATTAACAAAGATTAGTAAATGCTGTAAAAAATATATTGCCCATTGTTTGTTCATTATACCTAATGCATTTACTAATGCTAATGAATGGAACCTTATTGTGAAGTGTTACCCATTTTTTAAAGTGCAAAATTTCATGTGAAGAAGTGATGCAGTGATGTTGTCCATAATTTTTTATTTTATTTGTGTAAACCCTGTTATTTTTATTACTACTAATTGTATTGCAAAGGTCATACTGTAGCCTAGAATTGCCAGAGTTATTGAAATTCTCCTATACAATTTAGTTTTTAACACCAATCAGACTCCACTATTATTCGCTTTATCGATGTACCAACTGAACTCAAAAGCCAAAGTCTACATCAAAAGCATGTTTCATTGATCACAAAACTTTAAACTCGCTGCAGGGGTTGAAACAGAAATATATTCTGTATTCGGTGAAAATCTATTATAAATAAAACATGATGCAACCAGCCTACCAATGAAGGGAAACAAAAGGGAAAAATCAAAGAATCACAGTCCAGGTCAAAACAGTTCAAGGATAGAACAGAGGTCTCGAGATTTTCAATCATCCCACTGATGTTTCTTAAATCTGTTTACCAAAAAGATGAATACAGATTTGTTCACTGATGCATTCACCTACCAGTTCTGAAGACTACATCTTACACCAGTATGTGGTGACAAATGAAATTCTTTTATGTGTAATCAGTGAGTCATTGTGAGTCATTGACTCACTGATTAAAGGGGGTTAATAAAAGTCTTCTGAGCGATGCATTTTTGTAAGAAAAATATCCATATTTATAACTTTATAAACTATAATCACTGGCTTCCAGTAACGAGTTGAGATCCGGCGTATTACGTAGGCGTAGCGTAAGCTCCGGAGAGAAGTGACGAAGCGCAGAAGTGCAGAGGATAGAGCAAAACAAAATGGCGGTCACAAATTAGAAGTCAACAACGTGAATTTTTTAAGAAAAATGTCAGAGGATTTTGATATAAGAGGAGGAGATTGAGGTTTTTGCCCAGCCCTATTTGTTTGAACTGGAGTACACTGACCAGGAACTCTGGGAGATGGAGGAGGCTTCAGCAGTGGCGGCACAAACAAAAGAGGAAATGCGAGGTAATGCCAGCAGAGGCTGAGAGTGTTTGCTGCCATGAATGGAAGATTGGAATGACTGGATAGATGCACGAATGCACCATTTTAAGACTAATACAAATCTACAGTATAGATAAAACAACATATTTACGCCGTTTCCTTTGCTGTAAACAACGTGCGCTTCCGTGTTCGTCACTTCTCACCAGAGCTTATGCTTCCTCTACGTCATATCTACTATATACCATATACTCGTCTCTCTTGTGAACGCAAGGATGACCGTTACTGGAAGCCAGTGATTATTGTTTATAGAGTTAATAATATGGATATTTTTCTTACAAAAACGTTTCACTTTGCTTCAGAATGCCTTTACTAACCCCCTGGAGCCGTATGAATTACTTTTTGGATAGATGGATGCACTTTTTTGGGCTTCAAAATCTAAGGTACCATTCACTCCCATTAAAAAGCTTGGAAGAGCCAGAAAGTTTTTTAATATAACTCTGATTGTTTTTGGCTGAAAGAAGAAAGTTATATACACCTAGGATGGCTTGAGGGTGAGTAAATTATGGGATAATTTTCATTTTTGGGTGAACTAACCCTTGAAGCTAATTTGTTGTAAACATAGGGGGAAATTCCTCAAGTATGAGTTGCGTCTGGTAAAAGTGCTATTATTTGCAAATGCTGTCTGCACTGGTTAAACACCCGATTCATTAAAAAATTATGCAGATAAGGAAACAAATATGCAAATATGGCCGCAAAATCTGTTTGTATGCACAATTCTGCAGGCCAATTCTGTGCGCTATATAGTGTAGGATGCAGCAGACCACCGTGATCAGATACACTCTGCTGGGACTGTATCACGTCACTCCTTCACTGTGATCAAGACAGAATCTCTTTTACATGCCGAAAGTGTGCTTGACTTCATGGCACATTTGAAAACAGTATATGCAATTTTCTAAAACTTTTTTCCATCATTTGATCATTATATGATGAATTGCGGCTGATATGATTGAAAGAAAATGAACACAAACATTTATTTCAAATATAGTTCATTTTACCACCATTTTATCTGGCGGTAGTAGTGCGATATAAATTGCACCGGGCAATTTTTGTGAATGAAGCACAATCTATAATCTACACAGTCATTGTGCAGAAGAGAATGACAATTACTTAATTTAAATATTCAAGATGCAATGCTATTTTATTGCACTTTCTTCAACTAGATTGTGTGTGGTTAGAAAATAAGACATATTTTTGTGCAAAAATGGAAGTGGATGTGAAAGAATAATTTACTTAAAGCATTCTTTCATTAAAAAAAAAAAAATGAAAATGAAATTTCACGAATGAAAAACTAGTGTTTTAGGCACTCAAGTGAAAAATTGGTTGGACAAAAAAAGTTTAAACAGTCACACTGAATATGGTGAGCTAATGTCTATATGTTTTATAAAGCAGTATGCATAAATTGTGCATAACCTTGGTTATATTATTTATATAGTATGCCAATAAGTGTCAAGGGTTTCAGCACACATTTCTTAATGGATTTTATGTTGATGTAGGGGGTGCAAGCTTTTATTAGACAAAGCGCAGCGTATGGCAAGAATGATTGAAAACTTCTGATGTTGAATATAGAAAGTGTTCTGGTGTTCTGCATTAATTGGATGTCAAGAGAATATGAGAAAGAGGAACAGGATTTCACATTAATTACACCTGTATGTTTCAGTATAACTGTACAGTTTTAGCCTACAAAAACTGTTAGAAAACCTTGCAAAGCCTACCAGAAATAGATAAATAATACATTCGATAGTGGTGTTATTACTCTCATTAACATTTGTTTATTTTTGCTGACACTTTATTTGATGTTCAAGATGTATTTTAATAACTTTTTTTGTCACATTAATGTTACTATAAAAGTGCATCATAGATTCAAAGAGTACAGCCACAGAACTTCTTCTGTAGAACAGCTCCAGCTCTTTTTGTATGGCTAAACATGTTCACAAAGATCATGAGATTCACCTTGCACTTGTTGCCAATAATAATTAACACCAGAACACTTGATTAGGTGCCCCAGGGCAAGGGCATCATTTGGGACTGTTCTCTTCAGAATCTTGTAATGTGAGGTGTAAAAATGAAAATGTTGCAATGGCAAACTTTGGCTTCCCTGTTCCTCATTCTTCTCTTTAGTTTCCTCCCTTCCTCCTTCATCCTCCCATTTTACCTCACACGTAGACCCACATAAAATGATAATAGAAAAACTCAAATAGCTCAATGTTGTTATATTCACTGTGAGTTCCACATATAGACAGCAAGATGATCTTGTGAAAATTCATCAGCTTGTTAACTTGCAAAGCACATGCAGAGGTTTTTAAAAATGTTATCATTTGTGTGAGGCTTCAAAATGAAAAGCCAGAACCAAGTTGATAATACCTGGATGAGTGGCTACAGCTCTCTTGGTGAGGAACATTGTAGAGTCAAAATAGACAAGTGTAGTGGATATCAGCAGATCTCTTTCGTGTCAGGAGGTTGCAAAATTTGAAAGGGTCACGTCCAAGGGCAAAGACGAGTGTGGAATTTTAATTTATCTTTGGCAGATGGAAATGTGAGATATTTCAGATGCTCATTAATCTGTTGAGTTTTGGACATTTGTAAATCAAGAAGAGTAAATAGGT